>CM062811.1:160798026-161143740 GCA_031772625.1 Pinus tabuliformis
ACAAAGTGATACTGAAATCAATGTGCTTTGTCTTTGAATGATATTGGAGGGTTTTTTGCCAAGAAAATTGCACTTTGGCTGTTCACGTCTATCCTTATAGCTCCCTGTACTAACCCCATTACTTGAACATAATCTTTGCAACCAAACTACTTCCTTGCTTGCATGAGTGGCTGCCATGTATTCTGCCTCTGTAGTTGATAGTGCCACTACAAATTGTTTCTTACTCATCCAATTGACTGCACCTCCAAATAGGTTAAACACATACCCACTTGTAGATCTTCTCTGATCCAGATCTCTAGCCCAATCTGCATCAACAAAGTCATGAATATCCAACACTCTGTCCAATCCTGGTCTTCCTTGGTAGCACAAACCATAATCACTAGTGCCACACAAATACCTGAAAACCCGCTTCATTGATGTTCAGTGCTCCTTCCCTGGTTTTGACATAAACCTCCTCAATACTCCCATTGTATGTGCAATGTCTGGTCTAGTACAAACCATTGCGTACATCAGGCTACCGACTGCACTTGCATATTGAACATGGGACACGTCCTCTTCCTCTTCTTGTGTCTTGGGACACTGTTCAGCAGATAACCTCACACCTACAGGAATAGGAACCTTCACCGGTTTACTATCCTGCATATTAAACCTCTGCAGTATTGTCTCGACATACTTCCTCTGGTTTAACTAGAGATTCCTCTTTGTACGATCTCTTTTAATTTCCATGCCCGAAATATAGTTTGCAGCACCAAGATCTTTCATGTTGAATTTGGAGGACAATTGGGTCTTCAAATCCTGGATAATTTCTTTGTCATTTCCAACCAGCAACATATCATCCACATACAAGACCAGATAAATAACACGATCACCAATTAATTTAAAATACACACAGTGATCTGCTTTGCTTCTGGTGAAGTGAAGTCCCTGTATAAATGTATCAAATTTCTGATACCACATCCTTGGTGACTGTTTTAACCCATACAGAGATTTCTTTAACTTACACACCAGTTCTTTCTTACCCTTCACCGCAAAGCCTTCAGGTTGCTTCATGTAGATTTCCTCTTCCAGATCCCCGTGAAGAAATGTTGTCTTCACATCCATCTGTTCTACCTCAAAATCAAAAGTAGCAGCAACAGATAAAAGTAATCTAATAGAAGTTACCTTGGTAATAGGAGAATAAATATCACCAAAATCAATTCCCGACACCTAGGAATAACCTTTTGCAACCAATCGAGCTTTGTATTTCTCCACCTTTCCTTCTGCATTTGTCTTCTTCTTGAACACCCATTTGCTGCCTATGGGTTTCCTTCCAGCCGACAACTCCACCAAATCCCAAGCCTCATTTTTGTGCAAAGATTCCATTTCATCAACCATGGCCTCTTTCCAGAGTTTTCCATCCTCTGAATCCACTGCTTCCTTCACAGTTTTGGGATCATCATCAGTAACAGATAAAGCAAAATTTGAACAGAAAGCAGATGGACTATATCTTTCTAACTGCCTTCTTTCTCGAATTGATCTTCTCACAGACGGAGTTTGTGGCTCTTCATCTTCTGATTCCTCCTTTGCTGTAGAGTCCAATTCTTCCTCCTTTAGCTCAAACTCTATCTTCTCAGGTTCCTTTCGTTGGACTTGTTGTTTAATAACATCTTTCACCTCTCTGAACACCACATCTCGACTGTACACAACCTTCCATGTGACTGGGTTCCAAAGCTTATAACCCTTTAAACCATCCTTATACCCAATAAAGATGCACTTTTTAGATTTACTATCCAACTTGGTTCGTTTCTCCTTTGGAACATGTACATATGAATCACATCCAAATACCCTAAGATGTGAAAGAGAGGGTTTCTTACTAGTCCATACGTCTTGTGGAGTCTAATCCTCCAATGCTGATGAAGGTGACCTGTTGACCAGGTAACATGCAGTATCCACCGCCTCTTCCCAGAATTCCTGTCCTAACCCGGCACCACTGAGCATGCTTCTTGCCCTTTCCATCAACGTCTTGTTCATTCTTTCTGCAACTCCATTTTGCTAAGGTGTGTATGAAGTAGTCTTCTGCCATGCTATACAACACTTATTGCAGAATTCTTCAAATTCCTTATTGAAAAACTCTCCACCATTATCTATCCTCAACACCTTTATCTTTTTCTCTGTCTGATTTTCCACGAGAGCCTTAAATTATTTAAACCTGTCAAAGACTTCAAATTTTTTCTTAAGGAAATATATCCATGTATTCCTTGAGAATTCATCTATAAATGATACATAGTACATAGACTTACCCAGTGATGGAACCTTCACAGTTCCAAACACATCATTGTGCACAAGCTCTAATATATGTTTCGTCCTCTTACAACTAGAGGGGAGACTCACTCGATTCTGCTTCCCATATGCAAAATTTTCACAGAAATCAAAATCCAGAGAGCTATTACTCATACCTTCTACCATTCCTTTACCATGAAGTATTCGAAGGCCCTTCTCTCCAATATGTCCAAGCCTTTGATGCCACAACATGGTCTTCTCTCTAGAGACCACTAGATTTTTTGCTCCACTTTTAGGAACCATAGAAATATTGCACCCATCAATAACAGTGCTACCTTGCAGCTTGTACAGAGTTCCAATCATCCCCACATCAATACCAGTGCTCCCCGAACCATTTTGTAGGTATCCTTCTCGAACACTGTTTTTACACCTACATCATCCAGCTTGCTTACAGAAATCAGATTTCTGGCTAATGCAGGAATATGTAGAACACCTGGAAGCATTCTAACCTTTCCACCTTGCAACTTCAACTTTACTTTTCCGCGACCAATGATTCTAGCCTTCTTGTCATCCCCCAAGAAGACATCACCACCATCATATTTCTCATATTCGCAGAACCACTCTCTATGCGGAGTGAAGTGAAAGGATGCACCTGAGTCAATCAACCATGCCTCATGATCTACATGTGTACTTGAAGAAGCCAAGTACACATCCCCACCTTCATCTGAGGTGGTTTTCGCCTTTGCAGAAGGAGCCTCATCAGATCTCTTTCCTTTGTCAAGAGCTTTAGATTTACAATCCCTTTTGAAGTGGCCTTCCTTTCTGTATTTCTAGAACACCACCTTTACAGGTTTTCTTGGAGATTTAGATCTCCCTCTAGATTTAGATCTCCTACTCGATGTCTTATTTTTGTTTCTGTTCTGGGACCGTCCTCGTACAGACATGGCATCACCATTATGGTTCTCCATATTTTTCCGTCTCATCTCCTCCATCACCAAGGCTGAGACTATTTCATCAAACTGCAAGGCAGTTGCATTGCTACCTATTGCACTAACTAGACTATCCCACAAATCTAGTAGAGAACACAACAAACTAATGCACTTATCTTCATCTGAAATTTTAGTATCAACAGATGCTAACTAACTTACCACAGTATTAAAAGAATTCAGATGCTCTGTCACTGAGTCTCCATCTTTCATCCTCAGGTTATACAACTTTTTCTATAGGAACAGTTTATTCACCAGAGACTTAGATTGGTACAAAGTCCCTAACTTGTCCCACAAAGCCTTCACCGTAGCTTCCCCTGATACATTAAGCAATACTGAATCTGAGACACAAAATCGTATTATGCTCTTTGCCTTCCGATCCAACTTCTTCCATTCTTCATCAAACACTCTCGTTGGTTTAGTACCCAGATCTACCGCGATCCACTGATCTTTATCCACCAACATATCCTCCATCTTGAGTTTCCACAACTCAAAACTCTGACCATTAAATTTCTCGATCTCTATCTTTCCACTGCTCGCCATCTTTTTTCACCACTAGAATTGATCTCATAGATCTCTCATTGAACAGGGTCTACCACAGGCCCGAGCAAAACCCCTCAGCAACAAAGGCGTCCCCTTGAAGCTAAAACTGATTTGATACCAAATGTAGGTTTTAACCCCGTACAAAAATTACTTGCATACGAATTCTAAAACATAGAAAAAAAACAATGCGAGAGCATAATTCATAAAACACATATACACAGAGATTTTCCCTTGGATCCCAAAACCAGGACTACCAGCTTGGTTTTTCATTATATTCCTTTTAATGTTATAATACATATTTATACATGCCGAAGCATCCAATACCATGGAATGAAAAACCATCGCATCCAATACCATGGACCGAAAACCATCCCGTCCAAAAAAACATGTTTGAAAATCATGCACAAAACCATAGGTGGGTCCGCCCAACCTAACATAGGGTCCAAAACCAAAATTTTCCGGGGCGCTGCCCCGGACCCCATAAAGTGGGGTTACGGGTACACCTCAAACACCGAGTGACCCCCCTTTGCTACACAATCAGCGCAATGTAGTGGGTGCTTCACCCCCCCTCTAACCCCCCGATTAACAATGTGGGCTAGTCGTGGAAAGAATATAACACAACCCAACACTCCTGCAATTGCACAAACCCAATATGATGTCTTGCATTTAGGAATGGAATATTTCGAAGACATCAGAGATGAGGCTTTTCGTGGAGCTAAGGAAAGATGGCAGGCATCACCCAATGAATTAAAAAACATAGAACCTTTTGGTTATCACAATTTGCGGTATGCCATGATCAGAGCAGGAGATTGTGTTCACTTGGTATTGCAAAGAGGTATCCACTAGATAGGATGTAGGTATCGATGCTCCATGATATGGTGCCCCCAGTCATTTTATAAATTTGATTATGACTTATCAGAAGAAAGTAAGTTAGTGTATTTTGAAGAGCTATGAAAAATAAATGGGTTCAAGCATAAAGGAGAAGAAGCTTATGAAGCTTACTCCTTGATTGTCTTACTTGTTAATCATTTATTTTCATGAGGTCATGCAAAAATGTCAGTTGTGGGGTGATGTTGGGCCTCATATTTGTCATATTTCCATGGCCTTATTTCTTAGTTTTCATATTATTTTCTAAAAATTTCTTGTAATTAGGCTATGCTAATTTGTGTAGTATGGGCTTTAGTATTATTTTATATGTATTTATTATTTCATTATTTTATGAACAAATTCGATCATTAAAGTGTTATTTTCTAACGAACGGATCCTCGTTATTGGACATGAATATATTGATACATCAATACTTGATGTTGTTTCCTGGAATGGTCATGGGATATCGCGTAAGCCCCAGGATGTTACACTCTATTTGGAGCGAATTAGTTAAAGATGACCTCTCGACTTGGTCTTCTGAATGCATTAAGATATTTGTAACTTAAACGAGCATCCTAAGAATCTTTAGATTCTTAGGATCACTCATTATTAAAAATAGATTCTTTGATCTTTATCTTTTACTGGTACGATATAAAAAATGGTGTTGAACCTCGAAAGGGGTTGTTCAAGTTGTAATATTATTTTTGACACAAGCTCAGACTTGTGATTACATTAATTGTAACTAGTTTTCTGCAATTGAATGGAAATGTTTATTACTTAGATCTAGTCTATTGTGCTAATTTATTCATAAGGCAATGTGATTCCGGATTTGGGATTGATCTTGGTAAAAACATTATCTTCTCTTAAGAAAAGTCTTTCGATAGAAATCACATAAGAGAAATTTGGTGTTTGATTATATTTTTCCAACTATTTCTATTTGTGTAGTTGTTCTTAATTTCTCACTGTTGATTTGTTACATTGCATGCTCTGTTTTGAATCAGGTTTATTGAAATCACTATATAATAGATATGTTGTAGTTAATTTGTTAAGAGTAGTGTTCTTTAGTTTTGTTTCCTGCAGATTATCATACATTACTATTTTGTTTGCTTAATTGCTTTCAACAGTTTGGTTTTGTAGTATTTCCTTTCTATTCTATAGTTGTTGTTCCTGAAGAAATAACTTGTTGTTCAGTATGTTTGCATTTGATGTTTCCTTTAGAAGTGTGTAACAATTAGTATTTTTAGTAGTTTGTGATAATTAGAGGTTGCATCTTGGGTTGATTCCTTTAGTATTGCAGCTTTACTTTTCAATAGGATCATAAAAACTAGTCATATCTGCATTTCTCTTGCATAAATTGTGTCGATAACCTTGAAATAGAAAAACGAAACCTCAGGTTGATAAATTAATGTGCAACGGTTAGTTAGTCCTTTTAGGAAATGATTAACCGGCCCAACCGTGTTATGGTAGATTTCTCAGTAATCAAAGATTGTTGAAGGTGTTTTGGTGACTGATTGAAGGGAAAATTAATTTATTTTTGAGGTGGCATACATGGTTCTAGTATGAAAATGGATGAAAAATGAATCATTGACATCAAACAAGTTGTAGCTTGCAGATCATGGGTTTTAGCTCCCTATAGTAGGTGTTGGTAAACATTTGGGGTTGCATCTTCATTCAGTTGTAGCTGATAAATTAGGGAGTTGTATCTTCCTACCAGTTGTAGCCAGGGAAATTTGTAACAACAAGTTGTGGCTTTCCTTGTGAAGGAATTGAAGAACAATTTGAAGAATTTGTGTGTTCCTTGTGTTACTGATATTATTTCATGTCATGCTCATGTGGATGAAGTGTTGAAGTTATTTATGGTGTCCTAATATCATTTCATAAGTGGAAGAAATATTTTAAATTGTGAAAATTCCTACAATACTTATTCACCCCCCCTCTCAGTATTGTCCTAGTTTCTAATAGATTGGTGATTATTTCAAAGCTTTGTTGAGGTATTGTTGAGGTGTGGGTAGGTCTTGGAGGTGCATGAGGAAATGGTGTCACAGTGGCAACAAGTTATAGGTAGATAAAATTTTATTTTCGCTAAGTTAGAGAAACCTCCCTAGGATGATAAGACACACACAGTGAGGATCTCAACAACCTCCCCGGGTGCCCACATTATCCCCACAATGATCATCCGTGGATTCTAGCTCTATCCTAATGATGATGTCACGTAGGTGCAAAACAAATTACCATGGGCACAATCTAGGGAATTTTCTCATGGTATTTGTTGGAAGGGACGACCTAGTTTGATTGGTGTTGATCTAGTCATTGAATCAATGGATCGATTTGGTTCCTATTTAGTGAATCAAATTCGTGATATGTGATCATTGAAGCACATTGTTGATTTGGTTTTGAATTTAATTAATCCTCTAGGCAACATGAACACATTCATTATGTGATCTAGTCATTGTTTGAGCTATGGTGCGATTGTTAATTGGTATGGTGGAGCACTGGGTATAATTTGCAAGTCACATTCCTTTATACATGTTTTTTGTGAATGCATGATTGTTAAGTAGTCCACATAAGAAATTTATATACACAAATATGGAGTTGAAGAAACAAAATGACATGATCATATACAAAGGGTGATGGCTCATATCTAATGTGTGAGTGCAATGATAAAAAATTCTTTTATTGATTATGCATTGGAATGTATCTTTGCACTTGGATAGGGAAAATGAATGTGATGCTTGAAGATAAATACTAGTGTGTGAGTGTGCCAAGAGGTGCAAGTTGAATTCCAGAACAATGGAGTGATGTTGCAGAGCTCATGGCTTGTGGAAAGGTCTAGACAAAGCTGAGTATGTCATGAAAATGCATAGTGATATAGTATGATGGGGCTTCCTATAATAGTGCATTGGGTTTGATTTTAAGTACACTGATATGTGAATATCAAAGCATAGATAGAAGTGTGTTACTGCAAGGGTTCTATTGAATAGTATGTATGTTGCTCCTAACAATTTGTTGTTGTAGGGATTATTATTCTGGTGTTATGATTCTAATGTGTTGATTAGATTAATGGTATGAGTTTTTACATGTATCGGTCTGTCATTAGTATGTTTTTGTTACATGTATTCAGAATGATTTTTATAGATGAGCTACTGAGTTGTATGTATGTTTCCAACTATAATGATGTATTGAGGTTTTGATATTGTTAGTGTATGTGATTAAGTTGAACGAGAGATATGTTACAACTTTAAGTGAGCACAAATTGTCTTAAGAGTTGAGTATGATTATCAGTGAGAGTTAGTTATGTATGTTGTTGGTGGTGGTTATTTGGAAATTGGTTCTTGTAGATAGTTTTATATATGAGAAAATTGTTTTATTTTGAGTCTAGTATGAAAATGGAAGAAAAATACTCACAAGTGGTTGTTTTGAGTTGCATAGTTTGAAAATAGATGAAATAAGGTCCACGAGGGTTTGAAGGTTGGGGCCTTTAGTGTTGCAGGTAAAGGCTTGCAAGCAAGTGGTGGCTTTCCATGGGATTTGTGGCCTCCTTTTGCTAGAGGCCATAGAACCTTCTCAGAGAGTAGAGGGTTCCTTCCAATGGTAGTTGGAATACTAGTAAATGTTGTGGCCTTCAACAGGTGGTGCCCTGCATAGTTTATGGAAGTGGTGGCTTCTCAATGAGTGGTGGATCACATTTCTTTGTGAGTAGATGCTTGTACACTAGTGGTGGTTTGTGACTATGTAAAGAGAATTTTAAACAATAATCAGAAGTAGATGAAGACAACAACAACAATGGTTTTTCACAGTTTGGTTTTCCACCTAACATCCAATGTCCCCTTGTGTGATGATGTGTTTATATTTTTGATCTCATGTTTTCTATATTTATGATCTATGAATGCTAATTGTTTCTAATGTATATGGTGATGATGGTTAATCGATTAATGACTCAGTGAATGTAAATCAAAAGAAAAAGATGCGAAAAAGGTTCATTCCCTACAATCCTAATTCACCCCCTCTTAATATTGTTCACTCTTCCAACAATTGGTATCAGAGCAGGGGACCTTAGTTGCAGTTGAATCATTAGAGAGTAGATCTAGGTAGTGTTTGGTAAAACGTTGAATTTTTATTTTAGGGTGAATCCTCAAGAAGTATCAGTACTCACGACTACAAAGTTCAAGGTACAACAAGAAAAGGTTAAATCTCTATTATTATCTTGTGGATCTAACATTTGACATCTTTCTTGTGAGGGATATGGAGAGAATTCTAGGTTAGAAAAGGTGATGAAAAAGGATTCTCAAATGAGATGTGCAATTTATTAAAGTCTCCATAATACAAATTTAGAGAAGACAGTAGATTTGAAATCTGCTAAAGAGATTTGGGACAATTGCAGGTCTTGTTTGGAGATCATAGTAGTAGTATCAATGGATAGGTAGAGAAGATAAACACAAATCAAATAAAGAAGAATGGCCCGAATAAGGAAGAAACTCAACCTAAAGAAATAAATCCCCCAAGTGTGAATGGTGTAGTAGACAATAGAGACAAGTCAGAAAATGAAGCCTCATCCAAACCAGTTGTGCTATATGATTACATATATAAAGGTAAAAGTATGGATGGCTTACTTTTGAGTTATGATTTTGATGGATTTGATGAATTACGTACTAAATAAAAGAATGATATCATGCTTCTTAATGTACAATATGAATCGACAAAGATAGTAATCGAAAATTTATTTGTTGAAGTGAGTAGGCTAACATCTACATGTAGGGATCATGAAAATATTTTATAGATCTTTGGAAAGAAGGAGAATGGGCATAGAGAAGACATCATTAGATTGAAGATCCATTTTCAAGAGGCCAAAAGAATAGAGTATGTGTTGACCAATTAACAAAAGGAGAAAGAAAGTAAAATTGAAGAGTAGGAGGCTAAAGTGGTCGCTATGAGGAAACGATTAGAGAAAAAGGATGATGAGCTAAAGAAAGAAATGAGCACCTAGCTCTTGTAAAATATTCTCAAGATCCAATATATCTTATGATCATATTTTGTTTTGGTTTTTTCAAACGAAAGTTTAACTCATAGCCAGGAAAAAAAATAATGAAGTACCTAAGAAGCCTACAGTGAAGAATAATACTAACAAAGGAAACAAGAAAGGAAATAGGTAGTAGATCCACCAATAACATCGAATAAGAGAAACAAGAGGAGCATTTACATCTAGAAAACCTAGCAGGTTTCAAAGGAGAAGCAACAACTCCTTTTCCCCCTTGATCAATGAGATCGAGTGCTTTATTTTCCATAAATTTGGATATGTGGTAGCCAGGTGCAAAAGAAAAATGTTCACATCTTACTAGCAAAATTTACAACACCTTGGATAGCAAAGAAGAAGACCCGCCTTCAAGTATACATGTTATTTTAATGGTTATTGTTTCTCATGCAACTGATTTGGCCATTAGGAAATTGACTACAGATATAGTACATTGAGATGAGGAAAAAGTAATATCAGATATATATCCAACATGAGCAATAGAAGATCAGATCCCTTGGCCTCATATCTTGGTCATGTGAGGTGTTATGTGTGCCACAATCTCGAGAAGATGGCCAAAAATTATAAACTGTCCAGATTCTTTAGGCCATCCAGTCAAAAGGAGTGGCAAATTTAGAGTAGACCTAAAAGAAAGACGGGGGAGAATGTCCATGTGAAGACACGGCCTACTACATTATGGAAAAAGAAGGTGGAGCAACAAGTAAAGTGTGGTATTGATCTATGCACGTTTGATCATGATGATCAATATCATATAGATAATGGATGTTACCATCACATGTTAGGGGACAAGAGTTGTTTTCTCTCTTTGAGGAAGACCAAAGATGGCCATGTCATCATTGGAGGCAATACACCTGCTAATGTGTTGGGAAAAGGAAAGGCTAGTCTTGGTGATGAGAAGTTCAATGCAACTAATGTGACCCTAGTTGATGGGTTGAAATGAAATATATTGAGCATTAGTGTTAGAAAATTATATATTACGGAGCAACGGAACACATAAAATATTGTAGAAATATAAACGCAGAATTCGCATAAAACAAGAGAGACACAGATATACGTGGTTCACCTAGTTTTGGCTACGTCCACCTTGAACAGCCAACCCTTCCTTTCTATTATCCATCAAAATGAAGAGACACAACCTACAACAAATCCGCTGTAATATCCTTTGTTTTTTGTCACAGTCTCACTTCTCTGTTTCTCGCTCAGAGAATACACATCTATATCACAGCCTCAAATACAATGCCCTCATACAAAGAGAGGGGTTTCCTTCTAGGGAAAAAAAACCCTAAACTAAACATAAGTTCTACCGTCAGATCATCCGCCTAATGAACGGCCCAGATTGACTAGAAATTACTATCCTTTTACAAGGCAATTTTACATCTATTTTTGGCTTCGGGGGCACTAGCCCTGAACCACCGTCGGGGGACCGCTGGCCCCCGGACCCCCCAAATGGGGGGGATCGGCCCCCCCGGACCCCCGCGGGGGGGATAAGTCCCCCCCACACCCCCCTGCGTGGAGGGGTGTACAAACTTCCTGGGGTATACATCTGGCTGAAACAAAAGACCTCTGAACAATCATGCTCCACACACAACAATTAGTGAGATGGGTGATAGAGGAAAAGAAGTGATCTTCAAATCCAAAGGATGTTGCATCAGAAAATAAAGGACAAAGAGACTAGTTTCAAGAGGAATTATGACACCAAACAATGTGTATCTATTGAAGGGGAGAGTGAGAAGAAGCAAGAAACCAAGAACATATTCTTCCTCTTCATATTCTGAGTAGAGGAGCTATCCCCACCAAATTCCATTGATATATGCATATTCATACAAGACTGTATAAAATATATGAGAGGCATGAAGGGTCTCAGGGGGAGCATATGGTAGTAGTATGGCATCATGGTGAAGATTTAAGTACAAGTTGTAGCAACATATTCGATCGAGAGTCTCATGCACATTAAAATCCACTGGATCAACTTACTCATTGGAGGTATAATGAGCTCAGGATAGCTATAAATTGTATGCATATTTCATGGATTACTTGTTATTTCTTTAATTACCTTCACTTAGTTGCTTATAGTAGCATCAAATATGTTCCTTGAGTGAAAGGGGTACTTTTTTAACCATATATCTATTTGTTTATCATTGAAAAATTTGTTGAAAATATTTTGTACCATACATGCTTATAGGAGAATCATTGGTTCAACCATGTACTTGCATTGTATATCATTATCTTAGTCATGCATAAAAGAAGAGAGTCATGATTCTTGGCATGCATTTATTTCAGCCATGTAGTCTCATGAGAAAGCCTTGTAACATTATTGTTTTATCATTTGGCTATTGGTGGAGTGGTCCTAGAGTCATGAGTCACAGTTGGAATGAAGAGTAGTGAATCATGAGAGTTTCTTTATCCATATATGAGCTATTGGATATGTGGGGTTGGATATGATTATTTTATCCATATATTATCATGTTTAACATTTGGTCTATTGGTTGAGTTATGGTGATAGCTATGCATGATAGAGAATCATATTTCAACCACATATGGGCTCTCTGATGTCATTGTAGTAGTCACTGTATTCCATTTATGTATCTATGTATTAGGCTTATGAACCTTTGTAATCATTGTCAATCATTTGATCATGTATGTGTTGAGTCATTGGTCCATGAGGAGTAGCCTCTTGTATGTGATAATGAGGCATTGGTAGCAGCAAATAGCATGTACAACAACATGGAGAATATGGTTGTAGCCCCATTAGATGTTCAGGGAGAGCATGTTTAGCTTGGAGAAGGCATGGTGTTGGCAGAGAGACATGTGGATTGAAGAAGGAAACAATTTCCTTGGATTTACATGATTATTTGGAGGTTCTTGTAGCTAATCACATTTCATCAGCATGACACTTGGTATCAATAGTGTTCAGATGGTGTTTTAGCAAGACTTGTCCACCCTTTTCCATTGATGTCAAAGGGGGAGAGTGACACAACCACAAGAAGAGAATGAGATCAACCAGTTTAAGGAGCTTATGTATATCAAATTGGTGTTGTTCCTATAGGTTGACATCAATGCCAAAGGGGGAGAATGATGGCCACATGGTGTTGGCATTGATTTCAACGTAACATGTCTACCTAAGGAGTCAAGCATGGAGTCAATTATGTTGGCATCGATGTCAACACATTTGGAGGATTTTTCATGATGATTAGAGGCTTGGTGATAATTAAAAATGATTGTTGAGGTGTCATTGAGGTGTGGTTAGGTCCTAGAGGTGCTTGAGTAAGTGGTGTCTGGTGAGTCTCATCATTGAGTAATTATATGGGCCTTAATTGGCATTAATTCATCTCCTAGCTTAGTCAAACCAACTATTCTCACAACCTATTGCATACTTTTGATTATATTTTTCTTATGGGATGAGTTAGAGTTGGATATTTTGCTTTGTGGTCTAATGTGCATGTAATGAAGGGATAAAAGGTAAAAGCAAGGAACTATGGTAAAACACTTTGGTAAAAACTCAAATGGGACAAGGGAGAGGAATTACAGGAGGTAAATCCTCCTGATTTACTGCCCATCCATTCAAATATCCCTCCATCAGCTAAAAGTACACACAACCAAATCAGGGGTACTAAAAGACAACCACGCAACTGGAAGTACACGCAGCCTCCCTACTAGAAGGCAACCGAGCTAGTGAAAGTGAAAGGACAAGTTACCATTAAGTTGGGAGCTGTACCTCCCTAATTTTGAGGCAAGTCTTTGAGACTTCAGATGTACAAATAGAGAGGCCTAGGACCTCATTTTTTTTAGGCAGTTAACCAATAGTCAGTTAGTCAGTTAGCAAGTATTCAGGCCTTTTGACTTGTAATAGTTTGATGTGATACAATGTTCTTTGATAATGAAGATGAGTTTTGATTTGAGCTAGCACTGAGTTAGCTCAAAGGGTTGAAGCCCTTGGGTTAGGGTTGTACCCTAGCAGCCAAAGCTCCTTTTTATTGTATTGTTATGTTAGCATAGCTTCCTGCTTTCTGTTCATTTTCTTAATCAAATGCATTCTCATTACAACAACATAATAGATTCATGCTTTCTGTTCATTCACTTAAGCAGTTCATTTCCATTACAACACTAGCATAGATGCATGGTTTTATTATTCATTTGTTTAAGTAGATGCATGTTCGTTATAGTGGTTCAGCATAGGTTCATGGCTTCCCTGTTCATTTATTGAGTGGTTGCAGTGTCATTATAGTAGTGCATGGTAGATTGGTTGTGTTTCAGTTTGTTCCATTTATGCTTTCGTTTAACTAGTCAGTTGACAAAGAAAAGATCCAAAAGGTTGTTCACAGGTGTCTCGGCCTCACCTCCTCCCTCTAGGACCATGAGGTGAGGAAGGAACCCTGCAGCAACCCCAAAAATACAGGGTTTTGGTTTTCATAGGGTTTGTCATTTAAACACAGTCATTGAGTTCATTGCGTTGTCACTCTATTCCTCTCATGATTATCCACCTCTTCACTCTCTCTTTTTGTCATTTAGACCTCCACCCTCTTCCCAGATCTCTCATGTTATCATTCTCCTCCAGCCTGAAACACTCAGCGAGAACTGTTAATTCACATTCAAATGGTTTTTAACCATTGATCACCTTTCACACACAAAACCCACTAATCACTACCCAATACACTTTTCGCGTTTGTCATTTTTCCTTTTAAATCCCCACCATCGATCTGCCTTGTTAGATCCAACGGTTGTCGCGCACCTACTCACCAACCTGCTCGGTCACATCCCATCATAGATTTGCCTTGCTAGATCCGACGACCATCGTGCGATATTGTGTGGATGTCAGTCCGACCATTATCAGGCTGAGGGCATGCGATATGTGCGGTTTCCCCGTGCTACGTGTCATTCGAGGAGGCTAATCACGGAAAGTTATACAAAACCATTTACAGCTTTGAGGGCGCGCGAGATATAACTTACTGCCCTCCAAAACCGCTTGTCATTTCCACATGTTTCTTTCCACGCTCCAATCTCCATCGTCGACCTGCCCTGCCAGATTTGATGGTTGTCGCATCACCCGATCGCTTTATCACCTTGAACTCTCCACCATCGATCTACCTCTTGATCTGATGGCTATCGCTTGACCCGATCGCCAACTGGCTTGGCTGATCTCCACCATTCATCTGCCGATCTCCTCCATGATATAATCCTAGCCATCCATCATGTTAGTCCACCATGTCCGCCCATTTGCCTACGTACCCCCCAACTATCGGATATCAACCGTTCATTTACCCTTCACCTGCTTGATCCAATGGTCCTCATGTGTTGTTGCTCATTATGTCCTCTTTTCACAATTTTGACCTCTGACCGCTTCTTCCGCTTATACACAGACTTAGCCTAGTTCCATTTCTGACCTCCCTTAGTCTAGTTTTGCTGCTTTACTCTTGCAACTTAGATAGTTAACATTAGATTAGTGTTGCTTAGCAATTATGCTTAGTCTAGTTGTTTTCATGATTAATTAGGGTATGGTGATTTAGTTTTGCATGTTGTTTTCTTCATTTATGCAGTAGATTAGCTCTCCCCTAGACTAGGTTTGCTCTCCTTCCATCAAAATCAAGCCTCTTCTGAACCTATAGAAGTCTGGCTTGGAACCCCTAGGGTCTCTTGCTAGATGAGCAATGACAACAGGAAGTACCTTCACTTCTACTTGTGTATATAGCACAGTCACCTCCAAGTTTGTACGAACCTCGAGTTGATAAGTAAAGTTGGTAGCCCTAGGAGTTGCAACATTCTTGCTGCAATTCCTAGGCTCATCACTTTTTGGCATCATTGTTGGGGAGGCGTCAGAGTAGTAGTGCTTACTGCGCTTTTCTTCTATTTTCTAGTTTCCAACTTTCTTCCATTAGTTTATTTAGTAATCTAGTTTCTTTCTTTCATTTTTTCATTTATCTACTTTCCTTTCCATTCTGCAAGTTAATCTAGTTTCATCCAGCAATTTCAATTCAGCAAGTAGTTTCCTTTTGTTAGGGTTTTTACTCAATTAAGCAATTTCATTTTGCAAGTAGTTTCCATTCTGTTAGTTGTTTTTCATTTAATCAACAATTTCCTTTCTGTAATTACTTCCTAGCTTTCAAGAAAAATCTCACAAAAACCCAAAAACATTTCCTTTCATGCCTCGTAGGATTAGGGATACTTCAGGAATATTCTTGCAAAATACCCCCACCTCATCCAATAGTCAACCTTCTTTCTTCTTCATTGACGATGAATTGGAAGCCCCTTTAAGTGAGCAACCTGATATATTTGAGGAACCTATAGGGGAAGAAGAAGAGGAAGAACCCATTCCTACTAAACCAATGGTCAAACACTTAAATGATAGAGGAGATAGAGGGAGGATTGGGAGTGTCTTCCCCATCAGGGAAACCAATGGGGACACTAAAATGAAGAACATAAGCCCCTCTACTCTACCTCATTTCCCTGGCTTAACCACAGAGGACCCTAACACTTTCCTATTTGAGTTTGTTGTTGTCTGCCGAACGTATGACTACACAGATGATGAGCAGCATTTGAAACTGTTTCCATCTACCCTCAAGGAGGCAGCATTGCGTTGGTTCATGGGTTTGCCTGGAGATAGCATAAAAACTTGGGCTCAGATGCAATAAGTCTTTAACAACAAATATAGGGATTATTGTAGGTCAAATGACACTAAAGATGAAATTTGTAGGATGACCATAGGCCATGATGAATCCCTAGAAGACTACGAAGAGAGATTCTAGCTCAGTTACAAAAGGGCCAGGTGCACACTTGACCCTGAGTCACTGAAGTTGGTCTTGCTTAGAGGAGTGAGGGAGGATATCCTAGACACCTTACATATGTTGTCAGGAGGAGATATCTACCAACTACCCTATGATAACATCAAGACTGTCTTTAGAAACCATTCTAGGGCAGCCAGAAACAAGGGTAGAAGTAGTCAACCTATGGCCAGTACATCGTCCTCCAACTTAACCATCAAGGGTGAAATTGGAAATATGATGAAGGACTTATAAAGTGAGATGTTGCAAACCCTTGCTTTACAATTGGATACTATGAATATTAGAAGAAAGCAAGAGGAAGCAGAGAGAGCCTTGGCAATCTTCTGCCTTAGGTGCATGAGAAGGCATCTTAGGAATGAATGCCCATTAAAATGTATTGAGATTTTCTCAGTCTATGAAGAAAACCACTCCACAGACAAGTGCCCTTCCTTGCCTGGACTCAAAGCTATATATCAAGGAGCTGAAGTGGTCACTGAGCAGCTTTGCTACATTAACCAAAGGAAACCTCTTGGGCCTAGACCATACCATTAGGGTATGCAAGGATCATCCCATGCATATTACAGACCCAAATAAAAAACAGCTAAACCTTCTTGGGGACCCCCTGCCAATCCTTCCTGGTCTACACCCCCTCCTTGGTCCTATGCATCTCTATATCATTCCTAGCCACCCAACCAGTCATTTCAACCTTACAATTAGCCACAACATCAGTGGAATACCCCACCCTAGGGGTGGAGGCCCTAATTCAACAATGTTCCTATTGCCTCCATCACCTACCCAACCGCAACTCCTGCACTCCGCTCCACCTAGGCAACCCCAGATGCCTACCCACCCAAATATAAACCCAAACAATAAGCAAGCCCAACAAACATACGATGGAGAGATATCATACCCAAATTATGTTGTTGAAATTCAGGAGATCAACCTGAGATCTGGGAGAATTCTCCCAGATAACCAACCTCCTTCTCCACATAAGGAGGTTGAGAAAAAAAGAGAGGAAAGAAACCTTAAAGAAAATCCACCCTTTCCTGAAAGATTAGCCCAACCACACTAGCCTACCCTAGAAGAAACTGAACTTCTGGGAGAATTGGAAAACCTATGTGTAAAGATTCCCCTTCTCCAGGCAATCAAAGATGTGCCTATTTACAATAAATTGATTAAGGAGAAGTGCTTTAAGCATCCAGGAAGAAGAAAAAGGGATGCCCCTACCATTAATGTCACTGGGCAGTTGTCTGACTTAATGCTGGGGCAGGCAATATGTCCAAAATACTTGGACCCTGGAAGCCTAGTAGTCAATGTCCACATCAATGACACCATTGTCCCACACACTTTGATTGATCTTGGGGCTACCATTAATATGATGACCAAGGACACCATGCTCAAGCTTAAGCTCCAAGGGTCATTAAGGAAGACCACAACAGGGCTACAACTTGCAGACCATTCCACAGTCACCCCTGAGGGAATTGTGGAGGATGTGATGGTCTCCATTGATTCCTGGGAGTACCCAACAAACGTAGTTCTCCAACCCAAGGCTAACCTTACCGGTTACCCTCTCATCCTTGGGAAGCCATGGTTGGCCACAGCGGATGCCTACATTAGCTGCAGAGATGGGAATATGACCATCAAAAATGGGCATATGTCCAAAAAATTAGTCCTATACCCTCCTACTCAACCCTCCCTAGAACATGACTTACCTTTATGGTTGGAGGAGGGGGAAGAAGATGAGCTTTATTCTGCAGAACTTTATACTTTGGAAGCCATCATAGGAGGAGGACAACAAGATGAGGGTGATTTAATTGAACACCTGCTCCAAAGTCAAACTCCTAGTCCATTACCCCTAGAAGAAGAAGTAAAAGAAACACTGAATAGTCATCAAATTGACTTATGCTTGGCCTATTCCAACCCACTCCAAGTCAAAACCATAGAATTTGGGCTAGAAAAAACCTTGAATATTAATCCATCTCTCTCTACTTTAGAGGAGGAACAATTATGCAACTTGTTGAGGGAGAACCTAGAAGCCTTTGCTTGGAACTAAAAGGAAATGTAGGGAGTACACCCCTCGGTGTGTACTCACCACATATACATCAAGGAAGGTTGCAAGCCAATCAGACAACCACAAAGGAGAATGAATCCAGCCCTCAAAGACATAGTCAAAGAAGAACTGTAGAAACTATTAGATGCAGGGTTCATTTACCCTATCTCTGACAGTGAGTGGGTCTCTCCTTTAGTGCTAGTTCACAAGAAAAATGTGAAGTGGAGGATTTGTGTCAATTATAGGGAGTTGAACAAAGCCACCAATAAGGATCATTTCCCCTTACCCTTCATTGACCAAGTGTTAGATGGCTTGGTAGGGAAGAAATTATTTTCTTTCCTAGATGGATTCAGTGGGTACAACCAGATCCAAATCTACCTAGAAGACCAGGATAAGACTGTTTTCACCTGTCCTTGGGGTACTTTTGCCTATAGGGCCCTTCCTTTTGGCTTGTGTAATGCTCCTGCCACTTTCCAGAGAGCAGTCCTAAGTATTTTTGCTGAATGAGTTCATGACACTGTGGAGATCTACATGGATGATTTTACCCCTTATGGCTATGATTTCCAAGAGGCCCTGATTAACTTAGGCAAAGTATTATGCAAATGCATTGAGATGAACCTGTACCTCAGTCCAGAAAAATGTGAATTCTTAATGGCTGAAGGGATTGTGCTATGTCACTCAATATCTCAACAAGGACTGTAAGTGGACCCAAACAAATTAGCAATCATTCAAAGGGTCCCTCCTCCATAAAAGCAGAGAGATGTTAGGAGTTTCTTAGGTATAGCTAGATATTACAAAATATTCATAAAAGACTTCAGCAAGCTAGCCTCTCCTTTGTTTGGATTATTGGCCAAAGATTCTGAATTTATATGGTCAAAGAGTTGTCAAGAGGCCTTGGAAATTTTAAAGGATAAGGTAACTGCTGCACTAATCCTTAGAGGCCCAAACTGGGCCCTCCCTTTCACATTCATGCTGATGCCTCACATAGAGACATAGGAGTAGCCTTAGGACAGGTAGAAGAGAAATTGCCTTATGCCACCTACTTTACCAGTAAAAACCCGTCAAAGGCTGAACTGAACTATATCGTGACAGAAAAAGAACTCCTGGCTATTGTGAATTGATTGAACAAGTTTAGGCATTACATTACAGACTATCAGACATTTGTGCATACTGATCATGCTGCAATTAAATATTTAATGAACAAACCAGATGTAAATGCTAGAATCATCATATGGTTACTTTTATTACAGTAGTTGGATTTAACTATTGTTGATAAGCATGGTAAAGAAAATGTTGTTGCTGACTTTCTGTCTAGAATGAATTTGCCTATAGGTGAAGAGGGAATGGTGGATGATTAGTTCCCAAATGAGAATTTATTTGCTATTTTAGTGCTCTCCCCATGGTTTTCTAATATAGCAAACTATATGGTGTCAGCACAATTCCCACCAAACCTGCCCTCCAGATAAAAAAGCAAGATAATCAAGAAAAGTGCCCCCTTCACTTGGATTGGGGGCAATCTGTTCAAACTCGGCCCAGATCAAATCTTGAGAAGATGTGTAAGGGAATATGAGGTCTTTGACATCCTTCTAACCTGTCATGATGGGCCTCGTGGAGGTCACTTTGCAACAAAAAGGACAACATTCAAGGTGTTGCAAGCAGGATACTATTGGCCTACTCTTCATTAGGATGTGAAGAAATATGTTAGTCAGTGTGATCGGTGCCAGAGGATGGGAAAGACTACTCCAAGGGATGAAATGCCCCTGCATCCTCAAGTGACTTTCGAGCCATTTGACAAGTGAGGTATTAACTTCATTGGACCTATCAACCCTCCTTCCAAGAAAAAACAACACAACATTGTGTGCACTGGTTACTTGACTAAGTGGGCAAAAACTAAAGCAATCAAGGCAACAGTAGAAGAAAAGGTGGTTGGGTTCCTAAGGGAGAACATATTCTACAAATTTGGGTACCCTAGAGGACTAGTCACAGACCAAGGCAGCCAGTTCACCTCCATCATGATCGAAGAAATGCTCAAGCATCACAAGATCAAACATAGGACCTCGACTCCTTATCATCCACAAGCTAATGGGCAAGTGGAGGTGACCAACAGAGCACTAGAGAACATCCTAACCAAGGTAGTGAATAACAACAGAAAGGACTGGGCTGAGAGACTAGTTGAGGCCACCTTGGCCTATAATATAACACGGAAGACCACCACTGGATTCGCACCCTATGTGCCGGTCTATGGAAAAAAGGCTTTGCTATCCATTGAATTTGAATATAACACATTGAGGATGGCAACCCAACTAGATTTAGATCTTATTCTTGCACAAAAAGAAAAGTTGTTCCATTTGAATGGCCTAGATGAATTCAGAATGCAGGCCCTCCTCCATACAAAGATAATTCAACTCCAGAGAAAGATCTGGCATGAAAAGCATATCAAGAAGAAGTTATTTCAATAAGGATACTGGGCCTTATTATATGATTCAAGGTACAAAGACTTCAAGGGAAAGCTAAGAACAAGATGGCTTGGACCATATGTGGTGGAAAGATGCCATGACAATGGTTCAATGCAAATGAGGACTATAGATGAAGAAGCAATTCCATTGCTAGTTAATGGATACAGATTGAAATTATACAAGAGGCCTTCATCTAAAGAAGAGTTCAGTTACATCATCAATAAGACAGTGACGATGGTGGAGCAAGTTTCAGCTCCTCCCTCATCAGGTCACTGAAAAAAGAAAGAAAAAAAAAACAGAATAAGGATTCAGGTGAAAACCTCCATGAGGCAGCCCAAGGATAAGAAAAAAAGGAAATAAAAATAAGATCCCTAGGTGAAAACCTTCCTTGAGGCACCCAGGGAATATACCTAGGGTGAAAACCTATCTGGGTCAGCCTAGGTGTTTTTCAAAAAATATAAAAATAAAATAAAAAGAGAAAAACATAATTGTTGTTTGCAGGAGGATGAGAAAGACAATCAAGGAGCAAGGAGAAGATCCAAAGGGGGCCTTGCCTCACATATGTTCATCTCTCCCACTCCTTACCATGCATCCCTCCATAAATTCCATTGTTTTTCACTTCACTACTTCAATTCAGGAGAAGATCGTGTGTTGGCTTGTATGGGCCTGACCCAGGTTTAGAGGTGAGTTAGCCAAGAAAATCCCGGTGCTACTGGCCCTTTAGAAAATAGTCCACGAAGCATGGATTAAGATCTCACCTGAAGTATGGGAGGGTGTTAGAACTAGGTTTCCGCACCTTGTGGATTTCTGATGAGCTTCTGGAGGTCCGTTGTTTGACCCTTCGCGCACGTTGCTACGCGCACTTGCTATCCCTTCACAACCTGCAATGCTATTTTCGCGCAGCCCTACTCGGGGCACGACCCATATAATACCCAAGCTCATTGCTATTTAATCTATTATTATCCAATTACTTAACTTGTTTATGTAAGACCAATGATTATTACAGCGTATTCAGCAATCATATTAGTGCACGCAATAAGTAAAATAGTGTAAATGTAAAAAAGGCAATGCACAACAGATACATAGAAATAGGAATCAACTTCTTTTTATTAATCTTCAATCCAGATTACAGACTTGACATGCCCTAGACACTCAGCTACAGGGGTCCACACACTCAGTTGCGGACTCTACTAGGCCTCTGCGCACTCTGCTACAGAACCTCTTCCTACTACTACGACCCAATACACTTAGACTTCTACTCTATGCTCGAACCATGTGTCTTTATCTATTTCCCCAATTCACTATTTTTACAACTTAGAGCCTCACTCTAATTAATACAATCCCATGGTTCGCGGACCATGGGTAGGCCGACATGACTTTACATTATATTACAATACTTTAGGGTGGACAACCCTATGACTCAACCTATACTTTGCACTTCGCACACGCAATTCACGGAGTCTTACAAAACCTTTGACCAAAGCTTATGCTTTGAGCCCCAAAACATGTTGTGGGGGGATTCCATGCCCAATAGGCCCCCAACACAATCATTGTGACTCGTCCCGAGTCACTCTGCTGGTGCAGCGACCTTGGCGCGGAGCCCTTCCAACTAGTCCCATAATGCTTGGAGGTTCACGACACACTATTCCGCGGTTTGCTGGACCTGCTACATGTGCTCTTCTGATGCTTCTTTGTGAGGATTCACTACCTGCCTTAGCGCATAGAGTCCCTACATCTGTTCGAGCTTGCCCTCAATATCGGTCGTAATGGTGAAGGCCTCATCAATCCATGGTTGGACGCGTGCCTTGAGAAGTGCCTCTTTCTATCTGGCAGCATCCACCTGCTCTTTTAGTACCCTTGCTTGTTGCATCTTGGCCAGCCATTGGGTGAGGATGACTGTTTGCGCAGTTCCCCTTACATTATCATACTGCTCCTACAGTTTGCGCGCCTCTGTTTCTAAGCACTGTATGTTGGGGTCCTCCTGTAAAGATGTGAGGATATCAAAGGCTTGGTCCAACATCCCAGTACAGTCCTGCACTGCCCTTCCAATTTCTTCAAGTCCTGTTTGAATCACACTAACGTGCTGCTCTCTAACTTCTAGAGGAGTGGAAGGCTGTGCCTTCAGCCGCAGCTCAGCAATCTGGAGGTTCAGCTCTAGCTGCACTCGCGTTGTTTCCTTGTGCGCGCTTCGAAATCCACTTGCCAAATAGTGTATCTGCATCTCTGTTGGTAGGTGTACAATGATGGACAACTCTGGGACTCACCGGCATGCTTCATCAACTGTCTACATGATCTGCTGGTTCTGTGACACCAGTTCGTCACACTGTAGGCTGAGCTGTTTATTGTTGATCTTCTGCTCACTCATTACCTAAATCAGGCGGCCTTCCCTGGCGTAGAGCTCCGTTGTTATGCCATCCTATAGTCAGTACAATGTGTCTCGCAGAAAAGGCAGCCAAATTAAGGCCAATTCCCTTGATCCTACTCACCGCGGCTCTGTCATCCTCGTTCTTTGTTGTTAGCACTCCTTCCGGTAGCAGTATGGTGTTGGTAATCTTTGCACGTAGCAGCTGCTCTACTGTTGATGTACTTGCGGCACCATAGGTGGCTACTGTTCCTTCCTGTGGGGGCTGCACATGTAGTTCCTGCAGCTGCACCCTTAGGGCCCCCAACACAATCTGCTGCTTCGGCATTGCTTCTTGGAGTGCTTCCTTTGTGACCTCGCGAACTGTGTCATCGATATCGTAGAGGTCGCCTTCTGTTAACATGATCAGGTCGATGGCCAATTTGGAGGCCTTGAACTTTTTTCGTGCACCCGATCTCTCTGTGGCGCACAACCTTTTGAGTTGGGTGGAAGTTGTGCCTAGGTCCATGCCTTCCTCTGTACATTCTATGTCTTCCACCTCTTGTCCTGTAGACAAGTCCTGGCCCTCTTCGTCCTGCGTTGTGGTGGCTCCTATTGCCTGTGCTACTGCTGCTTTTTCGGCAGCCTTTGCCTGCTCCGTGGCTGCCCTTGCTGCCTCGTGGACAACCCTTACTTCAGCGACCGCTTTTTCATTGCGCCTTTTCTCAGCCAACTTTGTGACCTGTAGTTTGGCTTCATCCTTTTGTTTCTATGCTTCTGTTCTATCCAGCTCCACTAGATCCGAGGCGCGCCACTCGGGAGGCCATGATTCTAGCACTGGAAAGATCACATCATCAATGAAGTTGAAGGGGATCTTGGTCCATTGCTGCACTGGGTCCTTACGCACCTTGATGTACACCTTATGCATGTCCGCCTTGAAGTCTGCAAAGCTTCGCAGACTGTTGTACACTATGGGGTACAGGAGCGGCTGTCTATTGATCCACATCCAGATGCTTGCCTCCATGAGCGCCCAGAAGATCTTTTTCTCGTGAATCTGCTTTGTGTTTTTAGTGGCCCAGAGCAACGTGTACTTTGCAGCCTTTGGTAGGTCCTGCTCAATGCTAGGGAACTGACTGTCCTCGGGAAGTTCCCCTATTACTAGTAAAATGGACAAGAGAAACCACGCGTAGTGGAAGGTCTTGCCCTACTCCTGGGCTTCCTTGCAGTTAGTCAGGAACTCTTCGCAGAGGAAGTAGACCCAATTGAATTGGAACCCTTTGTGCATTGTTCAGCGAGCACAACTACTGGCACTGGTACCTCATCGTCGCGACATTTCCTCATTACCTTCCCAGCCAGGAGCTTAGTGGCTACACACACCCCTTTATCTTTGATGTTGTTGATTGTGTAACCCCTCCTTTTCTTCTCAAGTTTGTATTTTTTCTTCATGGCCTCTGCGAGCGCCAAATCTCCACTTGTTCTTGCTATCGCCGTAGGGTCCTTTCCCTTACAGGGGAGCCAGGAAATCATATGGATGAGATCTGTCATGATGGGAATAGGCTCCTCTAGCCATAAGTACCCATCGTGCAATAGGAAAAGCAGCTACCTGATGACGAAAATAGTGATAGGCGCATGGTGAAAGTGTGGAATCCACAGTAGATGAAGTAATCTGGCCTTCTCCACATCGTGTAGCCATTTCCGTGGCTCTAGTTTTGTGACTGACCCCTCCATCCTTTGCTTCATGAGGCTCTCCATCTCTAAGTGTGGAAACTTTTCACTATCCGCGAGGTCCCAATCTTCAAACTTCATTGTGGGTACACACCCCAGGTGCGAGCCTTCAAACACAATTCCATCGGGGAGGAGCGGGGTCTAGAGTGTGCTCTTAGTGGCATCCAGGTCCTTTGGTATCTTAGTTTTCACTTTCCACGGAGGAACGTACTCGGACAATTCCGTTGCAGAGCGCATTGACTGGATGTCTTCTTATATTTCTTTTGCTACCTCTATCTCATCGATGAGAGCCTGTAGGTCCTCTTGCTTGTCATCTGTTTCAATGGTGATAGCCTTGCCCTTTTCTTCCATTGAGAGTTTACCAAACCACAGATTCCTTGGGGACATGCGAACTGGTCTCGCGGCCTGCTTATCTTTCTTGGGCCTCGGCGTTCGAGGCGATTTTGGGATTTCTGGCGTGACCCAAATGTCTTCAGGAATATCATGTACCGCGGGGTTCTGCGTGGCCTCATCGGTGGTTCCTTCTACCGAGCCCAAGCCTCTCTTGGTAGTCGTCATCCTGTTTGAGCTATATGTGGCTGTTCGCGAACTTTGGGGCTCAAATCTTGCTCGACACTCAATACTTTGTGCTCTAATCAACTACTCAAATATCAAATGAACAAGTGTTGTCTCATGGTTAGCCCCTAGAGTTTTACAGCACCTTTTGAATTCAAATTCGACCGTTCCCCTTAATTCTGGGCCATCAATGCTTTCTTGGTGGCAGATTGCCCCAAATATAGCCCTTAATTCATGTCTTAAATGCCTGTCGCCCACTCCCTTTTTCTTTAAATTGGAAATCTCATCATGAGCAGTGACACCAATGGTACTTCCTAGCCTACCCGTGCAGTAGCGAAACCCCCCATGCGCGGGCGCGAACCTTGTGACACGCTGATTCTGTGCACAACTCCCTCATCACGCAGCTCCGAAACAGAATCTTTTATAGTCTCGCGCTCTCTTTCAACTGCCTGGAGTGTTGAGACTGTGATCCATATGGCTAGTTAGGTGGTCACACCACTGGTGCGAGACTTCAACTCAAATTTTGGCATAGTCCATGAAAATTCCTCATTTGCCTTTGCAATAGTCGGTGCCATGCATTCTACTATGTGTAGTGTACTCCCCTGGTTACTATGTTTGGTGAGGTGTGGTCGCAGTCATGGCAGCAGAGTCATAAATTCTCGGCGAAAATATTCTAATGCAATGGTATGATCATCCGTATCTTGCCTTGTCATCCTTGGTTTATCGACGAGACATGCTTGCGTGATCTTGTTTTCCAACCTCTTGATCTCAGCATCCATCAAAATGCTTTTCTTCCTCAATCATACTCGGTCCTTTTCGAGTTCGCGAAGTCTAAGGTTCCCTCACCAAATGGCTTCCTGAATCCTTATATGTTCAACCTTGCGTAGATGTGTGATTTCTTCCTCCTGGTCATCACGCACTATTACAACTGCGGGAGCCATTACGTGCAGATTCCTTTTTATATTCTCTTAAGAAATTACAATCTCTACTCTGTTCCGCACCTTTGGAATCGTCTCTGCATTCAGGGTTTTGCACATGGTCCTATAGGCCCATTGAAACGTTGGCACGCACAGGTCCCAATCAGTTCATCTCGCTTGGTGAACCTTGTTCAATACTCTGCACACCCTATCAAATGCTCCATCGTGGAGAATTGGTAGCACACATTGCCTTTCCTGCTACTGTGGTTTTTTCCGATTCTCTAGTCTAGGGGTGGTGTGCGCTTGTGCGAACTGTACAACATATGTCTGTACCCATCAGGAAAGGTGGGCGTGCAAGCTATTTTGCCCCTACTGATTGGCTTTCGTTCGGAGCTAGGGTTTTCCAAAATGTAGGCGCATCATCCTTCTGCATTTGCGCCAGTCCTCGAAATTTCCTTGATGCGTACCTCACCATCATGTGGGTGTGAGCATCGAATCGCCACTGTTCTAGTACCACGCTTTCAAATTTGCTCAGAAAGTGATTCACCGTTGTTACTCCATCATATCTCGGTAGCTCCCTTGCCTTCGTTGTCACGCAACGCAGTGATCTAGTCATCATGTTGCAACTAAGCGTTGTTACTTCATGCAGCCGATTCTGCCATCGCTCTATTTCTTCATCTGAATCTGAAGTGCAAGAACTTCCGCGCTCCCACAAAATCCTTCCATCTACAGTCGGATTCACCCAATCCTGTTCTCGTGCAGTTATCTTGTAAATACAATTGATATCGTCATCACTATCATCGCCATGCACCGGTTCAGTGTATCGCGCTCCTTCGGCTAGATCTAGCGGTACTACTACACGTAGTGAATTTTTCTCAAAGATCATTTTGTGCTTCTTCAGATTTATGAATCCATTCATCTCAATGGCCCAGTCTATTCCTAGTAGCATGGGATAGGGGTTACTGTCATCAAAAATCTCTATCACTTCAAAATCTGCTTGTGCGCTCGCACCTTCAATATCTATTGTTACCCCTTGCAGTCTTCCCATGGGTAAGATCTTTTTTTGGTTCGCCATTCTCATCTGGATCGGAGACCACTGTAGCGTGGGTCTGCCCATGCGTTCCCATGTTTGTTTAGGTAGTACATTCACGTCCGATCCTAGATCCAGGATTACCTGATCCATTTCATATTCGTCGATTTGCGAAGTCAACCTCATTTCCCTTCCTATGCGCAATGCATGCTTTCCAAGTTTCTGAACCACGCGCGGTTCTCCTGACTTCACGCACCTAGTGATAAGTTCCTGCAGTCCTTTGACTACCTTGCTGTCGCACAGCAGTTTCATGCATGTCTCCAGAAAGGTAGTGAGCATTGAAGGATCCATCCTTGGTTCTAGTTGATCCTTACTACCTAAGGTGGAGGCCTCTGTGAATCTCTTCTTAGCTTCCATGAATGTCTCCTCCGCACTTTCTAAACAAATTTAGGTTCCTTCGTAGGAGCCTTGCGAACCCATGCACTTTCTTCTAGTTGCTTCCCTTTCTCATTGCCCATGGTCATACCGCTCCTGAGCATCATGTTTACATTTGGGGCCTCTTCACGCAGCTCAGACCTCATCATTTGCAAATTCTGAGTCGGAGGGGGCTAGAGTACACATTTTCGTGCAGTCTTGCTATCAATGTAGGGTAGTCTTCTGCTCATGATCAAACTAAGTACAATACAAACATGATGTTCTTGTCAGGTTTGTACAATCGCCAGCATAATGCCCTGGCCCTCCCCAATTGTAATAGATTAACTATCTGTGACCCCTTCCTGGTCCCATTCCACCTCGACCTTGACCACGCCCCTGAAATCTAGTGCACGCCACCCCTAAATTGGGTTGAGGGCTCGCGTTTCGGTCTGCACCCTATAGGTAGGTGTCTAATCCATCATTAGTTCATAGCTTCAGCAGGTGTGTTCATCATGGACTACTAACCTGCAGAAATTACAAAACAATTGTTGGGACGTCTGCGTATACTTATGCAACAGATGACAATTGTCCGTAGTGTGTTTTCCTCCTATCTGGTAGATCACACACCATAGTGCAGACACCACGCTCGACCCTGCCTATGCCTCTGATCTTAATGGCATCGAGCCTCCTCCTACCAAGTAGTTCGCAAATACTGGACAATGGTCCTTGCCGTGCCCTTGGCCTTTGCATTTTATGCACCATACTTCCTCGCACACCTCTGGCCAAGGTGTCCTGTCTTGTTTCAAAATTTTCATTTCCAGACACAGATTCTGCAATTGTGTGTGGATTTGTTGGACTCCCAACCCAGGGTCCTGTATAGGGGTCTCATGTAATCTCATTTCCATTTCCAACGCTTCGGCCTGGGTGGAAAGCTTTTGATGTGATACCGTCGTCCTCAAGTGCGGTGTTAGTGATGCTACAAACCATGTGTGGTGTTGTCCATCTTCCAACATCATGTTGGCTTCGTGAATCATACCCTTGAGTCTTTTTTCCAAATCTTAGGGGGTCTCACCCGGGAGCATCACGATCTCCTTAAACCCGATGATTGATTGTGTTTCCGACTTTGGCCTGCTAAATTCCTTGTTTAGTGTGGTCTGGATTTTTGCGATTCCTACGTTTAGATGGTCATTAGAATGCTTGATGTACCATATTAATGTGTGATCCTATAGCGTGCTTACCAATGTAGCCTTCTTAATATTGTCATTCGGGAAGCCTTGTGCTTCCCATACTGCTCTTACCACGAACTAGAATTGGTCTGAATCTTCATTCCCCATTCCTCTGAATACCGGTAGTTTGATCGTACTTGCCACACTGAACTGTGGTTGTGGCGGAGGTGAGGAGGGTGAGACGGGTGGCAGTATGGGTGGAGGTGGTAAACGCAGAATTCGCTGCCTTATCAAATTGACCACGCTTCTCGGATAAACTTTCGCGATCTCTTCCTTGCTTTCCCGTGAGGGTGAAATTAAGGGACTGGTTTCCAACTCTTCACTACTTCCACTTCTATAGATCTTCCCACTTTGCATGGTCCCAAACATTAATTTATTCGCATAACCCGCTTTTCACACAATAGCATATTAATTCAAGTGTTCAAAGATTTAATATACTTACCTCGCGGTCCCTTGAGAAAATGTCGCTTCGCCTCACTGTAGCTGATGGTCATGTCGACTGCGAACTTAGTGATAAATCCTCCTCTTATTCGGTCGAGCCAATGGTCCACAAATCGTGTGATCTTATCTCCTGACGCTTCTAGTCTGTGCACTAATTCCGGAGTCCACACTATTGGTTTGTCGAGCCTACACCTTCCCTGGTTGTCTGCTAACTTTGCGACCCACTCATACAACTCAGAAGGAAAGGATGTAAATAAAATTTCATGTATTTCCATATACAAGTAGCACTCCAACCATTGTTCCTTAGATACTCACGGATTTCTGTTTTCCTGTGCCACAAACTCATGAAACTTCTTGTCCAACCACTCTTCAATTTCTTTCTTTATTGGATTCCAGTGGTAGGACATCAAACATCCCTTGTGCAGATCCCGGTCCTGGCAATGGAACCATTTGTTGGCTTGTATGAGCCTGACCCAAGTTCAGAGGTGGGTTAGCCAAGCAAATCCCAGTACTATTGGCCCTTTTGGCAACAGTCCGCGGAGCGTGGACTGAGGTCTCACCTGAAGTAGTATGGGAGGGTGCTAGAACCAGGTTTCCACACCCTGGGGATGTCTAATGAGCTTCTGGAGGTCCGTGATTTGACCCTTCGCGCACGTCGCTATGCGCACTTGCTATCCCTTCGCAACCTGCGATGTTGTTTCTGCCTAACCCTACTCGAGGAGTGATCTATATAATACGCAAGTTCCTTGCTATTTAATCTGTTATTATCCAATTACTTAACTTGTTCATATAAGACTAATGATTATTACAACATATTCAACAATCATATCAGTGCATGCGATAAGTAAAATAGTATAAACATAAAGAAGGCAATGCACAACAGATACACAGAAATATGAATCAACTTCTTTTTATTAATCTTCAATCCAGATTACAGACTCGACATTGCCCTGCACACTCAGCTACAGGGGTTCGCGCACTCAGCTGCGGACTCTAATAGGCCTCTGCGCACTCAGCTACAGGGGTTCACGCACTCAGCTGCGGACTCTAATAGGCCTTTGCGCACTCAGCTGCAGATCCTCTTCCTACTACTACGACCCAATACACTTAGACTTCTACTCTATGCTCGAACCATGCGTCTTCATCTATTTCCCCAATTCGTTATTTTTACAACTTAGAGCCTCGCTCTTATTTATACAATCCCATGGTCCATGGATCATGGGTAGGCCGACATGAATTTACATTATATTACAATACTTTAGGGCGGACAACCCTATGACTCAACCTATACTTCGCACTTTGCACCCGCAATTTGTGGAGTCTTACAAAACCTTTGACCAAATCTTGTGCTTTGAGCCCCAAAACATGCTATGGGGGGATTCCATGCCCAACATCTTGTTTTCCACAACATCACCTCATCCATTACCATCATCCCTACTTTCACACACACTCCTACTCCCTTTGTACAACAGATAACAGAAGAGGCAAAAAGATGACCATACAGCAGTAGCAGCATCAGATCTGCAGTCAAGAAACCATCAATAAACAACAAAGAAGGGAGAAGAATGACCATCATTATCACCTCTGATCTTTGACACTTGCAGCGTGGCATTAAGGCCATAGGTAAATATCCTACTCACTCACTCATCTGCATCATTTGATCAAAAGTTTTAAAGGCTAAGAGGTAGTTAGTTTGTGAGTAAAAAGGTGGCCAGTTTGCTCTAAAAAGGCTATGCCCTCCAAAACCTCAGGATCCCTATGACATGGATAGTCTTCAATGATTTACCAAGCAGAGGATGACATCAAAACCTTGATCTATGATGTTATTCCTTTTGTTAGTAAGGAGGAGACAAAACAAGAAAAAGTAGATACAGAGCTAGATGGGGAGGAGATGGATATAGAGGAAACTAATACAGAGGGACATTATGAAGGAGAACACAAAGAAACATGATGCTAAAACAGAAGAGAAATATGGCATTGAAAAAAAAAAGAGCATTAAGAAACAAAAGAGCTAAGTGGCCTCAAGGACAGAGAAGCAGCTGAAGAATCAAACCCCATGGCCTTAATCAGCATCTAATTGCAAGTAATCCTCAACTAACACTTAGATATCTTGTTGTCCAAGGGAAAGCAAGTACACATTATGAGGATCTGTTTAGGCTACTAAAGAAATGATAATATACATGCCTACTAATACAGATAACACACTGCCACATAGCTTGAAGATCAAATAATATCAGTGGGGAGAAGGAGAAACAAAAGCATACTGTTATAAACAAGAAGAAAAGACCACAGCAGAAGCATGAGATGTCAGAGAGGCTACCAGAGCCACTAATTTTCTCAGAGGATGAGCAACACTTTCAGTAGGGGGGTGATGATGAGTCTCATCATTGAGTAATTATATGGGCCTTAGTTTGCCTTAATTCACCTCCTACTTAGTCAAACCAACTATTCTCACAACCTATTGCATACTTTTGCTTATATTTTTCTTATGAGATGAGTTAGAGTTGGATATTTTTCTTTGTGGTCTAATGTGCATGTAATGCAAGGATAAAAGGTAAAAGCAAGGAACTATGGTAAAACACCTTGGTAAAAATTCAAATGGGACAAGGGAGAGGAATTACAGGAGGTAAATCCTCCTCATTTATTTCCCATCCATTCGAATATCCCTCCATCAGCTAAAAGTACACACAACCAAATCAGGGGTACTAAAAGATAGCCAAGCAAGTGGAAGTACAAGTAGCCTCCCTACTAGAAGGCAACCGAGCTAGTGAAAATGAAAGGACAAGTTACCATTAAGTTGGGATCTGTGCCTCCCTAATTTTGAGGGAAGTCATTGAGACTTCAGATGTATAAATAGAGAGGTCTAGGACCTCAGTTTTTTTAGGCAGTTAACCAATAGTTAGTTAGTCAGTTAGCAAGTATTCAGACCTTTTGACTTGTAACAGTTTGATGTAATACAGTGTTCTTTGATAATGAAGATGAGTTTTGATTTGAGCCAGCATTGAGTTAACTCAGAGGGCTGAAGCTCTTAGGTTATGGCTCGACCGTAGCAGCCAAAGCTACTCTTTATTGTATTGTTATGTTATCATAGCTTCCTGCTTTCTGTTCATTTGCTTAATCAAATGCATTCTCATTACAACAACAATATAGATTCATGTTTTCTGTTCATTCACTTAAGCAATTCATTTCCATTACAGCACTATCATAGATGCATGATTTGATTATTCATTTGGTTAAGTAGATGCATGTTAGTTATAGTGGTTCAGCATAGGTTCATGGCTTCCCTGTTCATTTACTGAGTGGTTGCAGTTTCATTACAATAGTGCAGGGAAAATTGGTTGTGTTTCAGTTTGTTCCATTTATGCTTTCATTTAACTAGTAAGTTGACAAAGAAAAGATCCAAAATGTTGCTCACAGGTGTCTCGGCCTCACCTCCTCCCTCTGGGACCATGAGGTGAGGAAGGAACCCTGCAATAACCCCAAAAACACAAGGTTTTGGTTTTCATACGGTTTGTCGTTTAAACACAGTCACTAAGTTCATTGAGTTGTTACTCTATTCCTCTCATGATTATCCACCTCTTCACTCTCTCTTTCTGCCATTTAGACCTCCACCCTCTTCCCAAATCTCTCATGCTGTCATTCTCCTTCAGCCTACAACTCTCAACGAGAGCTGTTAATTCATGTTCAAACAATTTTTAACCATCAATCACCTTTCACACGCAAAACCCACCAATCGTTGCCCAATCCACTTTTCACGTTTGACTTTCTGCCTTGTCAGATCCAACGATTGTCACATACCCACTCACTAACCTGCTCGGGCACATCCTCACCATAGATCTACCTTGCTAGATCCAATGACCATCGCGCAATATCTCCTTGGATTTCTGTCTGATCGTTATCAGGCTGAGGGCATGCGATATGGGCGGTTTCCTCGTGCTACATGTTGGTCAGAGAGGCTAATCGTGAAAAATTCTACAAAACCATTTACGGCTTTGAGGGTGCACGAGATACATCTTACCACCCTCCAAACTCGCTTGTCATTGCCACACGTTTCTTTTCACACTCCAATCTCCACCGTCGATCTACCCTGTTAGATCTGACAGTTGTTGCATCACTTAATTGCTTTATCGCCTTGAACTCTCCATTGTCGATCTGTCTCTTGATCCGATGGCCGTCACTTCACCCGATCACCAACTGGCTTGGTCGATCTCTGTCGTTGATATGCTAATCGCCTCTGCAATATAATCCTAGCCATCCATCCTATTAGTCCACCATGTCCGCCCATTTTCCTACGTACCCCCCTACTGTCCGATCTCAACCATTCATTTACTCTTCACCCGCTTGATCCAATGGTCCTCATGCGTTGTTGCTCATTACATCCTCTTTTCACCATTTTGACCTCTGACCGCTTCTTCTGCTTATACACAGACTTAGCCTAGTTCCATTTCTGACCCCCCTTAGTCTAGCTTTGTTGCTTTACTCCTGCAACTTAGATAGTTAGCATTAGATTAGTGTTTCTTAGCAATTCTACTTAGTCTAGCTTTTTTCATGATTAATTAGGGGATGGTGATTTAGGTTTGCATGTTGTTTTCTACATTTTTGCAGTAGATTAGCTCTCCCCTAGACTAGGTTTTCTCTCCTTCCATCGAAATCAAGCCTCTTCTGGCCCTATAGAAGTCTAGCTTGGAACCCCTGGGGCCTCTTGCCAAATGAGCAGCGACAACAAGAAGTACCTTCACTTCTACTTGTGTATATAGCACAGTCACCTCCAAGTTTGTATCAACCCCAGGTTGATAAGTAAAGCTGGTAGCCCTGGGAGTTGCAGCATTCTTGCTGCAATACCTAGGCTCATCAGTGTCATAGTGGCAATGAGTTCTAGGTAGATAAATTTTGATTTTCCTTAGGTTAGAGTAATCTCTCTTGGATGATAACTAGCATAGAGTGAGCATCTCATCAACCTCCCTAGGTGCCCACACTATCCTTGCGATGATTATCCATAGGTGCTAGTTCTATCCCAAAAATGATGTCCTGTATATGAAAACATAATTACCATGGAAGGATCAGGGAATTTTCTCATGGTATTTTTTTGAAGGTTCAATTGAAGATTTATTTGGTCCAAATGGACATCATCTTGGTCCAATTGGTGTTTATATGGTTATCAAATTAATGGATAAATTTTCTTCCCAAATAGTGGAATGAATTCATGATATGTAATTGTTGGAGCACATTGTTGATCTAGTTTTGTATTGAATTAATCCTCGAGGAGATGTGAATGCATTCATTGTGTAATATTGTCATTTATTGAGATGTGGAGCAATTGTTAACTGGTTTGGTGGAGCACTGGGTATAATATGAAAGTTATGTTCCTTTACACATGTTTTTCTTGAATACATGATTGTTAATTAGTGTGCATAGGAAATTGATATTTGTAGATCTTGAGCTGAAGAAACACAATAGCATGAGCATATACAAAGTGTGATGGCTCAAATCTAATGTGTGAGTGAAATGATTAGAAATTCCTTGATTGATTATGCATTGGACTAAATCTTTGCGCTTGGATAGGGAAAAGGAATGTGATGGTTAAGGATAAATACTAGTGCATGAGTGTTCCGAGAGGTGCAAGTTGAATTCCAGAATGATGGAGTGATGTTTTAGATATCATCGGTTGTGGCAGAGTCTAGACAGAGTTGAGTATGTAATGTAAATGCACAGTGAATAATAAGGCTTCTTATAGTAGATCATTGGGTTTGATTTTAAGTGGACATCCATTTAAGTGAACCAAAAATGGATGTCCAAAGGACATATTAGTCTCATAGGTTTGTTCTTGATCAACTAACTAAAGAGGGTTTTTCAAGTTTAGACAATTGTAAAAATAAAAGCATGTGCTTACAACATAGGTTACGAATGGATATATATATAATTATTTTGGTGGGATAACTACATTACCCTACTTGTTAATTACCAGGGTTCACAAGTTTTTTTGTTTTCATGAAAAACGTTAAGACCTTATGCAGTTAAAAACATTAAGTAAACCTATATACAAAATGTTTTTTGATGTAACAATTTTTTTTATAGAAAGCATCCAGTTGTGGAAGTAGTTGTGTGAAACAAAAGGTATATGAAATCAGGGATGTGTGTGAAATAAAGGTTCTCCCATACATACCCCTCTTTTGCACAACCTTTATTCTGTACACTAAAAATATAAATCCTCTTGGCCAATAATTAAAGAAGCCCTCAAAATTTATCAATATTTTAAAGTAAAGGCTAGATAAACAGATAGATTTTGTGCACACTCAACATGTGGATTGGTTTAATAATAAATAATTAGTATGATTTTGTTGAAGCAAATATATATATATATATATATATATATATATATATATACATATATACATATATACATATATACATATATATGTATATATATATATATATATATATATATATATGTATATATATAGATGTATATATATATATATATATATATATATATATATATATATATATATATATATGTATATATATATATATATATACACTCAAAATCAAAACGAAAAATGGAGAGGGTGTTTGGAACCTATCGCAATTTTAATCCTCTCCTTGAATATTTATCAAGGTTTTTTAAGTGATAGACAAGAAAAACATATTTACATCTTTCAAATGTTCAATCTTGGAAGAAAAAATAAAAATATAGGCTACATAAATTGTATAATCTAGGCTATCAACTATTGTATAATCTAGAAATTGTTGGAAATTGATTTTACCCATGCACCCCATGAACTAATTAGAAGATACTCAAGATAACACTATATCAAATCAATGTTGTTGTGTTGAAATGCAAAGCTGAATCAATTTTACAACACAGTATGCACACCATGCTTTTGATGTCTACGCATAAACCTTTAGCCTAAAGGTTCATGAAAATTATTATCATAATTTCAAATGTTGAAAATTTATTTTATTTCTCCCATATACACATATCATGTTCTCATTGTATGATATTTATCTCTCTATAAATCTATTTAATACGAGTTTCGATAGTTCATAGTTCAAAATTTACGAGAAAATCGATCTATTCAAGAGCTACAATTGAATTACACTATAAAAATGCAAATTCAAAACAAGCTAGCTATCAAGATGTGTAGCCTAGAATATTTATATTTTATAGTGGTCCTAAAGGTGTGTGGCAGGCTTGTGGCCTTGGAACAAGGAGTATAAAGGATGCACGATATATATTTGATAAAATTCCCTAATGGGACCTTGTCTCTTGGAGTGCCATGATTTTGAGATGTGCATAAGCATGGGTTTGTTATTGATGCCCTCAAACTATTTGTGAAAAATTCTTGAGAGAGATATGTTCTCTTAGACACCCATGATCACTGCATTCACACAAAATGGGTTCAATAATAATTATGCATTAAAACTCTTCACTAATACAACTTCACATATTGTTGGGTCATGGGATTCCATGATTGGAGAACTTGCACAAAGTGGGTTCAATGATGAGGCCTTGAAACAATTTGATTGATGCTTCATAAAATATGACAATTTGTTGTCTCGAACTGAAATTAAATATAATTATCTACATGAGAAAATATGTCATATTGATAAGGGAACCATAATAGATGGATTCTTTGAAATGGAAATATGAATTCATGATTTGTGAAACCCAAGACAGACTTACTTACATTGATGGTAGTCATTAATTAATAGAAATTAGAATGGGTGAGAGTGAATTAATTACACCATGAACAAACCATAGTTTCATCTTGCAAAATATGATAAGAAATCAGGGAATCGACATTTCAGATATTCGTAGGAAAACTTATAGATAATACATACACATCATATAGAATGGAATGCTAAGAAGTGAATACTATACTTTCCTAAGACCTACATACCTTATTGCTTCTCTTCATAGGTTAAGGATTATACACTATCTATGTTCACCTATAAGTCTATTCAATCTCATCCTATAAGAGATATAGAGTATGAAGAGGTATAGAAGAAAGTAGAATAGTTGAGCCAATGGAACAATTTTGGTAGAGCAGTTGAGCCACTACTTTAGATGGAAGCCTGAAATACAAAGCAGTTGCCTAAAAATACCAAGCAAGAGAGGGAATTAGACAAATGGTACATGAGAGCTACTTAGAATAGTTGAGTAGAACTACAAAGCACATACATAAAAGAAGCACTACAAAGCAAGTGAGAGAGGAGTATAAAAGCCATTCAAACAAGTATTTTGAGTATATTGTCTAATAAACCATATCACATCTCAACCATACAAAATATAATGTATGGTTATTTAGGTAAACCAAAAATGAGTAAACCAAAATGAATCACATAGATAAAACAAAGAGAAAAAGAAGTGGTTAAGTTTCCCTTTATCTATATAATGTGTGAAATAATCAACAAAAATGGTTTTGTGAGGTTTATTGTGTATGATAAATATCCCTATATGCCTATCATCCTTTCTTCTCAAATAGTAATTGAAACCTTTATATGACTCCTTAATAGGATACTGGGGCCACGTTCCAAAAGTTCTAGCAATGTTTCCAGCAACCCATAACAAACCTAGGCTAAGAGGGTTATAATGGGGGGTATTGTGGCTACGTCCCAAAAGAATTGGTGATGTTTCCAACATCCTTACAAAGATCACCTTAGGCCCCTAAGTTACTTGTGTCTAGTGGGAGAATCTTAGCTTTTGGGTGTTAGATTTGGACCCTATACTCCTACAACGCATCAAGAGACAACATGAATGTATGTGATAATATGCCCCATAATTCTGACCCCTTTCATAGGTTTCTTCTCATGCACTGGATTTTTCACTAGATGATGCAAGATTTTAAGTTCCCTAAAAGTCAACTTCTATGTTTTAAAATGTAAAACAACCAATGATGACTTATGTGTTACCTACCCCTATTGTCCTAACCGAAGCTATACATTATCTTGTGGCCCCTGTGGGGAATTAAATGTGTTCAAGTTATGGTTTCTTTTAGAGAGTCTTAATTCACTTAGGGTGTGAAATTTAAGCTAAAATAAACTAAGTAGAAAGGCTTCAAAAAGTGGATACCCTTTGTAAAAATCTTATAATAACTTAATGTGTGAAGTGAAAAGTGTGTACAAGTAAAATAGTGAACATACAAATTGTGAAGTGATGTGGATATGTGATGATATTTTACAACCCCGCTATGTACACTGTGTTATGCTTGTTCCTTGCAAGAAAAGAAATAGTGTGTGGATAATGGGCCACTTACTTCCTTCCTAATTACACTATGTGAGCATATAGGGAGATGGAAACTTAGTGATTTCAAAAAGCCTTAAAATGCAACTAGAGGATCGTGATAAGGAGGCAAGGGAAGAAAATGATACTCCATTTCGTTATTAACATCAAGTCCTGGTCTCGATAATAATTAAAATGAAGTAAAATCTTTGGTTACTAAGAAAAAAATATGTGGATATAAGGCCACTTACTTTCCTCCTAATTAAACTATTTGATATGAAGTTTGAAATGAGAAAAACAAGTTGAAAATATATGTGGATTAGGGCCACTTACTTTCCTCCTAATTAATTTATGTTTGAATGCAAAAATTTTCAAAGTAAAAGATAAGAAATTTCACTACTTATGATGGTTAGAAAAGAAAATTGAAAGCCTATCTCAGCTAGAAAAAATTGTAGGAGTGTTGGAAGATCACTAAAGGTCGCCACAACTCTCTAGAAAACCGAACTACAATGAAATTTTGAATGCTCTATGTGTCTCGTGGGTTATTTTTTGCACATTCATGAAACCTGCATGACTGTCTCTGTAAAAAACCATGAAGGTGACTTGAAAGAATGAGTAGAGGGTTGTTCGGGTTGTGTGCAGGGCCTATGTGGTCTCGCACAATTATAGAGAGATGATAGGAGAAAAACATAGTGAAATTGCAGAGAAGAAAGGCCTACAAAACAATTAATTAGACTAAAAAAGGAAAGCAAGTGGAGTCGTCATTTTGTTTGGTGTGTTTGGTTGCATATGAGTTCCAAAAACACCTTCTTTGCAGTTGGTTGATTCCTACAAAGAGTACACAAGAAAATGAGATGAGTTAGTGGATAGAAATAGACCAACAAAGCATTGAAATTAATGGAGATAGTGCATGAACAAAACTAAACTAAATAACACCAAAAAATCTTGTGAAGCAAAACAAATCAACTGAGGTATAGGAAAAAGATCATCTTTATTGATTTCCAGTGGTGGAAGAGTTACAATAAAATTATCAAAGATACTTGAAGAGATTTTTTTGATCAATGGTGCTCAAACGATCCCAACAATGATTACCCATTTTCAATCTCTTTTGCAAGCTTATTATATTTCAAAGAAGCATAGAAAACTCTCTACAATGGTGGAATTATCCTCACAATGGTATGTTAGATTGCTTGGGAGCAATTTTTGGCTACATAACAATGCAAAACTTAATCTTGGTTTTGGCTCTCCATGAACTTAAATTTATAAAAACTTTGAACACTCCTTGCCTCCTTTGGCTCATCAATGTGGTTGTTCTCCTCTAAATTAGATGAGAGCCACCATCTTCTTTCCATTAAGGCTTCTTGGGGCTCAAGGCTTAAATGGTAAGCCTATCATGTCAATAGGTGAAGTGTTCTTCAAGCAAGTCTGCATCCTGAGGTGTTGAATGGGCTTCTCATGATCCTCGTAGCTATCGAATAAAAAGATGAAAGGTAGTTAATTTCCAACTATGGTGCACCCATGAGGGTTGATTTTTTAAGTCAATTTTAGAAAAGCCTTTTATTTTTGGGTCTTCATGATGTTTCCAACTAAAAACGAAACCTTTGTATGTGTTGATCACTGACTCTGAGTGCCTTTTGTTGTGTATAGATGAGTGTATGATTTTATCATGATAACAGTTTCCCACCGATGTGTGAGGTTAGGAGCAAGTGTATAGCCAAAATACATCACATTTTGTTGATTTGGTTGAGTCTTGCTAAATTATTGAGAGATAGAGAAACTTACTATGAAGTTGATTAGGAAAAGATCCTTGACTAAGAACTAAAGAAAACCATGATCCAAGGAAATATGGATACAAAAGTGTCTATACAAGGTGGGGATATCCCATGCTTGTTATGATGACTATGAATAAGAATTGCAATCATACAGGAAAGGTCATGTCAAGTTAGTGTTGATGTGGATGACATGTTTTTTTTTTTCTCGGTAAAGACTAAATCTATTAAGTAAAATATAGTACAAACAGGAGAGGCAAAAGACCGTCAGACCGGAAATGATGTAATCATCAACCTCGGTCCCGGAAGAAAGATACAATCACAGAGCTACAGGAAAAACAAAAGACCGACAGACCGGAAATAATGGATTCATCAACCTCGGTCTCGGAGGGAAGAAACACTCTCAACTACAACAGAATATTCGAGAGCAAGAACTAACTAACAGGCTATTATCCCTGCGGGACAGTGACTACACCACACTGTTTTTTCCCTTTCTTTTTGTTAACTTTTGTCCAGCCCTCATGGGGAGGATGGGCTAGAACAACTTGAAGACTGGAGTTCTCTATCATCGGGGACTCCTTCTCTGAATCAGAGGACGAAGTCTGATGGGGACGTTTCTGGGAGATAGCAGAGACATGGGAGTGCCCCTTATTGTCCGTGGGCGGATCCATCGATTGCGGCGTCTGATCTGGTTCTGACTCTCTTTCCTCCTTTTCCATACTTGGGGGACAGGAACCTCCAGCTGGCGGCTGCGGACAGGGAGTCCAACGCTTGGGCTTAGAATGAGGGAAGAGGCCCTTTTTCGCTTTTGCTGTCAGCGAAGGGCATGAGATGTGCAAGTGCCCCGTTAGGCGACAGTGGCGGCATCTGAAGGCAGTGTTTTCGTACTCTAGAAACTGAGTCCAAACAAAGTCCTTGATTTTGAGATTGATGTATTCTGGCAGTCCCTTGCTTAAATCAAGCTCTACACAAACTCTGGCGTATGTATAGAGACCCTGCCTCTCTCTCTTGTAATCTCCCGTTAGAAAGCTACCCAAGGCATTGCCTATTTGCCTGTAAACTTCTGTACGCCACAGGTGAACTGGAAGATTTGGAAGTCTGATCCATACCGGGGCTTTGGTGATGATTGCTGAAGCTGGGTCAAAGTCTGGAAACCATGAAGTTAGGAAAAGGCCGGCTGAACCCATGAACCAAGGGCCTTCGTCTAGGGCATTGTAGCAGTGCTCTAGGTCATCGAACAGTACTATAAAGTATCCTTTTGCACAGAAGTAGACCTTGCAACGGTCAGTCCAGTTGTCCTTGATCCAAACATAAAGATCCTGTGAGCGCGGCCAGAGCCCATTAAATCTGCAGATGATGGCTCGTTCAGCAAATTTCTGGGTATCGTTTTCAAGATCAGGGTAGGAGATCTCAACCGAGGGGACCTCCTCCACTTTGTCAACCAAAAAAGGCTTGGGTGAAGTCTGCATTGGAGGATCTGTCTTTTCAGTCTGTTTGGCATGGACAGCATCTTTATATGAAAAAGCCTTAGCTGAGGAGGGTTCCCCCACAGCACCTCCTCGAAGACGAAGGGTTAAGGTAATAGATGCGTCTTTCTCAATGCCATAAAAAGAAATAGGAAAGAGATCCTCAAGATGTTTACCTTCGAAGAGAAGCCGTTGAGCTGCAGAGGGGATCCCCAATTTGATGTCCAGTGCATGCTTGAGATTCCGCACTTGATCTGTCTGGCAGACCCATTGTAGCATAGTTTTTCCTGAAAGGAGCTTGATTTGTATCTGGAATGCAGAGGAAGATTCTGAAAGCTTTTTTCCCCCACCGATCTGTGGAAAAGGTAGACAAGTGCCTTGATATGTTTTCGGTTCCTGTATTTGTCTAATGAACAGGGGCGGCGTGCCTCTGTTTGGTACCGTCCCTTCCTTTCTGGGGGCCATGATCAGAGGAAGAGCTAAGGCATCTGCAGGAACTTTCTTGCCCGCTGCTCCAACAAACAGAAGGGGGCTGCAACGGCACGCCATGGAAGCAGGGGTTCGGGGTCCGGCTATCCCTGCGCGCACAACAAAGAAATCTGCAGGCCCTTTTAGATCTACGGCTTCATAGTTCATGGCTGGGAAATCTTGTATGCCTGCCACTGAGTGGAAACCCCTTGATTTGTGCCCGTATCTCTCTAACCCCTTTGCATTCGGAACTGTGTGAGACCCAACGGCGGCTTGGGGCATGGGGATAGCAGTGCTGGGGATCGTGCTGGCGATCCTGGCTTGGTCGTGTTGCGTCTCTGCATCTGAGATACAGCTCTTTAGTTTTTGCCCAGATCCCTCGAATCCCTTCACGCTCAGAGCAGGCCGAGAGCTGACGGCGGCCGAGGGCATGGAGACTGCGTAGCTAGGGTTCGACATCGCTTCCTCTCCCAATGTAGAACCTGGATGACATGTTGATGGTTGAAGAAGATAACTATTTTCTACCTTAGGGGTGTCTTTGAAAAATAGGTTGAAGTGGATGCCCCCATGCATCAAATATAAAGCATTGTTGAATGGGGTGATGTGGGATGCATGGGTCTTCAACTAAATGAGAGAACTACAATGATCACAAAGTATGATACTACTTTGATATGAAAAAAATTTCTTGTGTCAAATGTCAGTTAGACCGATGAAATTAATAGGTGATAATGATTCTCATTTTGCTACCCGAGATTGTCCCAAAAAGGGGGGAGAAACCAAGTTAATGATTTGATCTTGGAAGATGAGTGTTAATGTCGAAAGGAAAGGAGTGCTAACTGCCCGAAATTTGAATCAGGAAATCTATGTGAAACTGAGGTAGATGGTTGTAGTATGATGGGTCAAAAGGCATGATAGGGAGAGTTGACAGTATGGGGGGATCCATAAAAATACCTGAGCTTGGATTTGTAATGAAAGTGTTGGAAGTCAAAATAATATTTTGTGGTTTGTCCCTGGAGTCAGTAGAACATCTAGGGAAGGTATACATATGTTGTGATTGTCATGGTAATAATGAGCAAATGATTGGTAATGGCATAGGTAAAAAAGCAAGTTATAGCGAAGGGAGACTAAGGATTGCTTCAAAGTAACTGACACAAAATTATGGGTGAGAATCATTTTCCTTTAAAAGTCTTTGTACACTTTCAAAAAGAATGTAAAAGTGGTTTTGGATGTATAAACATGAATATGGGAGCCCCACGAAAATGATGGCCTACATGATGATTGAGGTGGGTTTTTTGCTGATGGAGGGGGTCCCACTAGTTGGTCTCGGTGTGAGGTGGATGAGGTGGATGTATTGACACAGATGGTCTATTGCAATATGGATGAGTGGTAGGTTAAATGTATAATATTTGGTTCAATCCGACTATAAACGAGAATAGTGGCCTAGGAGTGGGGTTGGTAAGCAATGAGTAAAGAAGATAAGTATGAGCTTGGTATTCTAGGTATGCGTATCAAATGGATCTTGGGTCTGAGGGAATGATCATGGATATTGATAGTGTGAAGGGAACTATGAATTGGGATAATCCATTAAGCTGAAGCTCTATCGACCGACGTGGACGTTTACCATGTGCAGGTGGAAGGTGATGGTAAACGTGGTCAAGATGGTGGACCCTATTGTTTTTTTAAGAGAAATGATGTCAAGATATGCAAAGTTTCTAAGGAAACATATCATGAAGAGTGGTGAAAGATACATTAACTATCAATTGTCGTTCGGGAAAAAGGCTTACTGTGAAACTACTGATAACCTACAACTTCAAAATCCAGTATCTCAAGTGAAAACATTTTCATATAATAAAATGATAATGATAATGTAATGAACAAGATGTATCAAAAATATAGTAAGCCACACCTTAAGAAGTCTTTGAAACATGAAAAGGACCTGAAAATGAAAACCTTTGGTGAAATAAATGGAGGGTACCATGATGTCCTGATCCCAATGCCTCTGATGGTTTTATGAAAGGAGCTTGTGAGCTCCTGAATGGGCCTCTAGAAAATGACATAAATGAGCGATATATAAGGGTATGGGGCCCATATGACCGCCTCATTTGTACTTGCTTAAGTTTACTTTGGTGTGGATCCCATAATCATTTTTTTCCATTGCGGTCAACCATTGTACCCAGGTTGCATGCCAGGAGAGATAGGTTAGTCATCATGAAACCCCCTTTGTCAATACAATAGTCTAGGATAGGTACGTCATACAAGGTGGCCTATATAGGATTTTTTAGGAAAAATCCCTTGACCCACATAGGAAACTCACTGACAATCATGTAGGGTCATGCGAGAAAGGGATATTTCTCAACCACGTTGGAGTTGTGACTGAGGGGAATACAGTCATGTAGGGAGCGTGACTATGAAAAACACAAGCACGAGGCCTCACTAGTCGAGGCCTCACAGGCTAGGGAAAATAGTCATGCAGTGTGTGAAACTATGAAAGAAACAAACATGAGGGGGGAATCACTCCTGATTAGAAAAAAACGCAAGGACAATGCAACTATTTGAAAAACAGTCACGTTGGCCCCCAAAATTTGGACTTTTGGTGCTTATGGAAATTTTTTGAGTTTTTTCCTCTTTTGAATGACCTCATGGGGGTAACTGCAAGATGGTATTGTGGAGAGAGAAGAATTAGCCCGATATCTGGGTCGAGGTTGTAGCCGGTCCATAGGTTCAAGTGTAGCTAATTCGGTGGGAATTGTTGAAGTTCCTATAGAATTCGTTGTTGCGGTCATAGGAGGAGTTCCTGCAATTTGTGGTTTGTTAGCAGCAGCCTACAAGGTAGGTATAAAATATCTGGGGTATTGAATTTCCATTCACCGTAGAGGTTAATTTTTATTTTGTGACAGGACTAATGCCTCGTGGGGAGGTACTACTAACAGAGCTACCCCATGGAGGGCCCGGGTTACAAGCTTGTGCACGTCAGTACTATAGGGGGAATACATTTGATGTGGGAGGCATTCATATATCATTGAATGTGGACCTAGCTATGTGATTAACACCATAAATTATCATGTGCCTTGTGGGGACAGTGGCTCCGCATCGCATTACAGGTATTCAACTAGTTTTCCTAGAAAGGGTGCAAGTAGACACCTTTTTCGACTAGGTAGAGTTCCTCCACCAGAGGATCGTGGCACAACTGTCACAAATGGTGTAATTTGAGGTTTAGGGCTTTCACTTGAGGAGCATCCTTTATAACATCTTTTATGAGAGGGTGGTTATGTTGCGACCAATGTTGCGAGTGGAGCATAGTTCGCCGAGGGATCCATGGATGAGGAGACGGGCTCCTTTGATGCCTTGAGTCGATGGGGAGAGGTGGGTTAATATTGGATCGACATGTCAGAGGGTTGATTCATGGAAAAACATTAGTTTATACTAGATTTCTTGTATGTGGGAATGGACTTTAGAGGTGACCGAGAGATGGGGTTGCCTCTAGGCGATGCTTGGGGACCTACAGGTATGTATGCATTCTATTTTAATCTTCTTTTTGCATTTTTATTTTATACATGATACTTATGATGTACTAGGAATTTAACATTTGATATGTTTCCTTGCATATATGGGTCCTGATGGGTGCCCCTACGGATGATTGGTGGTCGAGGTGGTGTGAAGGAGCACTAGGGGTAGAGGGAGCGACTAGTGATAGGTTCTCCCACATAGAGGGAAGAGGTGGAGAACATCAAGGCTAAGGTTGAGATGTTGTGAGTTCGAGCAGAAGTAGCTAAGGAGAGGGAGTTGGACATGAGATAGTGAATGTCAGACTTACTACGTGACATTCTTGAGGCCAAGTGGGCAAGTCTAGGAGATGATATCATCAAGAGGAAGATGAATCTTGATAGAGTTTGGTGCCCATTTCTCCATAAGGTGGTTATTTCTAAAACCACAACAAGGCCGATTTTGCGACCAAGACCGGTGAAGGCAGGAGGGCCTCTAGGGAGAGGTGTAGAGGGTGGTGTTCCAAGACCCTATATGTAGTACCGATGTACCAGGGGAAACACCCATTATGAGGATGCTCCCCTTCTTTTTAGATGACTCTATTTTTTCTAGTGATGGCTAGTTGATTTACCTAAACCCTTATTTTTTGATGATATATATGAGGTTGTGTTTTTGGGCGGCTATCATGATGTGTCTTCTATTTGTGTGATGCTTATATACATGTGATGTACATGCATTTTTATTGATGTGATGGATTATGCTTATATGTTTTATATGTCTTGATGATGTCTTATGCATAATGCTTTCCAGTCTAGTGTTTGATTAACAATGCGGTCAACAAAATGATTTTGACTTCTTGGTATATGTGAAAAGGTGATATGGTCAAAACCCCATGCTAATAGTTGTGCATGCAGGTATTTTCGAAAAAGGCAAGGGTCACGAACATTGAAGGTTTAGTTTAACTGCGCAATACGATGAGCTGAGAATCAAGGAAAACATGCATGTGGTTGATGCCTATGCGATAGGCATTAGCTAATGAACCTATGAAAACATCATATTATACTTGATTATTAGTGGCTGACCCAATACAGATGCCATTCTGATGAAAAATCATCTGATCAAGGGAGTATATGGCCCAGGATTCCACAACAAGATTCTATGACCATCGAGAAGCACCGTCAGTGAACCCATGGTGGTAGGATGTTGGATAATCCATCTATGTCACAAGATGAGAGGATAGTTTAGAGTACCTCAAATGATGAGGTGGTCATCATAAAAATAAATCATGGTACATAAAATTACATCATAAGGCAAACTTAATGTTATGTGTGATTTTTTTTTAAGGTAAAGCCCGTTGACAGGGTCTTTGAGGCAAGTCCCATTAGGCTATGCTAACATGTAGGTGCCTTTGGGAAGGAAATTTGTAATGATATATGGACCCTTCCACATAATTTTGAAATTTCCTAATCCTAATGCCTCTTTGGCGTCATCGTAGGTAAGTACTAAATACCCCTCATTAAATGAGCACAGGGTGACATTGCAGTCAAGGAGGCTTTCATCCTATTTTTATGGGATTTTTTTGCTGGAGAGATTCTCACAAAAATTTGTCTACATGTTCCAATTGTAATAGCCTATGTTCTAATGGTGAGGTACTTGGGAGTAGCTCGATGGTTGTGCATAAGGTAGGGATCTCGCACTTAATAGGGAGTATGACCTCAACCCCATAGACTAGGTAAAAAGAAGTGAAGGCTATGGATGCCTTGATCGATGTGTGATATTCCCACAAGGCTGAAAAAAACATGTGATGTTAGTTGGTTTTGTTCTTTTTCACCATGATATGTAACATTTTTTTTAGGGCTTTCTTAACAACTTCTACCTAACCATTGGACTGGTGGGTAGTATGGAGAAGGAAACTCATCTAAAAAACCAAGGAGTTGAGATAATTCTTGGAAAATTTCATTCTTAAAGTGTTTTCCATGATCCGATACAATCCCCTTTAGGACACCAAACTGCGTGATTACATAATTGAAGACAAAACATGTGACAATATCGACCATGTTATCATAAGTGGGCATGGCCTCCGCCCACTTGGTGAAATAGTTGATTGCAACCACTATGTATTTATGCTCACTCTGATATTACAGGTTGCAAGTCAAGAATTCTATGCCCCACTTATAAAATGGGCCTGCAATGATTATTGGGTGCAAAGAAGTTAGTTGTGCTCTAGAATTATGAGCATAATGTTGGCATCGTTCACATTGCTTAATGGAAGCAATGTAATCACGAAAGAGAGTAGGACAAAAACAACTTGCTCGTTGAATCTTTTGGGTAGTGGCCATTCCTAAGAGCTGGCCACCACAACCTCCACTATGGCAATCATTTAGGACCTATTCAGCTTCATCAGTGGCAAGGAAACAACCAAATATGGTGTTCATTCCATGATGATATAAAACATCTTTAATGGGGAGATAGTGAGGGGCTTGGTGGTAGATGCACTTCTGATCATCTCGTGAGAGATTTGGGTTGAAATTATGAATTCCAAGGAAGAGGAGGATATCAATATACCAAGGGTAATATGTTGATATGATGAAAAAATGATTATCAAGGAAAGAATTGTTAACAAGAGACCCTTGTGAGTCCGAAGGGAGGTATGCAATGAACTCTGCAAGTTTTTTTGTCATGATGAGTATAGGGTTAGAAACCCATGATGATCGATGGGGTAGATGAAACTGACTTTGTGGAATTTTTTGATTTCTTGTCTAATTTCCTCTTCCATGGAAAGATGGAGCTAACATTGCTTTTGCCTAACTGGGTAAGTATCAAGATACGTGTCAATGTGGTGTTCCACAATTGTGGGACTAAACCCTAGCATTTCCAAATAAGACCATGTGAAAATATCCCTATATTATTGAAATAGCTCTTTGTAAGAGTGACCTTCTTCTAGACAACAAGTCGCCCCCAACGAGATTTCTTCGACTATACCAAGCTTGGTGGAAATACCTACCTTGATAGTAGGTGAGATATTGGACATGCTCCCTTCCTTGAATATGTATGGTGTAGGGATGGGTTTCTTGAACCAATATACCTAACTTGGTGGTAGGAAGTCCTTTGTCTCTACTGTGAAAATAATGTTGCATGGTGCTTTAGTAGGTGAAAATGATTTTTCAGGTAAAAAGAAAAAGCAATGATGCATGGGATCCCAAGGGCATTCTAATTTCGTCATGGCCTCTAAAATAACTTCATCTGAATGAAAATTATTCTCTAATGGTGATAGTGGCTATGATAAGTCATGAGGATGGGATTGGCACCCAGTGATGTTGATTGAAAAGTAAGGAAACAATTCATCGATCATTGTTGTAGAACCCAACAATGTTGACAATGCACAAATTGAATGCGTTTGTATAGTCGTGGGTGGTGCAACTCTTGCAATGGGTGAAGCGGCATTGACACCAAAGAACAATGAGAATATGGCATGAATCAGGGTTCCTACATATGGGTATACAAATTGTATGCGATGTTGAGTGTCATCAACACCTGGTTGTGGGAGAATCTCCTGGATGGTAGTCTGATGATGAGTAGGAGAAGGCTTCCGGGAAGGTGTTGGCGTCCTAGGGGCTAACGGGTCTTCCTCTATGGGAGGAAGTTATTCATGAATCGTGTGAAGGGTTTGTTGATTTATGATAATATATGCAAATATTTGTATTAGTGGACATGTCACTAAAATATGAAATGTACTAGTAAAAATGTCACAAGGATGCACTGCATTTAATACAGATCTTATGGCAATGTAATAGATGGTCTATCTAACAACATATCTTGTAGTTTGTGATTATGACTAATGGATGATGTCATGAGGTGGGGCACTTGTTTAAGGCACGTGCCACCTATTAATATTAGCGTCGGAAATGGGTAAATGGTTTGAGGGCCTGACATCAGTTTGCTGCAAGGATTCCCTTGCCTCTTAAAATTGAGGGAGGTATTGGTAGTTCCACATATGATCGACTTGGGAACAAATGTGACAATGGTTTCGCTTGTGTCTAGACTTGTTTGAATGAGCAGGTCAAGGAAGATGGGCCAATGAGAGGAAAAGGTCCCTTATTCTTTTCAAATTTTGGAATTGATTAATCATATGTCCTTGTTCATCGCATATGGCACATTTGTGGGTAGGTTTTGGTGAGGTTGATTTTGGAAGCTTTGCCATCCTAGTAGAGACCAAAACCAGATGAGAGGTAGAATGGAAATGGGCACGGGGATTAAACGATTACGAATCTTCTTCCTCAAAGACACAATAAATGGTTTGAGATACATTGTCTATAGCTAAAGTGGCAGGCATCGACCGTGTCATAGTATTGGTCTGATGGATGGCCACAATGCATCCTGATAGTGAGTGAGGTCAAGGGAATGGTGGGTGTAGTGACCATGTCATGCACAAATAGTGCATGGATGGTTAGTTCGTAGTTCTTTACTACGCGATGGAGTGGCCTTGTCTTCTGATGATGGAGGTGGGTCACTAGTGCCTTTGGGGCATGAAGAAGGGCTTCTAGTTCTTCAAATGTTGGAAATTCATTGGTAAGGTGTCCTATTACATTACATAATGTGCATGGGGGTGGAAAACTAAGAGAATTTTTAGCTAAAGTTTCAACCTTATTATCTTTTTGTTTCTCCCTTTTGCTAGCACTCGTTGATGTTGACGCAGGTATGACTCCTTAAGGTGTGTTTTCTTTGGGGGCGGCCAAAGTAATCACTCTGGTTGAAGTAATACCTGAGTTTGTTGACATGGATTGGGGGGGAAATACCAAACAAGAATTGCAAGACCCATATTGGGCAACATGAGAGTTGTCATGACTTGGTGCAAGACAAAACCAGGTGGGGGATACAAGAAAGGTGTCTGAGTTATCACATATGGCAAGAATGATGACTCAGTAGTCATAGAGTTGGGGTTGTCAAGACTTGGTTCCTGAGACTGGGTAGTCTTCAAAGAACACATGATGCATACTAGTGTTGTGGACATTGGTGTGGCTATTGAAGGATCTCCCAGATATGTTCCAAGAATTGATGATGCCTTAAACATCCTCGGACCGATGTATGTTAAGGATGGGACCACTTCATTATGAGACCCAACATAAGGTAGCGCTCCATCAGGGGATGGATATGCTCGTGTCTTGTAATGTTTGAGTTGGTTTATGGTGACGATTTTCCCATTATGTGGGAAAATCATGATGCGAAAGAATGATGATCCTACCACTATCATGGCATACCTATACCTACTTCATGACAAGATATTGTAATTGAGGTGGGCATATAGGACCTCAATATATATGAGAGTATTTTTTCCGACAAGATCTATCGGGACATTATAACAAGTCCTAAGGGGCCAAGGGGTGCCTATCATATGTCCTGAGTGTGATGGGGGAAGTAGTAAGCTCGGGGGATCCTATTTTCTTATACCAAATTTATTTGGACATGATACAGGTGGATGCCCCCTCATCAACAAAGCAACGATGGATGGTGATATTTTGAATGGTGTTTAGGTATGGAAGGTGACTATCGATGGTAGCCATAGTTATGAGTTGTCCAAATTAAAATTCATTAATCGCGAGTCAAATGGTTCGATCACACCTAAAATAGAAAGAATGGATTTTCTTTGTGTTAGACAAGTCTATAGGAATTCTAATGCTGACATGGCAGAAGGCGACTGTGCTAGGTCATAAAAAATGTTATAGCTATGAGTTTCCTTTGAATTATGGGCCACACAACTCAATGTCCCTTTGATCATATCTGGGATGGATTCAATAGGGGGTCGTGGAAATGTCAAGGGTGGTGTAGTTGTAGTGTTAATTGATGTGGAAGGATTGGTTTCTGGGGGGGTTCCAAAGTCAGAGTTCCATGTATGTAAAATGACATAGGTCCTTGCCATGTAAGTGTGGCAGTTTGACATGTCATTAGAACTACCCCCGGTTGAGTTCTAATATGGTAGGGGGGTGGCCTCATGCTGTTTGGCCACCGATCCTTGGTGAGGGAAATGATTTTTCATGATTTCAGGTTGTTGGTTCACTCCCCCTATCCCCTTGCTTCTCTCATCCTCTTAAACTCAAGGAGTTGAGGAAAATGATGGGTGTAATCCCTGTACTCACCAAAAATAGTGCAAGCATGATTAGTCCTTAGTTATTTTTCTAACTTTGTGGGTTATTTGTACCCTGATTTTGATTTTGGTTCTGATTATGGGTATTTCCCGCAGATGGCACCCATGAAGCTTATTGTTGGTTGTCATCCCCCTACCTAGGTTATCATTTTTTCTTGTTCTTTCCTTTCTTCTTATTGGCAATTGAATGGTTCATAGTGTTCAGTTGTTCAACTGACTGTTGTTGCTATGAGAAATAAGGTTGCATGAAATTAACCCACAATGATGGGGTAACCACAAACCACGCTTAGCCAAGTAGGTAGCCCTACTAGGTCAGGAGAGGGCTCTCTCCATAAGGATCTCAGCCAAGATGACTACATCAAGAAAATGATTTTAGGCTAGGTATACTAGCATGAAGTTTTGATTGGATTTTGAAGGGGTTTTTCTAGATCAGGAGGAGTTGGACAGTTTAGGTCTAGGGAATTAGGTCAAAATTGCAGGGTGTTCAATGGGGCAAGTTAGGCATAGGCTTTAGCACTCTAGGGCTTGATGGGGTGATATGTTTAAGACTTGTGAGAAGCTAAGAAGAGCATGTGAAAACCATGGATCCTTCCCAGATTGAAAAAAACATGAAATGGTGAATGTTTTTCCCGAAGCAGAGCACTAATGTAATGAATTATGCCTATCAACTTGAAAGCATTCACTTAGAAGCAACGAAATGATTAAAAAAGTATAAAAAACACATTAACATATGATCACAAAAGAAGAAACTGTACTAAAACTCCATACCACATGTATCCCATAAAAATAGTTGCAATTCTTATTAATCTCCTGCTAAACTGCTACAAAATGATGTACAATCAAAGTCTGAGCATCCAGTTGAGTCCAACCCTTTACAATGAGAAAGAAGAAGAAGATATAGACATGAATTCAACCTCCTCCCATCCTCAGGGGTCAAATCCCTAAGATGAGGAGCTAATCTAACCAATACTGAACAAGAAACAAGAATATAGGCATCTTAACAGCTTGCCTCTAAAAGTGAAAAACTGATTCATTTGAGCTCAAATTGACTTTTAATGCAATGAATCTACCCTCTACTACTAGTTATCCATCATATTTACATTCAAAGTCATCACTTACAATGGTAAAACATCCTCCATGAGAGAAAATCCATGAACACAGTCAAAAAATGGAAAAATAGCCATCCTGAGCAAAATATGCCCTACGCGCAGCGCCACTTTTAGGTCCCTTTTGGAGGCCTTCTTGGCATCCAAATTGAGCTCATGATAGCTCACTGGAAATGTCTTCAAGTATACTTTCCAAAACACCTAGAATTGATGCATTTGAAGCTTATTTGACCGCTAAAAACTTGATTCTCCCAAGACAACTTCTGTGTGTCCAAAAAGTGGCAGAAAGGTCATTTTTATGGTATTTTTTGACCTTTTGGTGGATCAGTTCTGCCCCAAAAACTTAGAAAATCCATAGGGTGCATGTCCTCATCACTCTGAATCTAAAAATGCAAACCATTTCTCCATTAGGTGCCCCTAGGAAAATCACGGCGCCAATGGCACTGCTCGTTGAGGCAAATTTCCTGTGTGTAAAATTTCAAAATTTACAAGTGACAAAGATTCTTCCAAACTTGCCAAAAATTGGTGAGAAGCACCATCAACAAGTGTCTTGATGATCCAAGGAAGCTTCAGCAAAAAACCTAAGCCTATCCTCCTCCTTTTTGCCTTTCAGATCCCGCCTTAGCCTAGCTTTCATCTTCTTAACCCTCATGTTGCAAATTTTATTTCAGGTCCTGTAATGGTAGGCCATGTGCCTGATCATTTGATTGTCTCTATTGGCCTTCTCCAACAGCTTCTCAAGGTGCAAATTGAATCTCTCAATCTGAGTCTCTCTATCATCTTCAATCTCCTTCTCAATAGGAGTCAAAGTGACTTGTGCCTCTTTGTCACTTTGTCGTTTTACCTTGAGCAGTTCCAGCTCCATGAGGACTTGTTTGTCACTCAACTGCTTGTTTTCTTGTTCCAAATATGTGATGACATACTTGGACCTCTCCAAATTGTCCATCAAAGCTTGGAATTGAGCCTCCTTTTCTTGTATGATGATGTCCTTTATTGTTTCTTCGTCCTGAGCCTCTAAGTCAATTATTTCCACGCCATGATGAGTATAACGCTGCTCTGGCTCATCATGCTCTGTCAAGTCAAAGTATCTTTCCTCCTCATCATCAAAACTCTCCTCTGGCATCTTTTCCTTCCCTTTTTGCAGCTGCTGCACCTGTACCTATTGTGTTGATGAAGAAGGAAAAGCCCCGTCCACATCCTGTGGAGCAAGCATTTTCCTATGGGTTGATGAAGAAGGCAAGGTCCCTTCCACATCTCGTGGAGAAAACACTTGCCTATCAGATGCAAATAATCTCCTTGTGCCCCTTTGATATGTCTTGTAAGTCCGGGCACCTCAGTAGCTCTAGTCTCTTTGGCTTCCTCATCTGTTTTCACTTGAGCACTGCTAGAAGGTCCCCCTGCTTCTTTAGACACCGGTGGAGGAATTTGAGGACCCCTAAAGATGTCATGAGAAATAAATGTCTCCCAAGAGATGTTGAGGAGGCTGAGATGATGAAGCACAATCATATTGATCATGGAATAATGATAGATACTGCTCATATGCTGAGGTTATGGCTTCTTTTGCACAAAAAGGGCCATCTTCTCAATATTCCTAAAGAAGAAATAAGGGAGGTTTAACATCTTCACCTTGGTAAAATGCATGAGGAGCCTGATGTGATAGGTGTACAGCTTGGAAAATCTGCACTCACAAGTGAAATATTTCATGATGATTTTCATCATGGGGACATACATGTCTTCAAGAAATCTGAAAGGAAAATGTCTTTTCACCTCATTTTTGTATCGAGGTTTGATATAAGGTTCATAATAGTGTTGATCCAAGTCTTGGGCCTTGTACCACTTCTCCCCTACATTTGGAATTTTGGTGGCATCTACAATAATGGAAGGTGAGACTGTGAATGTTACCCTAGAAAGAGTCACCTTGTTGTCCTGAAGATGGGCTACAAAAAGTCTGGTGAGCTCAGGGTGGTGTTGAACTCTCTCTACCTGCTCACAGAACTCATAGCAACCAAGATATCTAAAACAAGTGACAGCCAACTAAGAGGCCTGCAATTCTCTAAGGTTTGATGGTTCTTCTCTAATAATTCTACCTCCCTTGTCTGGTTTTCTCTGATGCCTAGCTCTATCTACTGAGGTGTCACTGTCGGTGTTTTCCTCCTCCTCATAGTCTCGGTCCTCTCTGTCCATGTTTGCAAGGCTTGAGGTTGTATGAATGGAATGAGTGAAAGTGTTTTAGGAGTGAGGGGATGGGGGATGACCTTATGGGCTAAAAAATGAATGAGGGAGTAGGAATCATAAAAATGAGAGGGAGGGCTTGTTTTGTTTGAGAAATTTCCCTTTGGGAAGAGGGATAAAGGGATAGGGATGTTATGGAATAGGGATAAAGGGATAAAGGGATAAAGGGATAGGGAAAGAGTTTAGAGTTGTAGTGATAGGTGATAGGAGGAACAATGGGGGTTTAGGGTTTTAGGCATAACTAGGGGAAAATTTAGGGTTTCACACTTGCCATGGGGAATGATGTTTAAAAGTTTGAAATGCAAACCAAAACTATAGTATGGGAGGTCAACTTACTTGCATTGAAGGGAAGAGAAGGTAATCTTGAAGTTTCTTGAATTTTTGAGGCCTTTTTGGCCCTTCTACTCAACGTGCAGTGCCACCGCACAGACACACAGTAGCACCTCTGGAAGCGCAGTGCAGTGTAAAATTACACTGAGAAATTATCCAGACGCGCAGCACCAAACCTTTAATGCGCAGCGCCAACCCTGTCTGCCTGAAACGTGCAGCACCACTCCACCACTTCTCCAAACGCGCAGTGCCACCCTCCAGAAGCGCAACGCCAACTCTCCTCTTCTCCTCACTTTTTGACTTCTTGCTTGCCAAATGAGAATGATGAACTTGAACACGAAATGTGAGAGCTTATATAGGAGTAAATTTTGATTTTTCACTTGAAAAACCCACTTTCTATGTTTCTTGACCTTCTTCAAAACTTTGCTTTTAATGCCTTTTCTTCTTTGTTTCTTTTTAGGTGGATAATGCTCAACTTGAACTGATTTGTGCAGTGTTTCTTTGTCTTGCAACAAGGAGAGATGATTTGGTGTAGCTGGGATCATTTATTACACAAAGTGACTTAAAATTACATAAAAAATACAAATTAACTCAAAATACTCTGTTTTCACCTCAAAAACATGTTTTTGAGGTGAAAATTACATTAGGCTAAAAGATAATTATATAGTGACTATGACCTACAAGCTGTCATGCCTGACTTATTTATCATCCTCATACCCTTGCTGCCCTTTATTTACACTTTTAAATCAGGCATCTTGACCTTGGAAATGAAACCCTAAGACCTAATGAAAACATGCCTTATGACCTAATGAAAGCATGATTGCAAATTGACCATGAAACCATAACTGAAGACAACCTAAGGAAGGGTCAGCAAGTATACCCTATGAGGGATAAATTAGATGTTCCGAAGAGAAGACAACCATTAGTGGATCAATTTGACATGAACTAATGAAATGATGTAAAAATTTCAATATGGGACCCCTAAAATGAAAATGCAAAGAGCAAATTTTGATCCCTGATGGAAGTATGCAAATACTGACACTAATACCGCTATAAAGGACAACAAACAAGTGATTTGGTTACATAGGTTTATGGATGAATTGGGTAAGAAGAAGGAGGCTAGTAGGTTATATAGTGACAGTTAGAGTGACATTAATCTCGCAAAGAATTCAACCTTTCATTCTAAGGCTAAACATATACAACTTAGGTATCATTTCATACCGTATAGTTTGGATGATGAAAAATTGAAGCTCAAAAAGATAATACTATATAGAATCCTGTAGACATGTTGACAAAGATTGTAACCAGGGAGAAATTGGGGTTTTGCTCAGTTTCAATTGGCCTTCAAGAATGACGATGAAGATGCGAAACATCCAAGTCCAAGTGAGAGATTATTGGGTGTGGAGGATTATTATCTTCATGATTCAGAGGTTTTGTTTTATCTGCATCGGATCTCAGTTCCTAATGGGGTGGTGATGCTTCTTGTATGATTTCCATCGCCCCCAACCCCCTGGCCTGCGAGCGTTCACGGGCAGCGCTCCCGAAGCAAAAATTAGATAAAAATTACATTGTAAAATATTGCAATTTCGTAGTTAATATGGGTTGTTCATTAGGTGAAATATCTAATGATAGAAGTTATGTTAATTTAATGGTTTTTCCCTAGAAGGTAACCCTCGATTTATATGAGGTAATTGTATTGCGGTTAGGTATTATTATTCTATGCGAGAAAGAGAGGAGACTATCTGAGAGTGAAGAGGAAATTACAATAGATTTGTTGTAGGTTATATCTCTTGATTTTTCTAGATAATATGAAGGAAGTGTTGGTTGTTTCATCATGGATGTACCCAAAATTGGGTGCACCACATATATCTATGTCTCTCTTGTCTTATTCATTTATTTGTTTGTGTGTTTGCAATATTTTATGTGTTTCATTGCTATGTTATTTGATTTCTAACAACTAGTATCAGAGTCGAAGTTCTATTTGGTTGATAAACTCGCAGGAAAGAAGGGTTCCTGGTTTGAGTGGGAGAAATGGAAGAAGATGGTAGGTTTAGGGTTGAAAAATACAACAACCAAAACTACTAACTATGGAATATGTAAATGGAGGATTATTTGTATCAACAATATCTTTACCTACCATTGAGAGAAAAGGAAAATAAGCTGACGAGTATGAAAACAAAATATTTGGATATTCTTGATAGAAAGGAACTAGGAACAATACAGGTTTTCCTCGCAGTGTCGATGACCTTGAACATTTCAATGGAAATGACAATAGAAGTTCTAAAGATGACAATAGAAGGTCTAAAAATGGCATTGTACAAACTATATGAAAAATTGTCAGCATCAAATAAAGTAGTTCTTATGAAGCTCTTATTTAATATGAAGATGTGAGAAGATGGATCTTGTGCTGATGTTTTAAATGAATTTAACATGGTTATCAGTGAGTTAAGTTCTATAGGGCTAAATTTTGACGATAAAGTTAGGGCTTTGTTATTTCGGTACTCATAAAGTTGGAATGACTTAGTCATGGCTATCAGTAACTTTGTCTCTATACCTAGTACTTTAAAGTTTGATGATCTTATTGGTGCCATCCTTAGCAATGAAATGTGATGGAAAACCTTCAATGAGACATCAAATAATGCTTTTACTACAGAGACTAGGGGAAGGAAAAAGGGACAGAAGAAGGAGCGCAGGAAGTCACATTAAGTCAAGAAATGGTAGATCCAAATCTAGATGAGGGATAGTGTGCTATAAAGGTGGGAAGAAGGGACACTTGAAGAAAGATTGTACGTCTTAGAAGGGAAAAGAAGGAGACACACAGTAAGATAACAATTAGGAAGAAAATGTAATAGGTGATGTGTTTCAAGATGATCTAATTCTTTTATTAGAAAAATATTCTTGATTCTTGGGTAGTATATTCAGGCTTCATTCCATGTCACACCTGATAGGATAAATTTTCACGACTATGTTCAAGGATATTTTGGACATGTTCATCTGGGTGATGATAAACCCTATAAAATCAATGGAATGGGTAAAGTTTTTATAAAGAAACAAAATGGAAACTAATGGTTATTAAAGGAGGTAAGACATGTTCTAGATCTGAGGAAAAATCTAATTTCAACAAGGCAACTAGGAGGTGAAGGTATTGTAACTACTTTTACAAACAAAACTTGGAAGGTCATTAAAGGAGCCTAATTAGTAATAGCAAAAGGATAAAATGTTGGTACATTGTATTTATGCAATGGTATTTATAATTTTTTTAATGCTTTAACCTCCATGACAACAGATACAATACTCTGGCATCATAGGCCCAGGCACATGAGTGAGAAGGGGATGTAGATTCTTCACTCAAGGAAATTGTTGCCAGGTTTGAAGCATGTTGATTTCGATTTCTATGAGAATTGTGTTTATGGAAAATAGATGAAAGTTAGATTTATCTTAGTTGGAAAAAAAAACAAGAGTGAAAAATTAGAGCTTGTGCATATAAATGTATGGGGACCTACTCATTTATCATCTCTCGGTGGTTCTCGCTACTACGTTACTTTTACTTATGATGCAACTAGGAAAACTTGGGTATATTGTATTCAAAATAAATCAGATGTCTTTGATACTTTTAAGCAACGAAAATAATTGGTTGAGAATGAGACAAGAAATAAGTTGAAGTGACTCAAATCAGATAATGGAGGTGAATACTGCAACAAGGATTTGGATAATTACTATTTATAGCATGGAATTCGTAGAGAGAAGATAGTTCCAAGAACACCACAAGAAAATGGCATGTCAAAAACAATGAAAAGAACAATCATGGAGCATTGGAGATTGCAAGGTGCAAGATATTACATGTAGGATTACCCTTACAATTTTGGGTAGGTGATGTAGATATTGTTTTTTATCTAATAATCATAGGGCCTTCAAGTTCCTTGAATGGTGGTATTCCAGAGGAGTCATGGACGGGTAAAAAGGTAAGCTGCTCATTTCTAAAGACATTTTATTGTGAATATTTTGTCCACATTAATAAAGAAAATAGAACAAACGTTGAGGAAGAATCAAAGAAGTGCACCTTCATTGAATATGGTGATAATAATTTTGGTTACCGCTTACATGATTATGAAAATCACAAATCATTAGGAGCAAAGGTGTGGTATTCAATGAAATGGTTTTGTATAAAGATCAGATGCAAGGAAAGAAATAGGAAAAAGAAAACAAGGAATACACAGTGCTTGACAAGATCACAAAAAAAAGTAAAGGTGCATGAAAATAGTAATGATCAATAGCCAAAAAAACAACAGAAACCACAATAACAATAAGCACCTATTGGGTGAGGGATCCCCCAAGGGTAGTTTTGGGACTTAGGGCCCATATTTTGGTCCGATTTTGTAATTCCAATGTAAAGACTCCACATTTTGTGGGCTTGGAGCATGTAGTTGTTAAAGAGTCATAGGATTGTTTGCCCTTATTTTGATAATGTAATGTCGGCTGTAGAAGATCTACCCATGGTTTGAGGACCATGGGATTGTATAAATAGAGTGAAGCTCTAAGTAGTTAAAGCAATTAAAAGGGAAAAAGAACTTATGATGTATGCGAGATAGCTCTAAAGTGTAAAGTCTAGTTTTAGGTTGTAGCATAGGAAGAGGCTCTACAACTGAGTGTGCAGAGGCTTAGTAGTTCACAACTGAGTGCGCGGACGCCTAAAACGGAGTGCGCAGGGCGAGTCAAGTATATAATCATCCAGAAGTATTAATACAGGGAAGTTTCAATCAATTCTGCATCTTTATTTCATGTTTTATGCATCTGTTATAGTGGGTATGAATTTCACTTCTAATGCTTATATGATGCATGAATGTGTATAAATGTATTGGTTAAGTGAACACAAGTTAGAATATTTTTTTACGTGAAGATAATCAAGATCTGTTAATAAGATAAGTCAGATACTTAGTCTAGGAAATAACACAGTTTGATGCCCTAGCAACACGAAAGCATCTCAGCCCCTGGTTAGGGTTGCGCGAAGGCCGATTGTAACACTTTGTGAAGATACTGAAGGGTGGAATAGAGCGCAAAGAGACCTACATGAAGGCAGGTCTAGTTGGAATAAAATGACATCACTTCCATCTCAAGGGTACGAAAACTTGGTTCCATCATCCCCCCATACTGCTTCGGGTGAGACTTCAGTCTGCGCTTTGCGGGCTAATGCCGAAAGGGCCAGTAGTGAAGGGATATGTTTGGCTATATAACTATGAACCTGGGTTAGGCCCCCATAAGCCAAAAAATGGTTCTGTTGCGAGGACCGGAATCTGCATAGAGATGTGTGATGTCGTATCATTGGAACTAAACTGAGAAAGAAATTTAAGGCTGATTGGACAGAAGAATTCACGAGTTCGCGGCACAGGAGAACAGAAACCCGCAACTGCCAAAAGAAGAGTGGCTATACAGCTACCTATATACAGAGATCCATGATATCTTTTTTGTATCCTTCCCTACTGAGCTATACGAGTGGATCGTGAAGCTAGTAGATAGCCAAGGAAGGTGGAAACTTGACGGTCCTATTGTGTGGACCCCGGAGCTAGTGCAAAGGTTGGAAGCATCAAAGGATAAGATCGTGCACGCCGTGGATCATTAGCTTGATCGGATTATAGGAGGATTCATTATTGAATTCGTGGTCAACACCTCAGTCAGATATAACGAGGTAGAGCGATGCTTTCTCAAAGGATCGTGAGGTAAGTATGTAAAGTCTTTGAATACTTGGATTAAAATGTTGTTGTGTGAAAATCGGGTTACGCAGTTACCTTGATGTTCAGGGCTACGTGAAGTGAAAAGGTTTATAGGAACGAAGGAAATAAGGGTCCAAAGAATAAACCCTTGATTTCACCTCTATGAAGGGATGAGGAAGAGCTCGCGAAGGTCTCTTTGCGAAGTGCTATTCACTTGATAAGACAAAGAATTCCGTGAATACCACCTCCACCAACACCACGACCGACTTCACCTCCATCACCTCCATCTTCACCCGTACCAACTCCACTACCACCATGATTCAGTATGGCAAACACAGTGAAGTTGCATGTGTTCAAAGGTTTGGGAAATGAAGATCTAGACCAATTTTGGGTTGTTGTAAGGGCTGTATGGGAAGTGTAAGGTGTTACATATGACCATATAAAGAAAGAGACACTGGTTACCGCCTTACAAGATCGTGCGCCGACCTAGTATATTAAGTATTCCAATGATAACCTGAATGCGAGATTCACAGATATCCAAATAGCGCTAAATAGAGAATTTAGCATGCCTAAATCTGAAGCGCAGTCGATCGTGGGATTTAAAGAGATCATGATGCTACCAGGTGTAGAGCTATAAAAAGGGTCTCTTTCACCTCTAATTACCTCACATTAATATGTCAATCCGGGAACATTTTGTTATTTCAAAGAGTGTCTCAGTCTGAGGCTATCATTTGCCAGAGTAATGCTAGTAGTACAGTGTTCAGAAATACAAGAGTAAATGCTTTTCTATAGCTTAACTTCTTCAAAATATTAAATCACACATTCAAAAGACTAAGCAACTCATCAGTCAAGGGTTTGGTAGCAATAACCCATCCCTTTGGAAACTGATGGAAAAGGAAATCGGAGAACAGATCGTGGATCTGGGAACCAGACAGTAAATGTCAATGCTCACTACAACCTTAGATCGTTCTTCACACCAAAATAAAAAATGAGAGGAAATGGAACGGAAGATAAGAAATGGAACAACAATTAAGAAATCGAACAGCAAGTCTGCAATGGAACAACAAATCCGAAATGGAACAACAATTTTAAAACAGGACAACAGCTAAGAAATAGAACAGCAACTAAGTCTCACAAGTAGTAACAATCTTAATCTATCAGATCAAATGCATTAATCGTAATCAAACGACAATCTTTCACTCTTAAGGGCGAATCGAACAACACACACCAATGGAACAGCACTGATTACTGATAAATTATGGAACAGTGCTTGAAAACCATATACGCACACAGCACACTTAAATAGTAATCTGATCCAAGTATCAATCTCAATTAGAAAGAATACGACTGTGTTTCAAAATAGAACAGCATTGTTCATAAATCCAACAATCGTAAAGAACATAACTCCCAAGATGAATTTCGTAACGTTAATGAACAGGTGCACAACACAAAAGCTCTGTAATGGAATAGTAACAGTATTCTGTCAAGACTAGCAATATTAGATCAACTCTTAAAAGAATAGTAATATGATGCAGAGTCAATACAATAGTTCTGATATCTCCACCTCCTTTTCCAGGCTGATTCACTTTGATTTGCTTTGCCTTGTTTTCATTTGGTCTCCCGTCAAAGGGACAGCGGTTAACCCGTCCTTGTCCTTTCCTTTGGAACGACAACTTCTCGTTTTCCCTTATTCCTGCATAAGGAAATGACAATTGTCAACGTTTTAGTCTTGCATATTAATCTCACATGTTTTATTATAATTCTTTATCATTTTCCGAGTTCATGATGCAAAAGGTTCGCAAGTTCTAATGAAAAGATACTGAAATAATCATCAAAAACATACCTTCTTTAATACTCCACACCAGGCGAGACTCCTTGGGAACTAGATCAGAGGCTGAAATGTATGATTCACGAAGCCAATATGAATATGACAGATGGACAGCATCGCGAGTGGTTTGTAACTTTGTTATTACCACATTTAAGGAGTGCGCTATCGCAGTAGAAGATAACAACTCAGGTAGAGGCCTCGGAGATTGCTATGAGGCTACACGAGACCTTGATGCAAGATCCTAACCTAGGAGTTTAGCAAATCGACGTGCAGCTGAAGAAGCTATGCCTTGAGATGCAGAGTTTGAAATAGGACAGGACGGTTCGACCAGAAGTGCGCGAAGAAGTGTGGTGCTTAAAATGCAAGAGTCAGGGTCATGACGAAGATCACTACCTAGTTTTTACGAATTACCTTGTAGGAGGAGGACTGGTGCCTTTAAGGCCAGAAGTTAAAATAGGACCTAGTGTGGCGCCTACTTTATGGTGTGCGATCTGCCAAATAGTTGGAAAACATGCCACAGACAATTGTCACTTGTTGCAGAAGTATACACAAACTTCGCAACATTTGTTCTACAACTTTTGTAGGTCAGTGGGACATGACGAGCATACTTATAGAAGCTATGAATTGATGATGGATAGAACTCCCATCTATATGGTTTAGGCCAAAACACGACCCCTTGAACAAAATGCAGGAATGGTGCAAACAGGATTTCAGGGGCGCAGACGAGGCCGAGGCAGAGGAGGACCTAGTAGAGGTCACAGACAATTGATTTGCTACAATTGCGGAGGGTCGAGACACTATGCCTGCAATTTCACGAATCCAACATGCCCGTCGTGCAAGTATTGCATGTTTTTTTATCATGAGACAAGATTGTCCTATGCTAATAGCTAGGATACATGACAAAGGATCACTACTGTCTCCCCCGACTTAGAACCTGCAGATGATGAGGTCTGAGCCATGCGAGGGAGATCCAAATGTAAACATTGTGCTCTAAAGTGGAATCGCGCCAGGAGATGACAAACGGAAACAACCAGAAGACAGTACTTGGGTTCGTAAAGCCCCGGTGAAAGAGGCCGAGTTTGATTTGGAGCGCGCTCAGGAAACCTTCATGGAAGCTAAGAAGAGCTTCTCTGATGCCTCCACTTTAGGAAGCAAAGATAAACTGGAGCCAGAAATGGACCCATCCATGCTCACAACTTTCCTAGAAACTTGTGTGAAGTTACTACGCGACAGTAAGGCTGTGAGAGGGTTATGGGAGCTCATCAATAGATGCGCTAGGACTGCGCCAGGAGAACTATGTGTAGTTTGAAAGATAAAAAAGCATAAGACAAGGATAGGTCGTGAAATGAGACTCACCACACAAATCGAAGAATATGAGATGGATCAAGTCATTCTAGATTTGGGATCAGATGCGAATGTTCTACCGAAACAAACATGGGAATGAATGGGGAGACCTGTGCTACAATGGTATCCAATTCGTCTAAGGATGGCGAATCAGCAGAAAATAATACCCATGGGGCGATTACAGGGAATAACTATGGATATTGAGGGAGTGAGCACACTGGAAGATTTCGAAGTAATAAAGATTTTTGATGACAACAATCCCTACCCCATGCTCCTAGGAATTGACTGGGCCACTGATATGAATGGGGTAATCAATCTGAAGAAGCGAAAAATGATCTTTAAGAAAAATCCACTGCCCATAATTATACCCCTGGACCCTGCTGAAGGATCGCGCTATACAGATCCGCTCCGCGATTATGAAAGTGATGATGATCTAGATTGTATCTATAAGATAATAGTGCCAGACCAAGACTATGTAAATCCCACCGTAGATGGATGGATTACATGGGAGCGCAAGAGCTCCTGAACTTCAGATTCTTATGAGGAAATAGAATGCTGGCAGAATCCGTTACATGAAGTAACTACGCTGAATTGCAATATGATGACCAGGTCGCTGCGATGCATGTCGACAGAAGTAAGAGATCTACCCACTTATGATGATCTAAATGAGGTAGATACCTTCTTGGATGCATTTGAAAGGGAGGTGCCGGAAAAGCAACGCTTCCAGGCCTTGGACTGGGTGTTGCGCGCTATGCCCGCAAGATGGTGGGGTATGCACAAAGGGAGTTTTGATGGTTGGCACGAATGTAGGAGAATGATGAGAGGGTGCTTTGGCAAGCCTAAGATGTGAATGTCAGACAAGTATGATGGACAGGATGACCCACGCACGCATTTGGCCAAGTGGACACAGGCCTATGGAGAAAAACCCCAACCTGTGCAGAGGCACATGTACCCCGTGCTAAAATACGTGGTCGATAAGCATATGTTGGGAGGGCGAACTTGCAGATGGATCTTAGTGTTGGGAAGACATTATGCAGGAAGAGCAACCACACAGAAGATTCTACGCATAGGGTTGTGGTGGCAACCCCTTCATCAGGATTCAAAAGCATATTGCAAGGCATGTGATGTATGTTAGCGGATAGGAAGGTCATTGCGGAGGGATGAAATGCCTTTAAATCCACAAATGATGTTGCAACCTTTTGTAGGACCTATTAAACCTCAAGGAAAGACAGGCGTGAGGTATATTATCACTACGACGGAGTATTTGACTCGTTGGGCAGAAGCGTAGCCAGTGAAGGATTACATGGGCGCGACTTCCGCAAAGTTTCTGTTTGAACATGTACTGACACGATTTGGATGTCCGAAGATCTTGATGAGTGATCACGGTACACACTTCCTGAACGAAATCATCAGTACGATGATGGAAGAGTTTCAGGTGTATCACTAGAAGAGTACACTGTATCACCCATAAGCTAATGGGTTAGTAGAAGTGTTCAACAAAGTACTGGAAACTGCGCTGACCAAGGTATGCAATGCGTAGGGAAGTGATTGGGACCTATGCATACTTGCAGTGTTATGGGCTTATCGAATGACATGCAAGAAACTGATGGGACAGACACCTTTTAGGCTTGTCTATGGAGTGGAAGCTGTAATGCCTATGGAATATATCGTGCCTAGTCTACGCATAATAGCGCTCACAGGTATGATGGATCATGGAGCCCTAGAGGAGAGGCTCACGCAGCTGGGAGAGCTCGAAAAAGAACGATTTTTTACTGGATTTCACCAACAGGTCCAAAAGTAGTGTGAAAAGGCTTGGCACGATCGACATATTAAGTTGCACACCTTTAAGGTGAATGATTTTGTGTTGTTGTATGATAATACGTTTGATAAATTCCCTAGAAAATTCATAATGCATTGGCTGGGACTGTATGTTATTAAGGAGATTACCAATGGTGGCGCAGTACAGTTGGTAAAGTTAAATGGAGAACCCTTCCCAAGAAAAGTGAATGGCAGTCATCTTAAGCCATACACAAGTGGCCCGACCATCTGACTCACCGATAGAAGCACAGTCTTAGCACTCCAGGCAGCTGAAAGTAGGTGCAGGATTATAAACTACTCTACCTGAGAACTACATGATGTCAGGATTGCGTGTAGTAGTGAAGTGTCACAGGGTCCGCGAGAGCGCGAAGATAGTTGTGCTGGCACACAGGTCTGCCGGAAAGTGACTGTTACAGTCACTATTAATGATGTGATGCTTGGTTTGAGACCAAATGGAGCGGGCAATAGGCATTTAAGGCGAACTTTATGGGCTAGATTCTTGAAAATCTGCCACCAATCTAGCATTAATGGGCTAAATGTGGGGGGAACGGTCGAATTCAAATTCAAAAGGCCCTGTAAATTACAAGTGGCTATCCAACGAAAAACACTTGGCATTTTGAAAATTCAATTGTTGCGCTATCAAGTGTGTATGGACCTCTTGAATTTTGAGGCTTTGAGAGAAAGTTCAGTGTTTGAAACGTTGTCAAAGGAGACACAAGACCTCCTAACTAGACTGATGTCGACACCTGAGGGAGCCGCGCAGGAAATTGCAGAAGTGGAAGCCCCAAAGAGCGCCAGAATAATCACTGAGGTCCCTAAATCACCGCGCGCATCGAGACACAAGAAGGATAAATAGGACATGATACCAGTGCGCGTCTCGCCCAGAAATCCATTGAGGACCAAACTCACAATGGAGGAAACGGTGAAGGCCATTAACTTGGAGGCCGATGAGGAGGAAGAGTTTGAATAAATCCTGGTGGAGGAGGAGGATGTAGAGATGGAAACCGAAACCTAGAGTGCGGACCCTATCAGCAGGCTACCGAAATATGTTCCTCCATGAAAGGGTAAAGCTAAGGTTCTAAAGGATATAGATGAGAGCAAGAGCTCTCTACAAACCCCGCTGCTCCTGGATGATATTATTTTTTAGGGCGCACACTTGGGACGGGTTCCCATATTGAAATTTGAAGATCGGGACCTCGCAGACCACAATAAGTTCCTGCATTTAGAGACTGTGAAGCTAATGCGCTAGAAGATAGATGTGCCAGTGGGAATGATAGAGTTGGAGCCCCGCAAATGGCTCAAAGGTGTTGATAAAGTAGGGTTGCTAAACCTGCTCTGGGTGTTGCATTACCACCATGCCCCAGTGACCATTTTCGTCATCAGGTAGCTGCTCTGCTTGGTGCATGATGGGTGCTTGTGGCTGGATGAGCCCATCCCCATCATAGACCATCTAATTCACCGAATTACACAGCTCCCTTGCACAGGGGAGGACACAGTAAACATTTCAGAGGGAAAAGGAGGCGAGTTGGCCCTCATGGAGGCAATGAAAAAGAAGTTCAAGTTGTAGAAGAAGAAGCGAGGGTATGCCATCTCCAGCATCAACAACCCTGCATTCAAGGTCGCAACACAGATATTAGCAGGGAAGGTGATGCAGAAGTGCCGCACGATGAGGTGCCCATGCCAGTGGTTTCACTAGCAATGCAATGCGTAGAAGGGGTCCAGTTCAACTAGGAAAACTATCTATACAGTGAGTTCCTTTCGAACTGCCGCGAGGCACAGGAGCAAGGCAAAACATTTCATTACACATGGATCCCATTTTTGATAGTACTGGTGGCATGGGAGTTGCCCAAAGATAGCCAGTTCTCGTTGATCGTGCAAGACCTTCCAAAGGCAGCGAAGTACGCTTTACTGTGAGAAACTAGGGATGCACAGAGGATAAGGGAGAGAAAATATTTTGGGTGCTCATGGAGATGAACATCATGATGGGGATCAATCACAAGCCGTGATTATCGCCCACAGTTTACAGCAGTCTGCAGAGGTTTGTAGAATTCAAAGCAGACTTCCACCATGTCTTCATCAGGGCGTGGAAGAACCCTATGAAGACGTGGCATGAGTTACCAAACTTGGCAACCGACGATATAATTTTCATGGTCCTTGAGTCTTGGCCGCCAGAGTGGCACTTTCCAACTGACTCTACGGCGGAAGCAGAAAATTCAAACGCGTAGCGGAAGAATGAAGAGACAAAATTGCAGATGGTGCAGCTAGAGGAAAAGCGTAGGAAAGAAAAAGCAGTGGCTAAGGCCCAGGCGGCGCACGGCCCTGTGATATTGATGGAGCAACAGAAAACAACAGAAGAAGAGCGTGAAGGATAGAAATCACCTTTGCCCGAACCAGAGACCGATACAGAATAAGGTGGCGCAGACCCGCAGACGACGTCCACCCAGCTAAAACATCTGCGACCATGGGAGCAGGTAGGGCCACGAAAGAAAACAGAGACCTCGAAAACATCTTTCGACCCTATCACCCTTACTAAAGGGAACTTGTATGATATTGGAAAGACAGTGAGGGATGTCACCGCGGAGGCCCTCCAGAAGTTTTAGGAACAACACCAGTTGGTATTGGGGGCTCTCCAGACACAAATACAGGAGTTATAGGTGTGCACTCCACAGGCTGGCACAGTTTCCACCAGCCTCACAGTCGGCACTTTAGCTGCCGAGGAAATGTTGCGCGCCAAGATGACCAACACAATAGTGCTACCAGATGGAGCACTCATTGCAGAGAATGAGGCTGACAGGCCTATGGTCAGCAGTTTGAAAGGGGTCGAATTAAACATGGTTGTGCTCCCTCGGGAGATGCTCTATCTTTTGCAGGATGGAGTTACCTCAGAACTTCAGGCTAGGGAGAGTCACGGTCTATACGTAATGTGCGAGCAGTCCATCAACATTGAGCAGTTGAGATTGCAGCGCAACGAGGCAGTGGAGCAGAACAAACGGATAGTGCAGGTTGTGGAGGAATCTTGCCAAATGGTTCCAAAGTTGGCCATCCAAGCAGAGGAACTGGTGGAGGTGTGTGTCCGAAAGTTAGCCACAGGGGTGCGTGAAGCAAGAGCAGAAATGGCCAGGGTTCAGCTGGAGTTGAACCTGTAGATAGTAGAACTGTAGTTGAAGGCTCAACCTTCAACTCTGCCGGAGGTCAGTAGAGTGACTCGAGGATGAGTCACGATGTTTATGTTGGGGGCCTGTTGGGCGCGGGATCCCCCAAGGGAAGTTCTGGAACTTAGAGCCTAGATTTTGGTCTTATTTTGTAATTCCAATGTAAAGACTCTACATTTTGTGGGCGCGGAGTGCGTAGTTGTTAAAGAGTCATAGGGTTTTCTGCCCTTATTTTGATAATGTAATGTCGGTTGTAGAATATCTACCCATGGTTTGTCGACCATGGGATTGTATAAATAGAGTGAAGCTCTAAGTAGTTACAGCAGCTAAAAGGGAAAAAGAACATATGATGTATGTGAGATAGTTCTAAAGTGTAAAGTCTAGTTTTGGGTCGTAGTGTAGGAAGAGGCTCTGCAGCTGAGTGCGTAGAGGCCTAGTAGTCCGTAGCTGAGTGTGCAGACCCTTGCAGCTAAGTGCACAGGGTGAGTCGAGTCTGTAATCATCCGGAAGTATTAATAAAGAGAAGTTTCTATCAATTATGTGTCTTTATTTCCTATTTTATGCATATGTTATAGTGGGTATGAATTTCACTTCTAATGTTTACATGATGCACAAATGTGTATAACTGTATTGGTTAAGTGAACATAAGTTAGAATATATGTTTACACGAAGATAATCAAGATCTGTTAATAAGATAAGTAAGATACTTAGTCTAGGAAATAACACAGTTTGCTTCCCTAGCAGCACGAAAGCATCTTAGCCCCTGGTTATGGTTGCGCAAAGGCCGATTGTAACACTTCATGAAGACACTGAAGGGTGGAACAGAGCACGAAGTGACCTACGTGAATGTAGACCTAGTTGGAATAAACCGACATCACATCCATCTCAAGGGTGTGGAAACTTGGTTCCAGCATCCCCCCATACTGCTTCCGGTGAGACTTCAGTCTGTGCTCCACGGGCTGATGCTGAAAGGGCTAGCAGTGTAGGGATTTGTTTGCCTATATAATTCTAAACCTGGGTCAGGCCCCCATAAGCCAATAGCACCTCAAACACCTGAAAGTGGTGTTAGAATATCTCCCAAGATAAGTAAACCCCCTAAACGATATTCTCCTTCATTATATTATGTATTGTTGATTGATTTTGGTGAACCTGAAGGATATGAAGAAGCAATACAGGTAGAAACTAGGAATAAGTGGGAGCAAGCCATAAAATAAGAGCTAAAATCCTTGATGCATAACCATACTTGGGACTTAGTCAAACTTCTTGTAGGTAAAACATCATTGCAGAATAAATTGGTTTACATGTTGCAGGAAGAAGATGGACGTAAAAATAGGTACAAGGCTAGACTTGTTGTGAAGGGGTTTGCACAAAAGAAAGGTATAGACTTTGATGAAATTTTTTCTCCTGTTGTTAAAATGACTTCAATCAAAACCAATTTAAGTTTATTGGCTACAAAATATTTTCATCTTGAAAAGTTAGATGTAAAGACAACTTTTCTCCATGGGAATTTGGAGGAAAAGATCTATATGCAGTAGCCACAAGGGTATGAGGTCAAAGGGAAGGATAAATTTGTGTGAAAGTTGAAGAAGAGCTTCTATTGCTTAAAACAAGCTCCAAGGTAGTGGTATCTAAAATTCGATAGGTTTATGTTTGAACAAGGTTATACTATATGACTCTGACCACTGTATTTATCTTAAAAAGTAAAATGATGGTAGATATATTATATTACTATTGTATATAGATGACATGCTTGTAGCAGAGTCTTACATGCAAGAAATAAATGTGATCAAAGGAAAATTGGCTATTTCATTTTCAATGAAGGATTTGGGTGCTGCAAAGCAAATTATTTGTATCATAATAACTAGAGACAGGAAAAATCACAAATTAACATCGTCTCAAAATGAGTACATAGAAAATTTGTTGGAAATATTTAGCATGTAGAATGCAAAAACAGTTAACACACTTGTGGTTAGCCATTTCAAACTAATGAAATTTGATTATATGTATAAAGTTCCATATGCATCAGTAGTTGGAAGCCTAATATATCCAATGGTGTACACAAGGACGAATTTTGAACATGCAGTGGGAGTTGGGAACAAGTATATGAACAACATAGGAAAATAGCATTAGATGGTAGTGAAGTGGATTCTCAGGTATTTGAGAGGTACCACAAATCAAATGCTATGTTTTGGAGGTTCAAACACTATTTTATAGAGGTATGTTGATGAAGATATGACAAGTGATAGGGATAACAGGAGGAGAACCACAAGGTATGAGTTTACTATAGGTGGAACAAATTTTAGTTGGGTTTCAAAATTCCAAAACATTTTTTCACTTTCAACAACAGAAGCAGAGTATTTTTCTGCTACAGAGGCCAACAAATAATTATTTGGTTACATAGGTTTATGGATGAATTGGGTAAGAAGCAGGGGACTAGCAGGTTATACAATGAAAATCAAAGTGCCACTCATCTCGTAAATATTTTATCCTCTCATTCTAAGACTAAACATATACAACTCAAATATCATTTCATACAATCAGTTTTGGATGATGGACAGTTGAAGCTAGAAAAAATACATACCAACTAGAATCCTACAGACATTTTGACAAAGGTTGTAACCAGGGAGAAATTGAACTTCTTATGAATTTGTATTGGCCTTCAAGAATGATGATGAAGATGAGAAACCACTAGGTCCAAGTGGGAGCATTGTCCAACGAGTGAAGCATTGGTGGAGTTTCTATAATCAGTCTCCAAGTGGGAGATTATTGGGTGTGGAGCCTGATTATATTATTGATTCAGAGGTCTTGTTTTAGTTGTGTGAAATCCTAGTTCCTAATGGGGTAGCAAGGCCACTCGTATGATCATCTTCGCCCCTCCCACACCAACCCCCCCCCCCCCCCCCCCCCACACACCCTTGCGGGGGTTTAGGGGTAGCTCCCCCAAAGCAAAAAATAAATGAAAGTTTGCCTTGTAAAATATTGTAATTTCGTAGTCATTATGTGTTGTTCATTAGGTGAAATACTAACAGTAGAAGTTATGTTAATTTAGTTTTTTTCCCTAAAAGGAAACCCTCCGTTTATATGAGGGAATTATATTGTGGTTGTGTATTATTATTCTGTGTGTGGAGAGAGAAGACTGTGTGAGAGAGAAGAGGAAATTATAGTGGATTTGTTGTAGGTTGTATATCTTCACTTTTCTAGATAATATAAAGGAAGGATTGGTTGTTTCTTCGTGGATGTAGCCCCAATTGGGTGAACCATGTATATCTGTGTCTCTCTTGTTTTACACATTTCTATGTTTGTGTTTTCTCAATATTTTATATGTTTCATTGCTCTACTATTTTATTTCTAACAACTGGTATCAGAGTGGAAAGTCTATTTGGATGATAAAATCACTGGAAAGAAGGGTTCCTGGATCGAGTGGGAGAAATGGCAGAATATGGTAGGTTTAGGGCTGAAAAATTCAATGACCAAAACTACTGTCTATGGAAGATGAAAATGGAGGATTATTTGTATCTGAAATATATTTACCTACGATTGAGAGGAGAACCAAAGAAGTATACAAGTATGACGAATAAGGAATGGGATTTTATATATAGAAAGGCACTAGGAAAAACACGGTTGTGCCTGGAAGCGTAGGTAGCCTTCAACATTACAAGAAACGACAATAAAAGGTATAATGATGGTATTGGCCAAACCATGTGAAAATCCCTTGGCATCAAATATGGAATTTCTTATGAAGTGTTTATTTAATATGAAAATGTCAGAAGGTGGATCTGTTGTTGATCATTTAAGTGAATTTAGCATGGTTACCAATCAGTTAAGTTTTGTAGGGATATATTTTGATAATGAAGTTAGGGCTCTGTTATTTCTCTGATCATTGCCAGAAAGTTGCAATGGCTTAGCCGTGGATATTACTAACTCTATTTCTGGATCTAGTACTTTAAAGTTTGATGATTTTGTTGGAACCATCCTTAGTGAGGAAATTCAACAAAAAATCTCCAGTGCAACACCAAATAATACTTTGACTACAAATACTAGAGGAAGGAAAATGGAAAGAGGAAGGAGCCCAGGAAATCATAGTAAGTCAAGAAAAGGTAGATCCAAATCTAGATCAAGGATAGTGTGCTAGACATGTGGGAAAAAGGGACACTTGAAGAAAGACTATAAGTCTCAGAAGGGATAAGAAGGAGACACACAACAAGACAACAATAAAGAAGTGAACGTAACATGTGATTTGTTACAATATGCTCATATTCTTTCATTAGAAAATATTATTGATGCCTAGGTAGTAAATTCAAGGGCTTCATTCCATGCCACACCTGATAGGAAACATTTTCATGACTATGTTCAAAGAGATTTTTTGCATGTTCATTTGGGTGATGATAAAACCTATAAAATCATTGAAATAGTTGTTATAAAGCAACATAATGGAAACCAATGGCTATTAAAGGAGGTGAGACATGTTCCAGATATGAAGAAAAATCTAATTTCAACAGGGCAGTTGGGAGGTGAAGTTTGTGTAACTACTTTTACAGACAAAACCTGGAAGGTCACTAAAGGAGCCTTACTAATAGAAAAAGGAGAAAAGGTTGGTATATTGTATTTATGCAATGGTATTTATAATTATGTTAATTGTTGAATTTAGGCTTTTGTGATCCATATCAATATTGTAAAGATGGTTTTTGACAATAATCACATCGAAATTCATTGGTTGACGCATTTCGAACCAACAAGTGTGGTTCATCATCAAGACGAGATGAAGAATCAAATCATGGCCCCAAGTTAAATAGAGAGATCCATCATTCAACGACTACTTTGGACCAAGGAAACGACTACAAAGGATAGGTCAACAACTACATTTGACTGGACCAAAGGAAAGAGAAAACTAATTAATTTATTAATTATTTAGTTTGTTAAAACAATTCAATCCTATTTTTTATTTTTATTTTTATTTGTAACCAACAAATTTGTTTATAAATAACTAAATGTTTTAAAGAATTCAAACTCGGAACTTAAGGCCTAAATATTTTTATATTCTCTTTAATACTTAAAACTATCCTAAGATTTGTATTAATAAGACTATTATAAAACTAATAATAGTTAGTTAATAACATGAGGAGAACCACAGGGTATGTGTTTGTTGTAGGTGGAACAACTATTAGTTGGGTTTCAAAATTGCAAAACATTGTTTCACTTTCAACAAAAGAAGCAGAGTATGTTGCTGCTACAAAGGCCAACAATGAAATGATTTGATTACAAATGTTTATGGATGAATTGGGTAAGAAGCAAGAGGATAATAGGTTATACAGTGATAGTCAGAGTGCCATTCATCTCATAAATGACTAAACATATACAACTCATGTATCCTTTCATTCAGTCAGTTTTGGATAATGGACAATTGAAGTTGGAAAGATACACACTAGCCAGAATCCTGCAGACATGTTGACAAAGGTTGTAACCAAGTAGAAATTTAGATTTTTCTCAATTTCAGTTGGTCTTCAAGAATGAATATGAATAGGAGAAACAACCAGGTCCAAGTGGGAGCATTGTCTAGCAAGTGAAGCATTGGTGAGTTTCTATAATCAATCTCCATGTGGGATATTATTGGGTGTGGAGCTTGATTATATTCTTAATTCAAAGGTCTCATATTAGCCGCGTCGAATCCAAATTTCTAATGAGGCAACAATGTCTCCTGTATGATTGTTGTCATCCCCCCTAGCGAGGGTTCAGGAGCAGCGCCACGAAAGAAAAAAATAGATGAAACTTTTCCTCGTAAAATATTTTATTCTTGTAGTAAATATGGGCCATTCTTTAGGTGAAAGATATAGCGGTAGAAGTTATGTTAATTTAAGGTTTTTTTTCCCTAGAATGAAACCCTCAGCTTATATGAGGGAATTGTATTGTGATTGTGTATTTTATTTTGTGCGAGAAAGAGAGAGGATACTATGTGAGAGCGAGGAGGGAATTACAACAGATTTGTTGTAGGTTGTATCTCTTCATTTTTCTGGATAATATAAAGGAAGGAATGGATGTTTGTCCATGGACATAAGCTAAATTGGGTGAACCACGTATATTTATGTCTCTATCTTTTAAGCATTTTTGTGTTTCCATTTCTACAATATTTTATGTGTTTCATTGCTCTCTTATTTGATTTCCAAAAACTGGTATCATATTTGAAGGTCTATTTGGCTGATAAAATCACAAGAAAGAAGGGATCCTAGTTCGAGTAGGAGCATTGGAAGAAGATGGTAAGATTAGGGATGAAAAATTCAACGAAGAAAACTACCAACCATTGAAGATGAAAATCGAGGATTGCTTGTATTAGAAACATCTTTACCTACCATTGAGCGAAAAAGAAAAGAAGCTGACAAGTATGATGAATGAAGAATGGGATCTTCACGATAAAAAGTCACTAGAAACAATATGGTTGTGTCTGGCAGGGTCGGTGGCCTTCAACTTTTCAAAGGAAATGACAACAGAAGGTATAATGATAGGAGTGGCCAAACTATATGAAAACTCTCAGTGTCAAATAAGGTATTTCTTATGAAGCATTTATATAATATGAAGCTGTCAAAATGTTGATTTATTTCAGATCATTTAAAAGAATTTAACATGGTTACCAATTAGTTAATTTCTGTAGGGGTAAATTTTGATGATGAAGTTAGGGCTCTGTTATTTTTGTGCTCATTTATAGAAACTTGGAATGGCTTAGTCATGGTTATTAGTAATTTTTCACAGAAACTAGTACTTTAAAGTTTGATGATGTTGTTGGTGCCATCCTTAGAGAGGAAATGCAATGGAAAAGCTTCCCTGAGACATCAAATAATGCTTTGACTGTAGAGACTAGGGGAAGGAAAGTGGAAAGAAAAAGGAGTGCAAGAAATCACAGTAAGTCAATAAAGGAAGATCTAAATCTAGATTAGGGATCATGTGCTAAAAATGTGGGAAGAAGAGACACTTGAAGAAAGATTGTAAGTCTTGAAAGGGAAAAGAAGGAGACCCACACCAAGTCAACAATCAATAAGTGAATGTAAAAGGTGATGTGTTACAAGAAACTCTGATTCTTTCATAATAAAATATTATTGATATATGAGTAGTAGATTTAGGGGCTTCATTCCATGCCACATTTGATAGGAAACATTTTCATGACTATGTTCAAGGATATTCTGGACATGTTCATCTAGGTGATGATAAACCTTGTAAAATCATTGGAATGGGTAAAGTTTTTATAAAGAAACAAAATGGAGACCAATGGATATTAAATAAGGTAAGGCATATTCTAGATCTGAAGAAAATTTTGATTTTAACAGGGCAGTTGGGAGATGAAGCTTGTGTAACTATTTTTACAAACAAAACCTCGAAGGTCACTAAAGGAACCTTACTAATACCAAAATGATAAAAGGTTGGTACATTGTATTTTTTGCAATGGTATTTCTAATTATGTTAAATATTTAACTTCCACAACAACAGATATGATACTCTGGCATCATAGGCTCGGGAAGATGAGTGAGAAGGGGATGTAGATTCTTCGCTTGAGGAATTTTTTGCTAGGTTTGAAGCATATTGATTTGGATTTTTGTGAGAATTGTGTTTATGGAAAAAAAAGGAGAGTCAAATTTCTCAGATTTGGGAAAGAAAAGAAGAGTGCAAATTAGATCTTGTGAATTCAGATGTATGCAGAACTTCTCAGGTATCATCTCTTGGTGGCTCTCACTATTATGTTACTTTTATTGATGATGCAACTAGGAAAACTTAGGTATATTGTATTCAAAATAAATTTCATGTCTTTGATACTTTTAAGAAATGGAAAGCTTTGGTTGAGAATGAGACAGGAAAGAAGTTGAAGTTTCTCAGGTCAGATAATGGAGGTGAATACTGCAACAAGGAGTTTGATAATTACTATTTAGAGCATGGAATTCGTAGAAAGAAGACATTTCTAGGAACACCACAAGAAAATAGTGTGTTAGAAAGGATGAACAGAACAATCATGGAGCTTGTAAGGTGCATGATATTGCATTCAGGATTACCCTTACAATTTTGGGTAGATGTTGTAGATATTGTTGTTTATCAAATAAACAAAGAGCCTTCAAGTTCCTTAGATGGTGGTATTCGAGAGGAGGCATAGACAAGTAAAAAGGTAAACTACTCATTTCTAAAGAATTTTGGTTGTGAAGCTTTTGTCAACATTAATAAAGTAAATATAACAAAACTTGAGGAAAAATCAAATGAAAAATCATGTAAATGTACCTTAATTGGACATGGTGTTAATGATTTTGGTTATCACTTATAGGGTTATGAAAATCACAAAATCATTAGGATCGAAAATGTGGTATTCAATGAAAGGCTTTTGTATAAAGATCAGATGCAGGGAAAAAATAGGAAAAATAAAGCAAACAATACGCAATGCTTGATGAGATCACAAAAAGAGTAAAGGTGCCGAAAAATCATAATGGTCAACAACCACAACCACAATAGCAACAAACACCTCAAACACCTAAAACTGGTGTTAGAAGATCTACGAAGATAAGTAGACCTCATGAACAATACAATCCTTTAATATATTATGTGCCATTGATTGATTTTGGTGAACCAAAAGGATATGAAAAAGCAATATAGGTAGAAACCAAGAATAAATGGTAGAAAGCCATGGAAGAAGAGATGGACTCCTTGATAAATAACTAGACTTGGGACTTTGTCAAACTTCCTACAAGTAAAACAACATTATAGAATAAATGGGTTTATAGGTTAAAAGAAGAGGATGGAAGTAAAAAGAGGCACAAGGCTAGATTTGTTTTGAAGGGGTTTTCACAAAAGAAAGATATATACTTTGATGATTTTTTTCCTCCTATTGTTAAAATATCTTCAATCAAAACCATTTTAAGTTTAGTGGCAACAAAATATTTGCTTGAATAATTAGATGTAAATACAACTTTTCTCCATGGGCATTTGGAGGAAGATATTGATATGCAATAGCCACAAGGGTATGAGGTCAAAGGGAAGGAGAAATTAGTGTGCAAGTTGAAGAAGAGCTTGTATGGCTTAAAACGGGCTTCATGGAAGTGGTATCTAAAATTCGCTAGGTTTATGTCTGAACAAGGTTATACTATATGTCATTTTGACCATTATGTTTATCTTAAAAGGAAAAATGATGGCAACTATATTATATTGGTATTGTATGTAGATGACATGCTTGTTGCTGGGTCTAACATGCAAGAAATAAATGTGTTCAAAGGAAAATTGGCTAATTCATTTGCAATGAAGGATTTGGGTGTGGCAAAGCAAATCCTTGGTATGAGAATAACTAGAGACATGAAAAATCAGAAATTAACATTGACTCAAAATGAGTACATAGAAAAGGTGTTGGAAAGATTTAACATGCAAAATGCAAAAACAATTAGCACACCTTTGGCTAGAACAATGTAAAGTTCGAAATGAGAATTGTAAACTCAAAACGAGAAATCGAGCCAAAAAAACCCCAAAAAAACATGACAAACAACCTAAAAACAAAAAATGTTGATGCTGGAATGCCGAAAAATTTTAAATTTTTGACAAATTTTAAACCACGACATTATGGAAAAATTTATGTCTAAAAAAACTTTAAAAATGAACACCCGAATGAGAGAGTCATTATAACAAGAGTAATTTCTTTTTTAAATGTGAAAAATATGACGACTATAAAATCTTAGCCTGGGACAACTTGACACATTGCAACAAAATTTAGAAGTCAACCATCAAATTTACACACAGTGTAAGAAAACTCGACTCATTGTAATGAAAACTTAAATACCAACCATGAATTGACACATTGTGGGGGGAGACTCAATCCTTCATAACCAAAAATTTAAAATCAACAATCAAATTGAGACATAACGGGATTGGGTTACTAGTCGAGGACTGACACAAACCCTGTATGAAAAAATAAAATAAAATAAAACAATAAATAAATATATAAATAAATAAAAATGAAAATATAAAAGAACAGAAAATTAAAACATTGAAGAAAAGCGTGCACACACAAAAGTTTAAAAAATAATAATAATTAAATAAAGATATATATTAAAACATAAAAAAAATAAAAAATAAAAAATAAAATGACAAAAAATAAAAACAAAAAATTAAACATTGAAAAAAATAAAATGAAAAAGAAAAACACAAAAAACAATTCAAAAATAATAACAACCTATTGTCAGTTAGTGCCCAACTAAGAGAAAAATTAGAAGAAAAAAAAGAAAAACAGGCCCTACTTGTTGCATTCTATGCAACTTTACCAAACTGAACCGGCCAAAAACGATTCAAGTCAGTGATTCGAACCAATTTTTTCCTCAAAACAGATGGACCAGTCTGAACTACCCGGTCGGGTCTTGATAACAGTGCTAGTTACTCATCCACCTTAACTCCAATTCTCTCCTTGAAAAATGTGATTTGCTTTAGGAACTCTTGGTCCCCTCCACAAGAAATTCAATTTTCTTGATCTGTGGCTTAGGTGGATTCCACATCACTTGCTAACTTGCCTTTGAATTTTTGAAACATTTCCACCTCATTTACACATCATTTTGTCATGTGTGGATAACACAAAAATTTTAAATAAATAAAAAAAACAAAACTAACTTAAAAGGATAAATAATTTAAAAGAAAAAAAAAAGTAAAAATACTCTGAAAAAAATAAACGCATATACAAAAAAATATATAAAAAAAAACATAATTTAAAGAAATATGTTAGAAAATTAACCCAAAAAGAAATAGATTTTTTTTTTAATAATTAATTAAAAAAAAAAAGAATTAAACAAAAAAAAGGAAAAACATTCAAATTAAATTAAAAAGTTAAAAACATTATTAAAAAAAATTATTAAAAAACATACCAAAAAAAAAAACATTTACTGACCTTGTTGAATTGAGGCTTCTGTGATCCATATTAGGTTTAAGCGAGATTTTTCAGCGTAAATCACAAGATATTTCATTTGTCGACACGTTTCGAACCAACAAGTGTGGTTCATCGTCAAGACAAGTTGAATGAACAAATCCGGCTAAGCATGTTAAATAGATAGAGCAGAAACCCCAATGGCTATGAACAAGTAATGACTAAATTTACAACGGCTAGATTTGACAAGATGAAAATTAACTAGGGTGGTTAAATTCTTAAAAGTAAATGGGCCATTTCCCAGAATTAGACGTGCAGCTGCCAATGCCGCCCAGCCCAATGGTCGAGCGGCCGTGGGCTAGCCAACCCAATTTGCGCAGCAGCTAAGGCCGCATAGCCAAGCGGTTGAGTGAAACTCGGTTGGTCGGCTTGATTCTCGGAATTGGGCCTGGGTTGGGAATTGGGTTGGGCCAACTTAGGGTCACTTGACCGCTGGGCTGGGTGGCCTTGGCGGTTGTGCGCAGCTCCCAAGGCCACCCAGCCCAAGGTCACTCGATCGCTGGGCTAGGTGGCCTTGACAGCTACGCACAACTGCCAATACTGCCTAGTTGAGCATCCCTGAGTTGGCCGACCGATTCCGAGAATTGATCGGCCAGCACAAGGCCACTAGGTTGGGTGGCCTTGGCGGCTGTGCATGCAGCGGCCAAGGCCACCCAGCCAAGCGGTCAACGACCCAAGGCTTGGTAGGTTGATTCCAAGAATTGGCCTGCCAAGCGTGGGCTTTAAATTTTGTTTTTGATTTTATTTTTATTATGGCTAGTAAATGTTTTCTTTTTGGCTTTTATTTATTTATTTATTTTTTAAAGTTTTTTTTTTTAATTTCAATGTTTTTTTTTAATTAAATTATTTAAAGTTTGTATGTTTTGAAATCATTTTATTTATTTATTTATTTTTTGTTTTAAATTTTAAATTTTTTATTTTTAAGTTAGTTTTTACCAATTAATTTTGTTCATCTTCTTTTTATTTTTGTATGTTTTTCATTTTTTTGGTTTTTAATATATATTTTTATATTTGTTTTTTATATATTTTTAATGTTTTTTATTTTTACAAAAAAAATTAAAGATTTCATTATAAAAAAACATTGCAAAGAAAAACAAAAAAACACATGTTTGGAAAACCCTTTAAAAACTAACATCCTAGGACGAAAAACAAGAAGGAAAATAAGACAACTTAAAATTGTTAAATAATCAACATTTAAAAAAATTTGTGCATACTAAGGGCATAAGAAAATTTAAAGTGTCAAAAATATCTTTAAAAAAAGTGTTGAATGTTTTTCAAAATCCACATGAAAATCACCAACATTTTAAAAAACTATCCACCATTAATACATTAGAAAATTTGAAGTGTTAAAAATAAACCCTATAAAAAGAAGTGGTTGATGTTGCATCAACACTTTTCAAAATCGCATGAAAATCACCAACATTTTAAAAAAATTGTTCATGTTTGATACATCAAAAAAAAAATGTGTCAAAAATATGCTCGAAAAAAAAAAAAAAAATGTATTCTGAATCAACACTTTTCAAAATTGATTGACTTTTTTGCTACATCAAAAAAAAGGGTAATCGTATCAGTACCCATTTCAAAGTTTACATTGTTCTAGCCATTTCAAACTATGTAAGGAGATGTGTCCCAAGACCTGGCAAGAGATTGATTATATGTCTAAAGTTCCGTACACATCAGCAATTGGAAGCCTATTGTATGCAATGGTGTACAAAAGGTTGGATATTGCACATGTAGTGGGAGTTGTGAGAAGGTATATGAACATTCCATGAAAAGAGCGTTGGATGGCAATGAAGTGAATTCTCAGGAATTTGAGAGCTACCAAAAATCAAGTGTTATGTTTTGGAGGCTCAAACACTATTTTACTGGGATATATTGATGCAAATATAGTAGGTGATAGAAATAAAATGAGCACCACAGGGTATGTGTTTAATGTAGGTGGTACAAATGTTAGTTGGGTTTAAAAATTGCAAAACATTGTTGCACTTTCAACAACGAAAGTAGAGTATCTTGCTGCTACAAAGGCTAGCAAAGAAATGATTTGGTTAAAGAGGTTTATGGATGAATTGGGTAAGAAGCAAAAGGATAGCAAGTTATATAGTGACAGTCATATTTTCATTCATCTCGCAAAGTATGCATCCTTTCATTCTAAGAATAAACATATACAACTCAAGTATGATTTAATAAAGTCAGTTATGGATGATGGACAGTTGAAGATGGAAAAGATACACACTAGGCACAATCCTATAGATATGTTGACAAAGGTTGTAACCAAGGATAGATTGAGATTTTGCTCAATTTTGATTGGCATTCATGAATGATGATGAAGTTGAGAAACAGTCAGGTCCAAGTGGTAGCATTGTCCAGCAAATGAAGCATTGGTGGAGTTTCTATAATCTGTCACCAAGTGGGAGATTATTGGGTGTGGAGCCTAATTATCTTCTTGATTTAGAGGTCTCATTTTAGACATGTTGCATCCTAGTTTCTAACAGCATGGAAACATTGGCCATATGATTTCCATTTCCCACCCCCCTGGCAAGGGTATAGGGGTAACGCCCATGAAGTAAAAAATAGATGAAAATTTTCCTTGTAAAATATTGCAATTTCTTTGTCAATCTGGGTCATTCATTAGGCGAAATATTTAACAGTAGAAGCTATGTTAATTTACAAAATTTTTCCCTAGAAGGAAACCCTCGATTTATATGAGGAAATTGTATTGCAGTTGTGTATTATTATTCCATGCAAGAAAGATAAAGGAAACTATGTGCGAGCGAAGAGGAAATTACAATGCATTTATTGTAGGTTGTATCTCTTCATTTTACTAGATAATATAAACGAAGGGCTTGTTTTTTCTCCATGGACGTAGCCCAAATTGGGTGAACCATGTATATTTGTGTCTTCCTTATTTTATGCATTTATGTGTTTGTTTTTCTGCAATATTGTGTTTCATTGCTATGTTATTTAATTTCGAACAACGAGTATCAAAGTCGAAGGTCTATTTGGCTGATAAACTCGCATGAAATAAGGGTTTCTAGTTCGAGTGCAAGCAACAATAGAAGATGGTAGGTTTAGGGTTGAAAATTTCAACGACGAAAAATACTAGCTATGGAATATGAAAATAAAGGATTATTTGTATTAGAAATACCTTTACCTACCATTGAGCAGAAAAGAAAAGAATCCAAAAAGTATGACAAACAAAGAATGAGATTTTCTTGACAGAAAGTCACTAGGAAGAATATGGTTTTGCCTGACAACGTCAATGAACTTCAACATTTCAAAGGAAACAACAACAGAAGGTCTAATGACGACATTGGACAAACTATATGAAAAACCCTTGGCGTAAAATAAAATATTTCTTATGAAGTGTTTATTTAATATGAAGATGTCAGAAGGTGAATCTATTGTTGATCATTTAAATGAATTTAAAACAGTTACCAATTAGTTAAGTTTTGTAGCGGTAAATTTTGATGATGAAGTTAGGGATTTGTTATTTCTATGCTCATTTGCAAGAAAGTTGGATTGGCTTAGTCATGGTTGTTAGTAACATTGTGTAGAAATTTTGAATAATATGACACTTATTCACAGAGATTATCCTGATTATACACTATTGCGGAATGCATGCATAATACATAACCTCCTCTACGTTGATCATCAATCTTGCAGCATTAAAAACAATCAAACATCAATCGCATGCGCACATTAACACAGTATGTAACCCGGGGAAAGCATACAGCTGAAAACCCCACACTATCTGTATATTATAATGATTGAGAACATGTAACAATACATAGTACAATACTCCTCACAAGTACTCAGTACTATCTCCACCTGTTACACACAAACTAGCTCAGATCTGAATCAATCACAGGTTCAAATCTCCTCCACTGCTTGCCTGCCTCCACTGCGCAATCCTGCATGAGAATTGATGAGAATGGCTAAAGCAAACTCATATTTCCTTGGCTGAACCATGCAATCCTCATTGGCATTACTCAATCCATTGATTGTGCAAATCTCATGCACAACTATAGTCACAACTGATAGCAATCTCAACCTCTAACACCTGTCTCCACTGAACTGTCCATGCACTAAGTTAACTGATGTATTCTTTAGTTGCTTTATGAGTTAATAATTAGTGAATTAATTTAACAATTAATTCACATCACTCATCACTAGTGTATTTGCAGTTAGACTAAATACAACTAGTTCAACCAAGTCAAACTGAACACAACTCCATCAACTCCTCAATCAACTCCACCAAACTCAACCACATGAGTTCTAACTGAAGTCCATCATGCAATAGCTCAACTGACTCATAAGAAAAGCGTATTTCCTTCTAACAGTTGCATGTGCCACATCTGTAGCTCAAACTGAAGTGCTCCAAGAGGATAAGATAATGTTTATAGTCCAAATATTATTATGAGCTAATAATATTCGACTGTTCTATTTTTAGCCTGGCAGTCTAAAAATAGAATCCGCCAATATGTCTAAAAATAGAAGTCCATCTATTTTTACCAACATGACCAATCATCCACAAATAGCATCCTGCAACTCATAGACCATGATCCATATGTCTAAAAATAGACATAGTTTAAAAATAGACTTTGCGCCAAAAATAGCCTGCCGGCCCACTTAGTGAAGGCGACTTCTTTCCACTAATCTCCATCATCTTGTTGCATTCTCAACACATTGTCTCTAGATCTAGTAATTTAAAGTTTGATGATGTTTTTGGTGCCATCCTTAGTGAGGAAATGTAACAGAAAATCTCCAGTGAGACATCAAATAATGCTTTGACTACAAAGACTAGGGGAAGGAAAATGGAAAGAGGAAGGAGCCCAAGAAATCACAGTAATTCAAGAAAAGACAAATCCAAATCTAGATCATGGATAGTGTGCTGGAAATGTGGGAAGAAGGGGCACTTGAAGAAAGACTGTAAGTCTCGGAAGGGAAAAGAACGAGACACACATCAAGGAAACAATCAAGAAGTGAATGTGACAGGTGATGTGTTGCAAGATGATTTGATTCTTTCATTAGAAAATATTATTGATGTTTAGGTAACAGAATCAGGGCCTTCATTCCATGCCACACCTGATAGGAAACATTTCCATGACTATGTTCTTAGAGATTTTGGACATTTTCGTCTGGGTGATGATAAACCATGTAAAATCATTGGAATGCGTAAAGTTTTTATAAAGCAACATAATGGAAACCAATGGCTATTAAGGGAGGTAAGACATGTTCTAGATCTAAAGAAAAGTCCAATTTAGCCAGGGCATTTGGGAGGTGAAGGTTGTGTAACTATTTTTAAAGACAAAACCTGGAAGGTCACTAAAGGAGCCCTGGTAATAGAAAAAGGAGAAAATGTTGGTACATTGTATTTATGCAATGGCATTTCTTCTTTTGTTAATGATTTAACCTCTAGAACAATAGATCTGATACTCTGGCTTGATAGGCTTGGGTGTATGGATGAGAAGGGGATGCAGATTATTCATTTAAGGAATTTGTTGCGAGGTTTGAAGTATGTTGATTTGAATTTATAATTGTGTTTATGGAAAAAAAAGGAGAGTCAAATTTATCAGAGTTGGGAAAGAAAAGAAAAGTGAAAAATTATAGCTTTGGGGACCTACTCAGGTATCATCTCTTGGTGGCTCTCACGATTATGTTACTTTTATTGATGATGCAACTAGGAAAACTTGGGTAATATTGTATTCATAATAAATCTGATGTCTTTGATACCTTTAAAAAATGGAAATCTTTGGTTGAGAATGAGACAGGAAAGAAGTTGAAGTGTTTCAAATCAAATAATGGAGGTGAATACTACATCAAGGAGTTGGATATTTACTGTTCATAGCATGGAATTCATAGAGAGAAGACATTTCCAGAAACACCACGAGAAAATTGCATTTTAGAAAGGATGAACAGAACAATCATAGAGTGTGCAAGGTGCATGAGATTGTATGCATGATCACCCTTACAATTTTTTGCAGATGTTGTAGATACTATTTTTTATCAAATAAATAGACAGCCTTAAAGTTCCTTGGATGGTGGTATTCCAAAGGAGGCATGGATAGGTAAAAATGTAGACTACTCATTTCTAAAGACTTTTGGTTGTGAAGTTTTTGTCCACATTAATAAAGAAAACATAACAAAGATTGAGGTAAAATTAGACAAGTGTACCTTCATTCGATATGGCGTTAATGATCTTGGTTATCTCTTATATGGTTATAAAAATCACAAAATCATAAGGACAAAATATGTGGTTCAATGAAATAGTTTTGGATAAAGATCGAACTTTGGGGAAGAAACAAGAAAAAGAAAACAAAGAATGCACAGTGCTTGATGAAATCGCAGAAAAAGTAAAGGTGTATGAAAATCATAATGATCAATAGCCACAACAATAAAAACAACAAGAACCTAAAACACCTGAAATTGGTGTTAGAAGATCTATCAGGATAAGTAGACCCACTAAACGATACTTTCCTTCATTATATTACATATTGTTGATTGATTTTGCTGAATAGGAAGGATATGAAGAAGCAATGTAGGTAGAAACCAGGAAGAAGTGGGAGTAAGCAATGGAAGAAGAGATGGAATCCTTGATGCATAACCAGACTTCAGACTTAATACAAATGTGTGGACTTAAAACAACATTGAAAAATAAATGGGCTTACAGGAAGAAGATGGAGGTAAAAAGAGGTACAAGGCTAGATTGCAGAGACTAGGAGAAGGAAAATGGAAGGAGCCCAGGAAATCGAAGTAAGTCAAGAAAAGGAAAATCCAAATCCATATTAGGGATAGTGTGCTCAAAATGTGGGATGATGGGACACCTGAAGAAAGACTATAAGTTTTGGAAGCGAAAAGAAGGAGACACACAACATGACAACAATCAGTAAGTGAATGTAATAGGTGATGCGTTGCAAGATGCTATGATTATTTAATTAGAAAATATTATTGATGCATGGGTAGTATATTTTGGGGCTTAATTCCAGGCCACACCTAATAGGAATAATTTTCATGACTATGTTCAAGGGGATTTTAGACATGTTCATCTCGGTGATGATAAACCTCGTAAAATCATTGGAACAGGTAAAGTTTTTATAAAGAAAAATAATGGAAACCAATGGATATTAAAGGAGGTAAGACATGTCCTAGATCTTAAGAAAAATATGTTTTCAATAGGGAAGTTGGGAGGTCAAGGATTTGTAAATATTTTTATAGATAAAACCTAGAAGGTAATTAAAGGAGCCCTAGTAATAGAAAAAGGAGAAAAAGTTGGTACATTGTATTTATGAAATCGTATTTATAATTTTGTTAATGCTTTAACCTCCATAGTAGCATATATGACACTCTGGCATCATAGAATCATGCACATGAGTGAGAAGGGGATGCAGATTCTTAACTGAAGGAACTTGTTACTAGATTTGAAGCATGCACATGAGTGAGAAGGGGATGCAGATTCTTAACTAAAGGAATTTGTTACTAGATTTGAAGCATGTTGATTTGGATTTCTTTGAGAATTTTGTTTATGGAAAAAAAAAGAGACTCAGATTTCTTAGAGTTAGGAAAAAAAAGAAGAGATAAAAATTAGAGCTAGTGCATACAAATGTATGGGGACCTACTTAGATATCACCTCTCAGTGGATCTCTCTATTATGTTATTTTTATTGATGATGTAACTAGGAAAACTTGGTTATATTGTATTTGAAATAAATTTGATGTCTTTGATACTTTTAAGAAATGAAAGCTTTAGTTGAGAATGAGACAGTAAATAAGTTGATGTGTTTGAGATCAAATAATGGAGGTGAATACTGCAACAAAGAGTTTAATAATTACTGTTCAAAGCATGGAATTCATAGAGAGAAGACAGTTTTAGGAACACCACAAGAAAGTGGCATGTTAGAATGGATGAACAAAACAATAATGGAGCATGCAAGTTGCATGAGATTGCATGCAGGATTGCCCTTACAATTTTGGGCAGATGTTGTACATACTATTGTTTATCTAATAAATATAGGGCCTTCAAGTTCCTTGGATGGCGGTATTCTAGAGGAGCCATGGACAAGCTAAAAGGTAAAGTACTCATTTCTTTGGTTGTGAAGCTTTTGTCCACATTAATAAAGAAAACAGATCAAAGCTTGAGGCAAAATAAAAAAAAGTGTACCTTCATTGGATATGGTGTTAATGATTTTGGTTATTGCTTATATGATTATGAAAATCATAAAATCATTAGGAGAAGTGATGTGGTATTCAATGAACTGGTTTTGTATAAAGATCACATGCAGGGAAAGAAATAGTAAAAATAAAACAAAGAATACGAAGTGCTTGATGTGACCACAAAAAAATTAAAGGTGCTTGAAAATCATAATGATGAGTAGACACAACAACAAAAAACACCTAAAGCACCTGAAAGTGGTGTTACAATATCTACCAAGATAAGTTGACCCCATGAACGATACTCTCCTTCATTTTATGTATTGTTGACTAATGTTGGTGAACTGGAAAGATATGATGAACCAATGCAGGTAGAAACCAAGAAGAAGTGGGAGAAAGCCATGGAAGAAGAGATGGACTCCTTGATGCATAAATAGACTTTGGAATTAGTCAAATTACCTGCAGGAAAAATAACATTGCAGAATATATGGGTTTATAGGTTGAAGGAAGATGATGGAGGTGAAAAGAGGTACAAGTCTAGACTTGCTGTAAAGGGGTTTTCACAAAATAAAGGTATAGACTTCAATGAAATTTTTTCTCCTATTGTTAAAATGACTTCAATTAGAACCATTTTAAGTTTAGTGGCAGCAAAATATTTACATATTGAATAATTAGATGTAAAGACAACCTTTCTCCATGGGAATTTGGAGGAAGAGATCCATATGTAGTCCACAAAAGATATGAGCTCAAAGGGAAGGAGAAATTCGTGTGCAAGTTGAAGAAGAGCTTGTATAGCCTAAAGCAGGCTCAGAGGCAGTGGTATCTAAAATTTGATAGGTTTATGTTTGAACAAGGTTATACTAGATGCCACTCTGACCATTATGCTTATCTTAAAAAGAAAAATGATCAAAACTATATTATGTTGGTATTGTATGTAGATGACATGCTTGTTGCAGGGTCTAACATCCAGGAAATAAATGTGCTCAACTAAAAATTGTCTAATTCATTTGTAATGAAGGATTTGGGTATTGCAAAGAAAATTCTTGGTATGCGAATAACTAGTGACAGGAAAAATCACAAATTAACATTGTCTCAAAATGAGTACATAGAAAAGGTGCTGGAAAGATTTTACATGCATAATGAAAAAATAGTTAACGCACTTTGGATATCCATTTTAAACTAAGTAATGAGATGCATCCCAAGACCCGGGAAGAGATTGATTATATGTCTAAAATTCCATATGCATCAACAGTTGGAAGCGTAACGTCTGCAATGGTGTTCACAAGGTTGGATATTGCACATGCAGTGGGAGTTGTGAGCAAGTATATAAACAGTCCAGGAAAATAGCATTAGATGGCAGTGATGTGGATTCTCAAGTATCTGAGACGTACCACAAATCAAGTCTTATGTTTTGGAGGTTAAAACGCTATTTTATAGGGATATGTTGATGCAAATATGGTATGTTATCAAGATAATAGGAGGAGAACCACAATGTGTTTGTTTATTGTAGGTGGAACAACTATTAGTTGAGTTTCAAAATTGCAAAAAATTGTTGCACTTTCAATGGTGGAAGTAGAGTATGTTGCTGCTACAGAGGTTAGCAAAGAAATGATTTGGTTACATAAAGTTATGAATGAATTGGGTAAGAAGTAATGGCTAGTAGGTATACAATGACAATCATAGTTCCATTCATCTCGCACATAGTTCAACCTCTCATTTGAAGACTAAACATATGCAACTTAGGTATCATTTCATACTGTCAGTCTTGGATGATGGACAATTGAAGCTAGAAAAGATAGACACTAGCCAGAATCCTGCATACATGTTGACAAAGGTTGTGACTAGGGAGAAATTTAGCTTCTTCTCAATTTTAATTGGCCTTTAAGAATAATGATGAAGATGAGAAACAACCAGGTCCAAGTGGGAGCATTGTCCAACAATTGAAGCATTGGTGGAGTTGCTATAATTTGTCTCCAAGTGGTTGATTATCTTCTTGGTTCATAGTTCTCTTTTTATCCACGTCGGATCCCAATTCCTAACGGGGCAGAAATGCCACTTGTATGATCACCCATCACCCTCTCCCCCTTCCATGGCGGGGTTTTGGGGCAGCGCCCCTGAAATAAAAAATAGATGAAAATTTTCCTTGTAAAATATTGTAATTTCATAGTCCATCTAGGTTGTTCATTAAGCAAAATATCTAACGGTAGAGGTTATGTTAATTTAGGGTTTTTTTCCCTAGAAGGAAACCCTCAGTTTATATGATGGAATTGTATTACCACTATGTATTATTATTCTGTGCAAGAAAGAGAGAGGAGACTATGTGAGAAATTATACTGGATTTGTTGTAGGTTGTATCTCTTCATTTTACTGGATAATATAAAGGAAGGACTGGATGTTTCCCCATGGACATAGCCCAAATTGGGTGAAACATGTATATATGTGTCTCTCTTGTTTTTTGCATTCCTGTGTTTGTGTTTCTGCAATATTTTATGTGTTCCATTGCTCTGTAATTTAATTTCTAACAACCGATATTAGTGTCGAAGGTCTATTTGGCTGATAAACACACAAGAAAGAATGGATTTTGGTTCAAGTGAGAGAAATCGTAGAAGATGGTAGGTTTAGTGTTGAAAAAATCAACATCTAAAACAACCAGCTCTGGAAGATGAAAATGGAGGATTATTTGTATAGAAAATATCCTTACCTACCATTGAGTGGAAAAGCAAAGGAGCCAACAAGTATGACATACTACAAATGGGATATTCTCAACAGAAAGACACTAGGAACAATACGGTTGTGCCTGGTAGTGTCAATGGAGTTCAACATTTCAAAAGAAATGAAAACAAAAGGTCTAATGATGGCATTGGCCAAACTATATGAAAAACGCTCAGTGTCAAATAAGTTATTTCTTATGAAGCGCTTATTTAATATGAAGATGTCAAAAGGTGGATTTGTTGTTGATCATTTAAATGAATTTAACACGATTACGAGTCAGTTAAGATCTATAGAGGTAATTTTTTATGATGAAGTTAGGGCTCTGTTATTTTTGTGGTCATTTCCAGAAAGTTGGAATGGCTTAGGCATGGTTATTAGTAAGTATGTTTATGGAATCAGTACTTTAAAGTTTGATGATGTTGTTGGTGCCATTCTTAGTGAGGAAATGTGATGGAAATTTTTTTATGAGATATTAAATAATGCTTTAACTGCAGAGACTAAGGGAAGGAAAACAAAAAGAGGAATGAGCCCTGGAAATTGCAGTAAGTCAAGCAAAGGAAAATCCAAATCCGAATCAGGGATAGTGTGTTTGAAATGTAGGAAGAAGGGACACCTGAAGAAAGGCTGTAAGTATCGGAAGGGAAAAGAAGGAGAGACACAACAAGACAATAAGCAAGAAGAAAATGTAAGATGTGATGTGTTGCAAGATGCTCTGATTCTTTCATTATAAAATATTATTGATGCCTGGGTAGTAGATTTATGTGCTTCATTCCATGCCACACCTAATAGGAAACATTTTCATGACCATGTTCAAGGATATTTTGGACATTCTCATCTTGGTGATGATAAATCTTGTAAACTAATTGGAATGGCTAAAGTTTTATAAAGAAACATAATGGAAACCAATGGCTAGTAAAGGAGGTAATACATGTTCTAGATCTAAAGAAAAATTTAATTTCAACAGGGCAGTTGGGAGGTGAAGGGCGTGTAACTAATTTTACAAAAAAACCTAGAAGGTCACTAAAGGAGCCTTGGTAATAGCAAAAGAAGAAAAGGTTGGTACATTGTATTTATGCAATGGTATTTCTAATTATGTTAAATATTTAACTTCCGCAACAACAAATATGACACTCTAGAATCATAGGATCAAGAAGATGAGTGAGAAGGGGATGTAGATTCTTCACTCGAGGAATTTGTTGCTAGGTTTGAAGCATGTTGATTTGGATTTCTGTGAGAATTGTGTTTATGGAAAATAGAGGAGAGTTAGATTTCTCAAAGTTGGGAAAGAAAACAAGAGTGAAAAAATAGAGCTTATGCATACATATGTATGTGGACTTGCTTAGGTATCATCTCTCGATAGCTCTCGCTATTATGTTCCTTTATTGATGATGAACCTAGGGAAAATTGGGTATATAATATTTTAAATAAATCTAATGTCTTTGATACTTTTAAGAAATGGAAACATTTGGTTGAGAATGAGATAGGCAAGAAGTTGAAGTGTCTCAAATCATATAATGGAGGTGAATAATGCAGCAAGGAGTTTGATAATTACTATTCAGAGCATGGAATTTGTAGAGAGAAGACAGTTACAGGAACACCACAAGAAAATGGTGTGTCAGAAAGGATGAATAGAAAAATCATGGAGCATGCAAGGTGCATGAGATGCATGCAGGATTACCCTTACAATTTTGGGTAGATGTTATAGATACTTTTGTTTATCTAATAAACTTAGGTCCTTTAATATGCTTGGATGTGGTTTTCCAGAAGAGGCATCGACAGCTAAAAAGGTAAACTACTCATTTCTAAAGACTTATGGTTGTGAAACTTTTGTCCACATTAATAAAGAAAATAGAACAAATCTTGAAGAAAAATCAAAGAAGTGTACCTTCATTGTATATGGTGCTAATGATTTTGGTTATTACTTATATGATTATGAAAATCATAATATCATTAGGAGCAGAGATGTGGTATTCAATGAAAGGGTTTTGTATAAAGATCGGATGAAGGGAAAGAAATAGGAAAATAAAACAAAGAATACACAGTGCTTGATGAGATCAGAAAAAAAGTAAAGGTGCCTGAAAATAATAATGACCAAAAACCACAATAATAACAAAAACCAAAACATCAACAAGCACCTGAAAGTGGTGTTAAAATATGTACTAGGATAAGTATATGTCATGAACAGTACTCTCCTTCATTATATTATGTATTGTTGACTGATTTTGGTGAACCGGAAGGATATGAAGAAGAAATGCAGGTAGAAACAAGGAATAAGTGGAGCAAGACATGGAAGAAGAGATGGACTCCTTGATGCATAATGATACTGAAGGCTTAGTCAAACTGCGCCTGCAAGTAAAACAACATTGCGGAATAAATGGGTTTATAGGTTGAAGGAAGAAGAGGGGAGTAAAAAGAGGTACAAGGCTAGACTTGTTTTGAAGGCGATTGCATAAAATAAAGATATAGAATTTGATGAAATTTTTTCTCCTGTTGTTAAAATGAATTCAATCATAACCATTTTAATTTTAGTGGCAACAAAATATTTACATCTTGAACATTTAGATGTAAAGACAACCTTTCTCCATGGGGATTTGGAGGAAGAGATATGTATGCAACAACCACAAGGCTATGAGTTCAAAGGTAAGGAGAAATTAGTGTGCATGTTGAATAAGAGCTTGTATGGCTTAAAACAAGCTCCAAGGCAAAGGTATCTAAAATTTGGCAGGTTTATGTCTAAAAGAGGTTATACTAGATGTCACTCTAACAGCTGTGTTTATATTAAAAAGAAAAATGATGGTAGCTATATTATATTACTATTATATGTATATGACATGCTTGTTGCAGGGTCTAACATGCAGGAAATAAGTGTGCTCAAAGTAAAATTTTCTATTTCATTTGCAATGAAGGATTTGGGTGTTTCAAAGAAAATCCTTGGTATGAGAATAACTAGAGACAATAAAAATCACAAATTAACATTCTCTCAAAATGAGTACATAGAAAAGGTGTTGGAAATATTTAACATGCAAAATGAAAAAAAAGTTAACACATCTTTGTCTAGCCATTTCAAACCAAGTGAGGATATGTTTCCCAATACCCAGGAAGAGATTGTTTATATGTCTAAAGTTCTATATGGATCAACAGTTGAAAGCCTAATGTATGCAATGGTGTGCACAAGGCCGGATATTTCTCATGTAGTGAGAGTTGTGAGAAGGCATATGAACAATCCAAGAAAATAGAATTGGATGGCAATGAAGTGGATTCTCAGGTATTTGAGAGGTACCACAAATAAAGTGTTATCTTTTGGAGGCTCAGACACTATTTTACAGGGATATGTTGATGCAAATATGGCAATTGATAGAGATAAAAGGAAGATCACCACATAGTATGTGTTTGTTGTAGGTGGAACAACTTTTAATTGGGTTTCACAATTGCAAAACATTATTTCACTTTCAACAACAAAAGAAAATTATGTTGTTTCTATAGAAGCCAACAAAGAAAAGATTTGGTTATAGAGGTTTATGGATGAATTGGGTAAGAAGAAAGAGGCTAGCAGATTATATAGTGATAGTCAGAGTGCCATTCATATCGCAAAGAATTCAACCTTTAATTCTAAGACTAAAAATATACAACTCAAGTATCATTTCATACGGTCAGTTTTGGATGATGGACAGTTGAAGCGGGAAAAGAGACACACTAGCCAGAATCTTGGAAACATGTTGACAAAGGTTATAACCAGGGAGAAAATAAGTTTTTTCTCATTTTCAATTGGCCTTCAAGAATTATGATGAAGATGAGAAGCAACCAAGTCCAAGTGGGAGCATTGTCCAACAATTGACGCATTGGTGGATTTGCTATAATCAATCTCCAAGTGGGAGATTATTGGGTGTGGAGTCTGATTATCTTCTTGATTTAGAGGTCTCATTTTAGACATGTCAGATTCTAGTTCCTAAAATATGATCTTCGTTGCCTGCCTCACCTGAGCAAGGGTTTGGGAGTAGCACCCTAGAAGAAAAAAATAGATGAAAATTTGTGTTGTAAAATATTGTAATTGGGACGTTCATTGGGTGAAATATCTAAAGGTAGAAGTTATGTTAATTTAAGGTTTTTTTTTTTTCCCTAGAAAGACACCCTTGGTTTATATGAGGGAATTATATTGTGGTTTTTTTTATTATTCTGTGCGAGAAAGAGAGAGGTGAATGTGTGAGAGAAATGAGGAAATTTTAGAGGGTTTGTTGTAAGCTGTATCTCTTCATTTTGGAGGATAATATAAAGGAAGGAATGGTTGTTTCTCTGTGGATGTAGCCCAAATTGGGTGAACCACATATATCTATGTCTATCGTGTTTTATGTATTCCTCTATTTGTGTTTCTGCAATATTTTATGTGTTTCATTTCTCTATTATTTAATTTATAACAAGATATATCATCCTTTCCACTCAAATAGTAACTGGAACCTTGATATGAATCCTTAATAGGATACTATGGCCATGTTCTGAAGGTGCTGGAAATTTTTCCATTAACCCAAAATCAACCAATGCTCAAAGAGTTATAAAGAGGGGTATTAGGGCTACATCCCAAAATAACTGGCAATATTTCTATCAGCCTTACCAAGATCACCTCAGGTCTTAGTGCTCCCACACCTCAACCTTTGAGGGAAAGATTCCCTAAGTTTGGCCACTAAGTTACTTGCGTGTAGTGGGAATGAGTGAACCTCAACTTCTGGGTGTCAAGTTTGGACCCAATACTACTACAACATATCAAGAAATGACATGAAGGTATGTGATAATCTACCTCATAATCCTTACCCCCTTCATGGGTTTCTTCTCATGCACCGGATTTGTCACTAGATGATGCAAGATTTTAAGATCCCTAAAATTAAACTTTTATGTTTCAAAAGTAAAACAACCAACAATGGCTTATGTGTTTCCTACCCCCGTGGTTCTAACCTAAAATATAAATTATCTTGTGGCCGCTAGGGAATTCAATGTGTTCAAGTTATGGTGTTTCTAAAGAGTATTAATTCACATAGGGTGTGAAATGTAAGCTAAAATAAACTAAGTAGAAAGGCTATGGAAAGTGGATACCTTTTGTACAAAGTTTAGAGTAGTTTAGTGTGTGCAAGTGAAATAGTGAGCATAGAAAGTGTGGAGTGATGTGGATATATGATGATCCTTTACAAATCCCCTAATTACACTATGTTATTCTTGTTCCTTGCATGAAAAGAAATAATGTGTGGATAATGGGCCACTTACTTCCATCCTAATTACACTATGTGAGCATATAGGGAGACAAAAACTTAGTTCTTTGAGAAATCTTTCAGATTCAACCATAGGATCATTGCAAGGATGCAAGAAAAGTAGGAGTTACTCTCTTTACTAACACAAATTCATGGTCCCGATAATAATTCAATTGAATTAAAATCTTTGGCTAGTAAAAAAAAGATATGTGGATTTAAGGCCACTTACTTTTCTCCTAATTAAGCTATGTGATGTGAAGTTTGAAATTAGCAGAACAAGTTGAAATGATATGTGGATTAGGGCAACTTACTTTCCTCCTAAATAATCTATGTTTGAATGCAAAAAATTTCAAAGTAAAAGATAAGCAATTTCCCTACTTATGATGGTTAACAAAGAAAATTGAAAGCCTATATCAACTAGCAAAAATTGCAGGAGTGTGGGAAGATCACTAAAGGATTCCACAACACTCTATAGCATGGAATTACAATGATTTTTTGAGCTATTTGTGTCTCGTGGGCTATGTTCTTCATAGTCAGGAGACCTGTGTGACTGTCTCTACAAAAAGTCGTGAGGACAACTCCAAAAAATGAATAGAGGTTTGTTTGGGTTGTGAGTAGGATGATGCAGGAGCATCTGAACACTCTTCATTAAAAGAGGAATCCAAAGCTAAGAAGGAGGAGACGTGGACAAATGTAAAAACCAGGAGGCAAATTATGTTAAAATAGGGCTAAAATGATGGAATGGATAAAGTCTCTAAAATACTTATTTAATGTAATTTAAAATGCCATATATGCATATAGAGAGGTTTAGGGGTTTGTTCAGTGATTGTGGGAGAAATTCATGGATCATAAATGATCCCTCCCTTTTGTAACTTCTTATATAACAGAGTCTGTGTAAGGAGGTGAGATAGATAGAGCAACAAATGAGATATGTGTAAACAAGGTGTGGATTCAATGTAGCCAAGTGGGGAAAGTGTGACTAAGGCTGAAATGCCTTAGAATGTAATCAAGTTCTGTATAATATAAATCTGTGTGTGTGTGAATTTTGTGTATCTGTGTATTTATGCCTTTTCAAGTTATGATGTGTATATATGCGTTTGTGAGTTAATTTCTGTGTTACGGGTTTATTGATCGACCATCAATCACTGTGAGGATCGATGGGGATCCAAAGTTAAACAAGTCAATTGTTGTGTGAAGTGTCGAGTAGAAATGGCAGAGTTAATTAAGTGTTGATGCAGATTCCATCATATGCGAAGAAGTGCAGAAGAAGAGTAGTCGGATCATTCGACTACGGGAGTAGAAGTGCATGAATTCTTGATCTAGGACTAAAGTCCCGCACTCATTTCCAACCGTTGATTCCATTTTCAACACATTGCACCACAGTCAATAGCGGGGGTTGGCCTATTGTTAAACCATGTGTTAATAGAAGTCCTGCTAGCCGCATGATCTAAGGCCTTCATCATCCAATGGATATCGGGTTAGAATAGGTGTGGAAGTTAATCCAAAAACCAAACTTGAAAAATTATAAATCACAATCTAAAGTCCTATTGGCTTCGAAAGGGTGGCTAAATGTCATGCAAGTTTCTCGTGTGATGTTGTGACAACCATCAAATCAAGAACCAGATCGACTATGGAGATTTAATCACAAATCACATTCAGTAAAAGAGTTTGGGTTTAGGGTTTGGATTTGTGATGTTGCGATGGACTATGGACCGTCAGATCAAAGTGTTGATCAAACGGCGGAGGTTAACTCTCACATTTCACGGGAATCAAGTGCTGGTGGATTGCGAAAACTGCGATGTGCGATGAGTCGAGAATGTGATGAAACGTCAACCGTTGGATCGTGAAGCTGATCAACAACAAAGATTGAAGAACAGCGGAAATTTTTGGGAAAGTGCAGACCTGAGAAGTTTATAGATGCGGGTTTATTCTATTTGAGATCCGACCTTAGGCATTCATGGTCAGGTTTCCATGTATTTCTATGTATTTGCACTGATTGTTGTTGTCCCTATTTTTAAGGTAAAAGCACCAATTAACGATTCCGATAGAAACGTGGGACCATAACCCAGAGGTCCACAATCGATATTTTGGAAATGGAAGGGATATTGCCTTAGCACAATTTCTCCTTTCATTATAATACCTAAGGGGTCTTGCACAATTCCATAGAGATCATAGGATGAAAAAACGATGAGATTCTAGAGAAGAAAGACCTTCAAACAACCAGTTAAATTAAAAAAGTCAAGCAAGTGGATTCGTCATTTTGTGTGGTGTGTTTGGCTACATATGAGTCCAAAAAACACCTTCTTTATAGCTGGTTAATTTCTACAAAGAGTACACAAGAAAATGATATGGGTTAGTGGATAAAAATAGACCAACAAAGCATTGAAAGTAATGGATACAATGCATGAACAAAAATAAACTCAAACTAAACTAAATAACCCAACGCAAGCTTGTGAAGCAAAAAAAAACAACAAAGGTATAGGAAAAGTATCCTCTTTATTAATTTCTCATGGTGGAAGAGTTATAATAAAAGTATTAAAGAGAATTGAAGAGACTTCTTTGAGCAATGGTGCTCAAAATCTCTCGACAAGGATTTCCCCTTTTCAATCTCTTTTGCAAGATCTTTCTCTCTTAGAGAAGCATAGAAAACTCTCTACAATGGTGGAATTATCCTCACAATGGTATGCTAGATTACTTGGGAGTAATTTTGGAAGAATAATAATGCACAACTTCTTTTTTTTGTTTCTCCATAAACTTGTATTTATAAAAACTTTGAACACTCCCTCCCTCCTTTATCTCACCAATGTGGTTGTTTGCCTCATAAATGAGATGAGAGATACCATATACTTTCAATTAAGGATTCTTGGGGCTCAAGGATTGAATGGTTGGCCCATCATGTCAATAGGGGAAGTGTTCTTCAAGAAAGTGCGTGTCCCAAGGTGCTAACTAGGATTTTCATGACCCTTGTGGCTATCGAAGAAAAAGTTGCACGGTAGTTAATTTCTAACTGTGGTGCACCCACGAGGGTTGATTTTTAAGGTCAACTTTAGGAAAGATTTTGATTTTTGGGTCTTCATGATGTTTCCAACCAAGAATGGAGCCTTTGTATGTGTTGATCAACGACTATGAGTGTCTTTTTTTGTGTACATATGAGTGTACGATTTTCTCATGATAACAACTATCTATACAATTGACTCACATGGAACAAGGGATATAGATTCATGCAAGAATATAGACATGAATCCTCTACTGACAATGCCATCAGAAACCTCTCTTGTTCTCCTGAATCATTAAATATTTTTTTTAGGTCCCGGTGGAGGGAATTCTCATATTGACCACCACCCTATGAATCTGAGTATTTGGGTTTGTTCCTAGCACAAGATCATATAAGTAAGAATGACGAATGCAGAAACAATGATACAAAGTCGAATATAAAATAGAAAGCTACAAGGGTGAATTTTGTAGCTATAATTTCCTGACACTCAACCATTGCAACCATTCAAACTTGCCCAGTGCAATCCAAACCCTATTGCTTTGACATGCTCCTTAGCATGAGTACAGTGTTTGAATAATGCCATTTCAAATCTCAGCGCCCAATTAAAAAAAAATAAAAATAGTAATTTTGGAAATTTAAAAATGAATTTTTTTTATTTAAATAGAAACATAAATAAATTTGTCCCAAGGAGTAGTTCAATTGTTCAAAGTAATGTGAAATCTATGAAAACTAAATGATCCAAGAGTCAACATAATATAATAACAACACATGGTTATTATTAATAATACTTATTTATCTCTGACCATTTTATATATATATATATATATATATATATATATATATATATATATATATATATATATATATCTAGATATATAATATATATATATATATATATATATATATATATATATATATATATATATATATATATATATATATATATATATATATATATAGTATCTATATTATAATAATATATAATAAACCCAAAGCATTAATGTTAAACCCTACTATTAATATTATAAAACCTAGGAATATAAACCCTAAGATTAATATTATAAATCCTAAGACTATAAACCTTAATATATTATATACATATTAGGGATTAATATCATAAACCCAATGGATTGTTCATATTATAAACCTAAGGGAATAATATTAAACCCTAGGATTTATATTATAAATCCAACAGATTATAAACCCTAGGATCAATATTATAAACCCAAGGGATTAAAAACCCTAGGATTAATATTATGAACCCCGTGATTATAAACCTTAATATTATAAACCCAAGACATTAATATTGTAAACCCAATAGATTAATACATAAAATATAAAATTATAAACTCAAGGGATTAATATTATAAACCCAAGGGATTATTAATATCATAAACACAAGGGATTTATAAAACCAAGGGATTGTTAATATTATAAACCAAAGAGATCAATAAACCCAATGGATTATTAATATTATAAACTAAAGGGATCAATAAAACCAAGGGATTATTAATATTACAAACTATAGCGATCAATAAAACCAAAGGATTATTAATATTATAAACTATAGGAATCAATAAACCCAATGGGTTAATGTTATAAACTCAAGGGATAAATAATAAAAATGAAAGGGATTATAAACCCTAATATATTATTATACATATTATGGATTAATATTATAAACCCATGGGATAATAAGGGAATACTATTAAAACCTAGGATTTATATTATAAACCTAAGGGATTATAATCCCTAGGATTAATATTATAAACACAAGGGAGTAAAATCCCTAGGATTAATATTATAAACCCTATGATTATAAACCTTAAGATTATAAATTCAAGGGATTATTAATATTTTAAGTGAAAAGGAGCAAAAACCTAAGGGATTACTAATAGTATAAACCCAAGGGATCAATAAACCTGGGCGATTAATATTATAAACCATAGGATTAATATTAAACACTATGATTGTAGAAGTTAGGTTGTAGATTTGCAACTTCTCATGAATTTTTAATAAAAAATCATAAGACACAAACCTACACTACTATTCTGCATATACTAATTCACAATTTAGAACAAAAGTCTCAGACATGCAAGAATAAATAACAAACATGAAACAAGTATTTTTATGTGGGGAAAGGAATTTGCTAAGAACCTGTTAATGGTGCTGGACCCGCCAACATTCAGGGGATCACCCTAGTATGAATTCCCAACTAGACCTCACACTGTTTGGTGTGGGAATCCCGTCTGGTATGATGGCCCGGTTTCCATTGTCTTAAGGGTTTGCCTCAACTCTTGCTTGTCAGCACAGGAGAGTGGTTCGATTTGTCTCCGAGAAGTGAGGTTCACGTGCCTAGTGAGTGTAAGTGTCACTTGTGTAAATGGTTATTTCACTATCAAGGGAGAGGGTGAGAGTGAGTTCCAAGTCAATTGGGAGCAATCCCAACACTTCTAGGAACACACAACACAACAGGACATGCACAGCTTCTAGCGGAGCAATTCACACGGATGCGGCAGTCACAACATACAAGGTGAGATAACACGTACAACACTCACAGAGAAATTCGAACGAGTGCAACGGTTGTTACAACAAGCTTCATGTGAAAGGTATGGCTGATGTCCAGGAGAGCAGTCTACACGGGCGAGACAATGTTAACAACATATATAACACATTTACAATAATAGATTATGTATTACAACAAATGAAGCAGTTTAGATGTAGAACACAGGTTAAAGCAACATGCATTACAAGTGTTAAAGAAAAATCTTACAACAAATACACTACATATGTGAAAATGTGCTGGCCTGTTAACAGGCTTCTGAATTAAGCGAAAGATCCAAGACACATCGTTATACCATACATCACTAACCCCGAGTGTGGGGCGTTGGAGCCACTACTTACTCCTCAAAGAAAATATTACTGACTCTATTGGCTATGTGGGAGGAGATGAGGTGAAAAGTCCTTTTCATGTACAAATGAGGGGGTATTTATAGCCAAGGGTGAAACTAACCCTCGTGGTTGTATGACAACACTCACGACCATTTGACTTCCATGACTTTTCAACTTTCATGACTCTTTGTTCAACAAGTGGGTCTCTTGGACTTCCACGTTACATCACATTGATTGACAACAAACCCATAGTGGAGATGTGGGTGACATGACTCATGACGTGACTCGACATGACCTGAAATGACAATGCTGGTACATTCGTGTTGTTGCTAGAGTGCATGTCGAGCTATAGTGTTGTTGAGTGATGGATGCCTTCATGGTGTATCATAATTTCACCTCCGCATGGTGAAGTGCGCAGAGTCTTCGATGGTCCTTAGTTCACTTGATGAAGCTTTAGCATGTTGGAAGGCTTGACAGGCTCATATGTTCGCGAAGGTGCATGTTTGCCACATTCATTTGCTTCGCATGTTTCATTCATTCATCCATTGGTGAGCCTGTCATTCTGCATGTGCTCCCTTCGTTCATCACATTCGTTGTCTTGCCATGTTTGTTGGTGTACATGTACATGCAGTCACTCATGACGAGATGACATCAAATCCAAAACCTCCTAGTCTACCATGGCACATGATCATTCGGATGTAGGTGACCAAGAGAGGCAGCAAGGCTGTGATGCAGGATGATGGCTCCAGGAAACTGCTGATGAAAACTACACAAGAGTCACTAAGAGATGGAGACAGGCAATCTGAGTCTATAGTGACTGTCTGCAAGGTCTGGCTTGGCTGGGAGGCAAAATTGTAGAAATTTTGGGAGGAACAGTCTGGGATACTGGAAGGCAAGGCAGGCATGCTCTGCAAATTTTTCAGAACGAATGGGCAACTGGGTTGGACAACCAGATTTGAGAAATTTTCCATAGGAATGGGCCGGGCTGCATGAAGGGTTAGCAGACAGGGATTGTATAGTTTTTCTGTGGAACTGCCGGGGAGACTAACAGCCAAAACTGCGCAATTCCTAGAGCGAACTTTCAATTGGTTGTTGGGGTCACTGGTAGCCAAAACTGTACAATTCCAAGAGGGAAATGGTAGTTGGCTGCTCAGTCACTGGTAGCAGAAACTGCGTAATTCCTGGAGGGAACTGGCAATCCGCTGCTAGGATCTGTTGGGTAGGAAAACTGCACTAAGGTCGAGAGGTCGGCTTGCTGGTCATCTCTGCACAATTTCTGAGCTGAGAAGACTAAAGGGAAGTGGAAGGCTTGCTCATGAGCGCTACGCAATTTTTGAGATGAACAGTCGGTCGACTGTCGAGGTGACTAACTGGGAAAATTGCGCAATTTTCTGAGGGAGACAGGGACGGGCACTTGGTGTTTGTCTGGCTTGTCTGCGCAATTTCCTCAATCAGTTGAGTAGGTGAGGTCAGTGGTCTCTGCACAATTTTTTTGGGGAGTCAGTCTTAGGGTGACTTCCTGGTCTAACTGTCCAAGTGGTCAACATGAGAGTTGATTGGATTGCTTGCGGACAGCGCAACTTGAAAAGACTAGCTTGGTGCTTCTGCGCTGTTCTAGTTGACAGTCGATTGAGTCGATGGCAAGGTGATGGTCCGGCTGTCAGAGGGGAGTCAAGTCGTCAAAACTTTCATAAAAAATGGCTAAGTGTGTGAACAATTGAAATATGCATAGGTGATCATATGAACACACACTCGGATGACTTGATGACAAAACGACCAAACCATATAGACACACACATGTTCAACAAGACTGACCGATGGTGTAAGTAACAAGTGAGACACTCATGGTTGATCATTCATCAATTGAGACAACGCTTGCGCAACAATGAATGTGATTCCGTGTGTGAGTGAAACAAATGCTTTCATAGCGAACACAACAAGCACATACGAAGCGAAGACTTTGAGCATAACCAAAACATGGTCGCAGGCATGACTTAGACATCAGCATGTAGAGACTTGAATGCAATGAAAAAGAAAGGCAGATGTAAAGACTCACACGAGCTCATGGAGTGAACTCGAGTGTGTGCAGTCATCAAGTAAAACTCTTCAAACGAGGCTCCAAAATTGGTACAGGACAAAATTTTAAAGGGCGATTGTAGCTGCTACAACACTTGGAGACACACTGCCGGGTTACTTCAATTTCTCCACTTACCCCATGGACATACGTGCTTCACCCTTTTCCAACTCAGTCAAACACAATCAAAAGTTCAGCTTGAATCTCATTGTTTTGAATCCAGGAAGGGTAGTTTAGCTCGCGAGTTGAAGATTTTCAGAGTATAAGTTTTCATCTCTGGTGTTGCTCCGCTGCCAACAGGCCTGGACAGTACCCTAGCGGAGCCACGCAGAAACACATACATTGCTCCATTGCCAGCGAGCCTGGTTAGTACCCCGGTGTAGTTGCATGCTTCACCTCTCTGCGCAGGAAGCCTTTCTCTTATTTCGCCTTTATATTTTTCAAGAGGACTGTGCATAGGCACTTATTTATTTTTGGGCTGCAAGATGGATCCTAAATTATTGAGAGCAGAAGAGATTGTTCCTTTAGAGAAGCATGTAAGACCTCTGACATAGGTTTGCTTGTTTAGATTTTTCCTTTCTCCATTTCTACTAGTTGGATGAGCTTGAATACATAGAGAAGAAGGCTGAGTACAAGCATGGGGCTTCCCAGTGTGGACATAGGTTCACGGTTGGACCAAAACTTCCCTTGCAGATGGTTTGTATTTTCCATCAAGACTTCATCGGCTGAAGGTGACAACCAAGCATAGAGGGACACAATATTGGCCAAGTGCTGCAATGTCACGAGTTTCCTAAAATTTAAGCCACATCCTCTATTGAAAATCCAGGATGTAGTAGTTGGCAGCACTTACTTTCAAAAACAAAAATAGTAATATATCAAACAAACAAAACGAATGTGAACAAAAATTGTAAGAAGAATCAAACAAAGAAAAAATCAAAGAAAATAAGAAAAACAAACCAAATGAAACAACAAGCAGCAAGCAGACTATGTACATGGCACAGGCGTGGCCCGACCTATTGAAAATAATGTTTTAGATCTTGGCCATTGGCAAGAACCAGTGATTGCAAATGATATGTGTGTGGGGAAAGCTTCTCGTAGACCAATGCAAGTCTACAGGGCTCCGCTACTGGAACCTGGTGGCATTCCAAAATACCTTCAAGTGAAGACAACACCATTGTTTCAAGTACTGAGTGCAACATGGGCTCGGATGATGGCACAGGGTATTTGTTTTTATTCTGGGAAGAATTCAAGTTTCTGAAGTCAATGAGTAAGTGAATTTTCCCATATTTCTTGCATACAGGATTTAAATTAAAAAACCATGTATGATGACGAACTTCACAAGTAATCCAAACACTTAAACTGTTAGTCAATCTTTTTGGTGCAAGGAGTGCAAACAACATGCATGTGTTTCCTATTATTTGCTACAATGGCTTGTCTCCTCCTTTACCTGGAATCTCATGTTGGATTACTTGCGTGCAGTGTGTACTCAGGTCATCATCTACTCATGTAAACATGTACGGTATTGTTCGATCAAGCGGTCAATGATTTGTCACTGTTGTAGTGTGCAGCTTGTACCAAGACTGGCCATCTTCAGATCATGGTAGGTTCTCAGGTTAATTTGTGTGTTCATGGTGTTGGTCATTTGTGTGTTCAGTATGAGTGCTTCATACTCAACATCATTGTTTGTGCCTTCGAACTTCAAAAAGCTTGAAATCATGCATTGTCCATTGTTTTGGATGACTGACATACACTCGGTCCTTAGGCCATCTTGTGTTCCTAACTTTTCAAGGCATATAGCCCACATCTTGTTTGTTCATGGACATTTTGGTATGTTGGTACTACTGCTACTACCATTGTTGCTACTACTGCTACTAACAGAAAAAAAAAATCTGTACAAGTTTCATTATCATCATTTGGGCGAGAAAGGAGTCTCAATTGCTTGTCTGATGAGGTTGGAGCTGGCCATGCAGGATAACACTCCAATGCCTTTACTAGGAGGCAGTTGCCAAACATAAGTTCTGCGAATGCCAACAGTTTGTTCTCACCATTAATGGGAGTGACATTATGTTTCATATACCTCTCGGATAACACCCGGATTTGGTTGCACCTACCCTTGTACAAAAGCCACATGTGGGACCAGTCTGTAGCAAAATATCCATCTAGCCTGCTCGACCAGTCTCTAGTGAGTAGTAGGCCATATGCTTCCGGTATGTCCACAACAACTATGTTGATGCATTGGTGTTCTCGGTCGTCATGGGATAGTCGGATGATCACATCTCGAAGTTCACCAATGGCTGGTACTAAGATTCTGTCAAGTTGGATGATTATTGCAGATGTTTCGCTCCATCATGCATTGATATTCTTAGCAATGGAGAGTGGCATGACGTTCGCTGTTGCGCCATAATCAACCAAGCAATTGTGAACATTGTAGTTGAAAACTTAGAATGAAAGCAATAATGGGGGAAACCTAAGTTTTCTTCTTCCATCCGGAGTGTATTTAGCATAGTAGATAGTGATTCGGGAGGTGTGCTTTCTCCCTTACTAGTAGAGGTTGCATTGTCTGTTGTTGTTTGTCCCAATGCACGCAATAGGATATCTAGCTGACTCTGGACTTTGGCTAACTCAAACAAGCTTATGTTCACCTGAGTTTTCTTCATGTTGTCGACTATGTTGTAGTCCATAGGTGGTAGACTCACCGAGGTGTCCGGGGTGGAATGAATGTTCGTGCTATCCGGCGGAGTGTTCTGCAACTTGATGCTCATGGATGTACTCTTATCCACCACTATCTTCTTAGACTTGCTTTGTGTCTGTTGCTTTGAGGCAGTTGGTGGAGCAGCCTTCTTTATTAACTGCCTCACTTTCTCTTGCATTTCCCTAAGTGTAGGGGGGGCCCCTTTACTCTTAGGATTGTAATGATCATTTTGCTTTTGGGGTGGTTTCTCAATGTTCTTCTTCGAGATGACTTGTGAGCATTGATAAGCATTCACCACATGCCCAAAACTTAGTGTTTCATTAGGTGCAACCTCTTCGCTATCATCAATGTCTTCCAACTACTCCTGCATATCACCTCCCACATTAAGTGTATGACTGCAGACTGAGGTAACGACTTGTTTCCAATCATAGCAAGAGTTCTCGGAGTGGAACTCTTCATGGAATGAACAAAAATTAGGATCAGCAGAATGCTCGAGTTGGAACACAAGCTTCTGTGCAAATTTGGAGGTGAACCGGTTGTTGCTTGATGAGCCGGTTGATGAACTGCTTGCCTATCTCTATCTGAGCGGATGGCTACTTGTGAATGTGTCTGTTTTACATTGCTTGATTTCGGAAATTTCAGTGCCCAATTTCTTGACAAGGTGAGTGAGGGTCTCAATATCAGTTGCTTCCTTGTCTCTACCCTTTCTCACCGTTTCTTGGGGCTTTATTCTCGCATCCTTGATGTCTTTCGTTGATTTATCATTCTTGATGACTCCAATTGCATGCAAGTCTTTTTCAACAGCAATAGCCTCTTCATAGCTTTCTAAAAGTGTTGGCTTTGTCGCTCACTTGACGAACTGTGCAATGGTGGTCATCAATGTAGACGTGTAATAATCATCAGTGATGGAGTCATGAGGTTTAGTGTCTACTGCAAGTTTGTTCAAAATATGCATAAACCTCTTATTGAAGTCTTTCACTTTCTCTTTTCCCTCCATCCCAAGGCTTCCCAATTCCTTGAGCAACATGGCTGGGGTCTCGTCATCAACAAACTTTTCGAGGAACATACATTTGAAAGAACCCCAGTTCTGTATGGAGTTGGGTGGAAGGCTGTGATACCAAGCAGTTGCGTGGCTGTCCAAGGTCCATGGGAACAGTCTACATGCTATGTCGTCATAACGTACCTTAAGGGTCTACAGCTGTAGGTAGAAGTTGTCTAAGTGGTCTTCTGCCTTCATCGCGTTGTCAGGGTTGAACTTAATGTTCATCCTCTCTACTCGCTTCGACATCTTGTGCAGAACAGCCAGGAGGGCCAATGGTCCCTTAGTCATCCATTCAAGATTTGGGTCAGCCATCTCTTCATCTTCTTCATCTTCTTCCTCTCCTTCGGAGTCTAATGGTCCCAGATCTGAGTCTGTCAGTCCGTCTTCGCCTCCACCTCCTCCACTACCTTCCCCTCTGCCTCCTATACCGGAGTTTGATCCTAAGATCACAAGAGTCCCTTGTTCGTCTTCAAGGAAGATTGGAGGTTCCTCTTTGTCTTCAATAGCTTCCTCTAGACCTTCAAGTGTGGCAAGGACTGCTTCTTCCAGCGATGATACAACAACTCCTGTGGGAGTGGCTTTTGGCTTCCTAGATGCATGTAGAAGATGTTGTATGCCTAGGATCAATCCAACTTCTTTTGTGAACTAGTGAGTGAAGGAACGATCAGAGCGAAGGTGTTGATATGAATCTCATGTTCAATTATGGGAGGTGAGGAGTAACCAATTGCAAAGTCGTCTGAGATGGAGTGTGAGTTACTACCTTGACTAGATGATTGATGAGTGAGTGTCAGGGGAATTTCAGCCATGTACAACTTGTTGCCCTCCTTCTAGTGCCAAAAATGTTGATGGTGCTAGACCTGCCAACATTCAGGGGATCACCGCGGTATGAAGTCCCAACTAGACCTCACAACATTCGGTGTGGGCTTCCTGTCCAGTATGAGAGTTTGCCTCAACTCTTGCTTCTCAACATAGGAGAGTGGTTCGGTTTGTCCTCAAGAAGTGAGGTTCGTGTTCCTGGTGAGTGTAAGTGTCACTTGTGTTAATGGTTCTTTCACTGTCAAGGGAGTGGGTGAGAGTGAGTTCCAGGTCAATTGGGAGTAGTACCAAAACTGCTAGGAACACACAACAGAACAGGACATGCACAACTTCTGGTGGTACAGTCCACATGAATGTGACAGTCACAACATACAATGTGAGATAACACTTACAACACTCACGGAGCATTCCAAATGAGTGCAATGATTGTTACAACAAGCTTCATGTGAAAGGTCTGTCTGATGTTTGGGAGAACAGTCTACATGGGAGAGACAATGTTAACAACATATACAACACATTTCCATTAATAGATTATGCATTACAAAAACTGAAGCAGTTCAAATGTAGAACACGGGTTAAAGCAACATGCATTAGGAATGTTAAAGAGAAGCCTTACAACAAATACAATACATGTGTGAAAACATGTTGGCCTGTTAGCAAGATTCTGAATTAAGTGAAAGATCCAAGACACATCATTACACCATACATTACTAACCCTGAGTGCGGGGCATTGGAGCCACTACTTACAAATCAAAGAAAAGATTATAGACTCTCTTGGATATGTGGGAGGAGCTAAGGTGAAAAGTCCTTTGTATGTACAAATGAGGGGGTATTTATAGCCAAGGGTGAAATTGACCCTTGTGGCTATTCGACTACCCTCATGACCATTTGACTTCCATGAATTTTCTACTTACATGACTATTTGTTCAACAAGATGGTCTCTTGGACTTCCACGTTACATCACATTGATTGAAAACAAACCCATAGTGGATATGTGGGTGACATGACTCATGACGTGACTCGACATGACCTGACATGATAATGCTCGTACATTCATGCTGCTGCTGGAGTGCATGTCGAGCTATAGTGTTGCTGGGTGATGGATGTCTTCATGGTGTATCATAGCTTCACCTCCACATGGCGAAGTGCGCGGAGTCTTCGACGGTCCTTGGTTCACTTGATGAAGATTTAGTATGTTGTTCCTTGCTTTCATGCTGGAAGGCTTGATAGGCTCATCTATTCGCGAAGGTGCATGTTCAACATGTTTGTTCACTTCGCATGCTTCATTTGTTCATCTATTGGTGAGCCTATCATTCTACATGTGCTCCCTTTGTTCATCCCATTCATCGTCTTGCCATGTTCATTTGTGTACCTGTCCCTGCAGCCACTCATGATGAGATGACATCAAATCCAAAACCTCCTAGTCTACCATGACACATGATCATTTGGATGCAGGTGACCGGGAGAGGTAGCAAGGTTGTGATGCAAGATGATGGCTCCAGGCAACTGCTGATGAAAACTGCACAATAGTCACTAAGAGATGGAGACAGGAAATCTGAGTCGATAGTGACTGTCTGCAAGGTTTGGCTGGCTGGGAGGAAAAATTGTGCAAATTTTGGGAGGAACAGTCCTGGATACTGAAAGGAAAGGCATGCATGCTCTGTGCATTTTTCAGAACGAACGAGCAGTAGGGCTGGACAACCATATTTGCGCAATTTTCCAGAGGAATGGGTCGGGCTGCATGAAGGGTCAATGGGCAGGGATTGCGCAGTTTTTATGGGAAACTGCCCAGGAGACAAGGCAACCAAAACTACGCAATTCCCAGAGGGAACTGCTAGTTGGTTGCTAGGGTCACTGGCAGCCAAAACTGTGTAATTCCTAGAGGGAACTAACAATTGGTTTCTCAATCACTGGCAGCAGAAACTGCTCAATTCCTGGAGGGAATTGGTAGTCCGTTGCTAGGAGCTACTGGCTAGGACAACTGCACTGAGGCCAGGAGGCCGGCCTTCTAATGATATCTGTACAATTTCTGAGTTGAGCTGAATGATGGGTAGTGGAGGGCCTACTAATGAGCACTGCGCAATTTCTAAGATGAATAGTCAGTCGACCGTCAGGGTGGCTGACTGGGAAAATTGCGCAATTTTCTAAGCGAGACAGGGACGGGCACTTGGTGTCTGTCTGAAATGTCTGTGCAATTTCATCAGTAAGTTGAGAGGGTGATTTCAGTGGCCTCTGCGCAATTTTTGAAGGGAGTCAATCCCAGGGTGATTTTCGGGTCCGAATTTTCGGGTCGTCAGCATGAGAGTTGATTGGATTGCTTGCAGGCAGTGCAACTTGAAAAGAATATCTTGGTGCTTCTGCATTGTTCTGGTTGACGGTCGATCAAGTCAATGGGGGGGGTGATGGTCCGACTGTTAGAGGGGAGTCCAGTTGTCAGAACTTTCAGCAAAAATGGCTAAGTGTGTGAACAATTGAAAGATGCATAGGTGATCATACGAACACACACTCACGTGACTTGATGACAAAACGACCAAACCATCCAAACAGACACATGTTCAACAAGGCTGACCGACGATGTAAGTGACAAGTGCGACACTCATTACTGAGCTTTCATCAATTGAGATGACGCTTGTGCGACAGTGAATGTGACTACGTGTGTGAGTGCGACAAATTCTTTCATAGCAAACACAAAAAGAACATACGAATCGAAGAATTTGAGCATAACCAGAACATGATCGCAAGCATGACTTAGACATCAACATGTAGAGACTTGAATGCAATGAACAAGCAAGGCAAATGTAAACACTCACACAAGCTCATGGAGTGAACCCGAGTGTGTGCAGTCACCAAGTAAAACTCTTCAAGGGAGGCTCTGAAATTGGTACAAGCCAAAATTTTGGAGGGTGGTTGTAGCCGCTACAAAAGAACCCTAATTCTTGCTTTCATTATTCAAATGAATAGAGATGCATTACAATTACTTTTCTCAACTGAGCTCACCCTGCAAGTGCACAACATATCTCTCTAATCATTGAAGGCCTCTAACCCATACTTAGTCAAATTTTTCCTCCACTTGAGCTCTTATTTCCTTTTTTGTTCCTTGATGAATTAGCCCCTATTATTTAGGAAATTCTTCTAATTGAATTGCACAATTCCTTAGGCTGATCATTTGACTGCATGCAACACCTATACACTCAAGACTAGTCTACAACTAATGTTACTATGCGTTGGAATCTCCACCTTAACTGGGTAATTAGAATTCTTTGCATGCACTAGCTATTTTGGGTTGTTTGACCAATTAATTGGATGATCACTAAGTTTGACTGAAGTTCCACTACTTAACTGACCTTCTCCTAGTTCCTCCAAAAATTAGAACTAGTTTAACTGAAAACAACCTGAGATAGTTGACCTTGATTGCTACAAATCAGAAATCACACATGCGGGACTAAACTATACCTCCTCCAAATTGAATTTACTGAATAAACTAGGTGACACAAGCCATGTCACACAAGTTAACATCATGCAAGTTGTATTATAATGTGGAAATTTGAATTTTCTCAATTTAATCAAGGAAAAATTAAATTGAGAATTTCTTGTTGCATTTTTCAACACTCCCTCTCAACAAGAAAGGGATTATCAACCACCCATATCTTGCACCTGTGGAACTCAAACTTCCCTCTTGACAAGGCCTTTGTCAAAATGTCAGCATCTTGTTCCTCTGCCGGAATGTACCGCAACAATATTATCTGCCTTTGCACACATTTCCATAAATGGTGACACTAGATATCTATATGCTTGGATTGATCATGAAGAATAGGATTTTCAGAGAGCTTGATGCAACTTTGATTATCATAGTAGATCACATTCGTATCCATCATTTGACCAAACAATCCAACAAGTATATTTCTCATCCAGACTGCCTCACATGCTACTTGACTAGCATCCATGTATTATGCTTCTGTCAATCTGGGTGCCACAAATATTTGCTTCCTACTATACCAGGAAACAGTTGCACAAAAAACAATCCAAGTACCTTTCTCATACAGACCGCCTCACATGTTACTTGACTGGCATCCATGTATTCTACTTCTATCGATATGAGTGCCACATATATTTTCTTCCTACTATACCAGGAAATAGTTGCGGACCAAACAATGAAAAGTCATCCTAATGTAATCTTTTGGTATAATGGAATCCTCACCCAATCTGCATTTGTGAAGTCACAGATCTTCACTCCCTCTGTATGTCTATACTATAGAACATGCTTAGATAACCTCCAAAATAATTTGGTTGGCCTAATCATAACTTGGCTTAGCTGGTTGTTTGCATAACACATATTTGGTCATGTGTTTACAAGATACATTAGAGAACCCACCAATTGTCATTAAACATTAGCATCAACTTCCTCACCTGAAGTGACAGCCTCTTTCCTCCAGTTTGTCACTAGAGGTGTCTCCATGGGTTTGTAACTATCCATGTGGAACCTATGAAGTATCTCTTGGCATACTTTCCCTAAAAGACAAATAGTTCCCCATCACCTTGACATATTTCCAATCCGATGAAGTATTGCATGAGACCCATGTCCTTCATTTCAAACTCTCTTGGAAGGTCTTCCTTACACGATCTTATCAGCTCCTCATCATCAGTTAAATTCAAGTCATCAACATCTAAGACAATAATAAAAAATTTACTTCTACTAAGATATGATAGAGGTTTGCATCTGCTTCACTTTTGGTGAAGCCCAAACCGGTGAGATAACTATCGATCCTAGTGTACCAAGAACAAGGTGCTTTCTTAAGATTTCACAATGCTCGGTTGAGTCTACACACATGAGAGTCTCGATCAAAAGTATCGAAGCCTTATGGTTGCTCAATGTACACCTCCTCCTCAATAACTCCATTGAGGAATGTTATTTTTACATCCATCTAGTGGATCTTCCACCCCATCTGTGCATCTAGAGCAAGAATTGGTCTAATGGATGAGTACCTTGCTACATGAGAAAATATATCCTCATAGTCAACCCCCTCAACTTGAGAGAACCCATTGGCCACAATTCTGGCCTTGTACTTTTCCATGCTCTCGTTTGTTGCATGCTTTACCTTGAAGATCCATCTCGAACCCATAACTGATTTGTTTGTTGGTCCCGGGACCACTTCCCAAACAATGTTCTTTGTAATGGATTCATATTCCTCCACCATTGCATCAACCCATACAGGATTCTCTACTACATCCTCAAAATAGGATGGCTCAGTCTCTACAAGCTCAGCAATTAGAGCCATGTAGCTAGTGTACTGATATGGTGACCTTATCTATCTATGTTGATTTGAAGGAATACCCACATTATCCCTCACATCCTGCACAAGTCTCTTAGATTCCCTGGTCCTTTTTCTTCCTTCTCTAGATGGTTCTGCTTGAGTAGTTGTCTCCACTCTTTGATCCTCAACTTGTGCCTTCTCCACAACTTCTTGAGGTTCCTCCTTTGGAGCTAAAAGATCCTCGTCTAACAGGATCTGAAGCTCCCTCTCAAGAGAGCATTGCATGGCTTTATCTTTTTCAAATTTTACATCCCTTCGCAAAACTATCATTTTGAGGGATGGAAAATAAATATGATAGTTGTGGGTAGTTTATGTGTAAACAAAAATACTGCCAATTCTATTTTCGGCTCTAGCTTCTTCCTTGATTCTTTGGAGACATGGTAGTAAACAGAGGCTCCAAAAATCCTTAAGTGTGACACATTCAACTTTCTCCCTGATATATCCTCCTCCGATATAATCATGCCCAGGATCTAATGAGGACTCTGGTTCTGCAAATAGACTACAATTGTGTTGCATGCCTCGACCCACAAATTCATAGGTAGGCCTTGATCATGCAATATCACTCTCACTGCTCCCACAATGTTACGGTTTTTCCTCTCAGCCACCCCATTCTACTATGGATTGTGGGGTTATATCAACTCTCGCCGAATTCCTTCTTATTCAAAAAATAAATTAAATTCATTTGACACGTACTCACCTCTGTTATCACTCCTAAGAGCCTTCACCTTCTTGCCTGCTTCTTTCTCAACCAGTGCCTTGAATTATATAAACTTGGAGAATGTCTCATCCTTCTTCCGCATGAACAAGATCCAACACTTCTGTGAGAAGTCATCAATAAAAATGAAAAAATATGTGTGCCTGGCAATGGAGGATATCGAGAAAGGTCCACAGACATCAAAGTAGATCCTTTCAAGGACTGCATGTACTTTGTTGTCACAATCATGGAATATGGATTTTGTGTACTTCCCCAAAGTACATCCTTTGAATACATCATGCTGCTCAAGTGCTCCTTTATGGAGTCTTGTGGTTATCTATTGCATGATTTTCAAAGTGCCATGATGCAAATGGCCAAGTCTTTTATGACAAAGTTCACTAACATCACAGATTTGCACCTTCTCCGTCTTTGTGCTCAATGCAACACAATCCTCCACATTTAGCTTGTACAAGTTCTTCACACAAACCTTGATTGCTTCACCTATCTCGTGGTTATGTGTCTAAGTAATTCCTTTCCTTTACTGAAGATAACATCATAACCACAATCTTCGAAAAATGCAATGGAGACGAGATTTTTCTTTAGGCCCAGAATGAACATGAAATTCTAGAGCCTAAGGGGGGAACCCGCTCCCTCTAAAAGGTGGCTGTACCAATATTGGTTGCGCTATACCTTCTGTCGTCTTGTAGGTTTTAACCCCATACAGAAATTACCTGCATACAAATTCTAAAATATAGAAAATAAACAATGCGAGAGCATAACACATAAAACACATATACAAAGAGATTTTCCCCTGGATCCCAAAACTGGGACTAACAGATTGATTTTTCATTATGTTCCTTTCATATGTTACAATACATATATATACATGCCGAAGCATCCAATACCATGGACCGAAAAACCACCGCGCCCAAAACCATGTGCTAAAACCATGCACAAAACCATAGGTAGGTTCGTCCCACCTAATATAGGACCCAAAAAACATTTTCCCCGAGGCGCTACTCCGAACCCTGTAGAGACCAAAAAACCATCGCGCCCAAAACCATGTGCTAAAACCATGCACAAAACCATAGGTAGGTTCGTCCCACCTAATATAGGACCCAAAAAACATTTTCCCCGAGGCGCTACCCCGAACCCTGTAGAGGGGCGCCACCTGCCCCCCTCAAACCCCCTGTGACTCCCCCGCTGTGCAATTGACACAACGAGGGGGGGGGGGTGGAACCCCTCGATTAACTAGGGGGGCTAGTCATGGAAAGAATATAACACAACCCAACATTCTCCCACTTGTTTTTTTCTTTCCACAAGGGGCCATAAGAGAGCTTAGTCATTTCTCCAACCCTGCAATGCCCATTGTTTCTCTACACCAAGAGAACTTCTCAGAGCTCACATATTTTGTCATTGCATTTGCATTATTCTTCAAAGTGTCCACCTTTACCAGCAACACCTTTTTGTCTTCTATCATATCCCTCACAAAGTGATACTAAACATCAATGTGCTTTGTCTTTGAAAGATAAGCAGGGTTCTTTGCCAAGAAAATTGCACTTTGGCTATCACAGTCTATCCTTATAGCTCCCTATACTAACCTCATACTTGAACACAATCTCTGCAACCAAACTTCTTCCTTGCTTGCATGAGTGGCTGCCATGTATTCTGCCTCTGTAGTTGATAATGCCACTACAGATTGTTTCTTACTCATCCAACTGACTGCACCTCCAAATAGGTTAAACTCATATCCACTTGTAGATCTTATCTGATCTAGATCTCTAGCCCAGTCTGCATCAACAAAGCCATGAATATCAAAAAATTTGTCCAATCCTGGTCTTCCTTTGTAGCACAAACCATAATCACTAGTGCCACGCAAATACCTGAAAACTCGCTTCACTGTTGTCCAATGCTCCTTCCTTGGTTTTGACATAAACCTGCTCAATAATCCCACTGCATGTGCAATGTCTGGTCTAGTATAGACCATCGCATACATTAGCCTATCGACTACACTTGCATTATGGAACACGGGACATGTCCTCTTCCTCTTCTTGTGTCTTGGGACACTGTTCAACATATAACTTTACACCTACAAGAATTGGAACCTTCACTAGTTTACTATCTTGCATATTAAACCTCTACAGTATTGTCTCAACATAATTCCTCTGGCTTGACCAGAGCTTCCTCTTTGCCCGATCTCTTTTAATTTCCATGCCCAAAATATAGTTTGCAGCACCCAGATCTTTCATGTCGAATTTGGAGGACAATTGGGTCTTCAAATCCTGGATAATTTCTTTGTCATTTCCAACCAGCAACGTATCATCCACATAAAAGACCAGATAAATAACACAGTCACTAATTAATTTAAAATACACACAGTGATCTGCTTTGTTTCTAGTGAAGCCAAGTCCCCGTATAAATGTATCAAATTTCTGATACCACATCCTTGGTGATTGTTTTAACCCATACAAAGAATTCTTTAATTTGCATACCAGTTCTTTCTTACCCTTCACCACAAAGCCTTCAAGTTGCTTCATGTAGATCCCCTCTTCTAGATCCCCATGAAGAAATGTTGTCTTCACGTCCATCTATTCTACCTCAAAATCTGTAGTATACTTAGGGGGGATAATATGGGGTACAAAGGGAGGTACCCAAGGGAATAATGTAATAATGGGATGGGCCATAGTAATAAATAAAGTGGTTAACCCATATCATGACCACAAATAGTTAACAATAATGTAATAAGCCCATGGTATTAGATAGATGGTATTGAGGGAACCATGGTAATGACCCATGGTATTGTATGTATGAGGCCTATATAGAGGCTAGAGACTCCCCGTTGAGTGGTGTCAAAGAATATTGTATGAACAAGCATATGGCTTGTGGAGTGCTCTCCTTCCTTAAGGAGTGAATGTATGGTGTTGCCCTACCTTAAGGGTTTGATATCAATAAAGTGAAGCATTTATCTATATTCAGATCTTATTATTCTTGGGTTTATTTCTATTATCTTATATTTTCATATCAGATCCATAACAAAATCAAAAGCAGTAGCAACAAATAAAAGTAATCTAATAGAAGCTACCTTGGAAATAGGAGAAAAAACATCACCAAAATCAATTCCCAACGCCTCGGAATAACATTTTGCTACCTGTTAGCACTCAGAATGAACCTCAAGGTTGAGAAGGGGCAATTCTGAGGTAACCACAGACCAAGCTTTCGATCTAGCATCTAGCCCTGCCAGACCAGAGAGGGATTTCTCTTTGCCAAAAAAATGTGGCTGCAATTAGTGAATCTTAGGCTAGCTATGAAGTACAAGGATTTGATTGAAAGTTTAGGGTTGAAAACAGCAAGAGAAGGGACCATTGGGCTTTGGAATCGAGGCTAGTTTCTGCCGGCAAACTTGGGGCAAAGTAAATGCAATGTTCAACCAGATAAAAGATGTAAACGAGAGAAGGAAAGAGGAGAAAGCCCACTGCACTGCAGGCATCAATCCGGGGATGGATCTACATTGGCAACTTTAGAAGAAAAATAAGCACAAGGTTACTCAACAAATCATCTAATAGAGGATGGGTTCTGAAAAGATAACCACTACATTAAACAATATAATCATTGTGAAAGGAGCATTGTGCGTGGATGGATTCCTAACACTTCCCTTAGAGAATGTTGCAATGAAATTAGCAAACAAAACAAAGCATGGAAATGAATTTACAATAAAAACATGCTGCACATTAAACACCGTGATGGATCCCAAATCTAAAGGGCAGAAATTGCTCCATTAAAAATAATATTCAGAAAAAACTTTACACAGTCCAAAGCAACTTTCCTCTGCTGAAAAATTCAAACCCTTTACACTCTGAAATTCATAAAATATATACAATTAGCTCATCCCTGTACTAAGGGAGTTGAGCTCAACCATCTCCCTAAATATAGAAACAGTTACATTAAATTTGGACCAAATTTCTGAAAATAGGGGTCAAAGATGAACTAGTATCTCTTGAACCATAACACCTGTTACAAAATTGAAAGAGGTTTTTGTAGATAAGGTCATGTTTGAGATAAAAATCTCTCAAATTTTGGAAACTTGTTTGCAGTTTCTCAGAATCTATGCCACAAAATAATCTCTAAAACAGGAAATAATTAAATATTTAAATCTATAAAAATAGGCTGTAAAGATCTAGTCAAATATTCAAATTTACAACACCTATGAATAAACTGAAAGAGGTTTTTGTTATATGACTCATATTTGACAAAACCCTCCTTGGGTTTCTCAAAATTACTTTCCATCTGTTGTAAAATGGCACCACACTACAATAATTAAAACAGTAAAACAAATGCAAAATTCATGTCCATTACTTCAGAAACTGATTTTGTAGTAAACGTGTCGCTATGTGCAACAAATGACCTCAAAACATGCATAACCAAGAATCAATCATTCATTTCAATCATATATTATGATTCAGGAACCAGTTTCGGGTGTGCAATATGTTGTTGGAAAGATATTTCCAAGCTACTTCTCATGAACATACTTAGGATATAATTTTCACTAAAACTAATGTGCAAAACATCTCTGAAAACCAGACATAGTAAGAGCCCATTTTGATCCCTGGTGACAGGTTGCGAACACTAGAACTAACATTGGCCTTATTGGGGATGGCAGCTCCTTGGAGGTGTCAAGAACACCATAGACCAAGTGCCTCATCCATTGGGAAATATGGTCACAAACAGCTACAAACTTGAACAACTTATACCAACCAAAAAAACACACATACTACAACCTATACATTAGGAAACTAAAACAAATGTTGAAAACTGAAATGCTGCTTTGGGTAGCTTATTTATGTACAACCCTACCCTACTTTGCTGCAAATCACTAGATCAAGTGATGTTGTAATGCCAAATTAACCAATCAAGCAATTGTGGCAACGATGATGCTGGGGAGTTCTTGAACCAGGACACAATTGGAAATGCTGACAACCATACATGCACAAAATGAGTGTAGCTATGTAAAAGGAAATCTGGCTTGTTATTCAAACTAATTTCTTTTTCCATATATGTCGCAACAGGATCAAAGAAACTAGACTCTGTTTGTTGCCCCAACTCCTCAATACATGCGTCCAGCTGCAAATTATTAATGCAAACATCCAAGGGCAACCTTACCTTTCCTTCTGTCTGCTGGAAAAGGTCCCCAAAAAATGGGACTTGATAGTCCAGATCATGGGATTGTGTTTGGGTCTCCAATTCAGTTAGATCCTCTTCAATTTTGATGGCAAACTCTTGCAAAAATTGAGTTTAACTTCATGGCTACATCTACAAGACTTCAAATAAGAAGAAAGAGATGAAGCAAAGTTCTCATCTACCTCATCATCTGTGCATATATCTTCCCATTCTCTAAAGCCTTGAATAGAGGCCGCCTCTATTTCGAATTCTTCCTCTTTCTCCATCCATGTTTCAAGAAATATATCCCAAAAATCTGCTAATGACTTAATAGATCTGATACGAAAACTTTTGATCCATTGTCTACATTTCCCTTGAAACGAATCATAGAACAATCTAATAAAAATATCCTCTTTTTTTACTCTAAGAGATTCTATAAATGCTTTAAAATTTGCTACATGTTCAAGAGTCAAAGTCAGATCTTCCCCACTGAATTTAGGGCCATTACTCAAAAAATATGCATCCTTTGGTAATTGATTAGGAAAACCAGGAAGATTAGAAAAATCGATACATGAATACCTTGAACAAATAGAAACAACATCTAAGTCCTTCATTTAGCCAGTGCAACCACCATCAATACTTTGAAACTAGGGATTTTGAACAATGGAGTCGTCATGTAGATAATTTCAGCCTTCATATGTGTCTAACTATTATCCACCATCAGCAATCTGATTTGCAACTTGAACGATCCTTCCCGGAGAAGATCTGTCACCTCGTCCCCGGCAACGGAACCAATATGTTAGCACTCATAATGAACCTCAAGGCTGAGAAGAGGTAATTCCGAGGTAACCACAGACCAATCTTTTGATTTGGCATCTAGCCATACCAAACCAGAGGGGGCTCTCTCTTTGCCAACAAAATGTGGCTGCAATAAGTGAATCTTAGGCTAACTATGAAGTACGAGGATTTGATTGAAAGTTGAGGGTTGAAAATTGCAAGAGAAGGGACCATTGTGCTTTGTAATCGAGGATACTTTCTACCTGAAAACTTGGGGCAAAGTAAGTGCAATGTTCAGCCAGATAAAAGATGTAAATGAGAGAAGGAAAGAGGAGAAAGCTCGTTGCATTTCAGGCATCAATCAGGGGATGGATCTACATTGGCAACTTTAGAAGAAAAAGAAGCACAGGGTTACTCAACAGAGCATCTAACAGAGGATGGATTCTGAAAAGATAGCCACTACATTAAACAACATAATCATTGTGAAAGGAGCATCGTGCGTGGATGGATTCCTAACACTTCCCTTATAGAATGTTGTAATGCAATTAGCAGAAAAAACAAAGCATGGAAATGAATTTACAATAAAAACATGCTGCACATTAAATAGCGTGATGGATCCCAAATCTAAAGGACAGAAACTTCTCCATTAAAAATCATATTCAGAAAAAACTTTACATAGTCCGAAGCAGCTTTTCTCTACTGAAAAATTTGAACCCTTTACACTCTAAAATTCATAAAATATATACAATTAGCTCATCCCTGTACTAAGAGAGTTGAGCTCAACCATCTCCCTAAAGATAGAAACAATTACATTAAATTTGGACCGAATTTCTGAAAATAGGGGTCAAAGATGAACTCGTAACTCTTGAACCATAACACCTGTTACAAAAATGAAAGAGGTTTTTGTATATAAGGTCATGTTTGAGAAAAACATCTCTCAAAATTTGTAAATTCATTTCCAGTTTCTCGGAATATGTGCCACAAAATAATCTCTAAAACAGGAAATCATTAAATATTTAAATCTGTAAAAATAGGTTGTAAAGATCTAGTCAAATATTCCAATTCACAACACATGTGAATAAACTGAAAGATTTTTTGTTATATGGCTCGTGGTTTACAGAAACCTCCTTGGGTTTCTCAAAATTACTTTCCATCTGTTGTAAAATGGCACCGTACTACAATGACTAAAACAATAAAACAAATGCAAACTTTGTTTTGTTTTAATGTAGGCTTCAAATATCACTGTATATCTCCCACATAGTACCGCATGTGCACAAACTAAAGGAGGTTTTTGTTATTTGTTATCTGATTAATAAAAACCTATTTCACTTTTGTAAAATTCATGTCCATTGCTTCAAAAACTGATTTTGTAGTAAACTTGTCCCTGTATGTAGCAAATGACCTCAAAACATGCATAACCAAGAATCAATCATTCATTTCGATCATATCTTCTGATCCAGGAACCAGTTTTGGGCATGAAATATACCGTTGGAAATATATTTCCGAGCTGCTTCTCATGAACATACTTAGGATATGATTTTCACTGAAACTCATGTGCAAAACATCTCTGAAAACTGGACATAGTAAGAGCCCATTTTGATCCCTGGTGACAGGCTGCGAAGACTGGAACTAACACTACCAACCGAGCTTTGTATTTCTCCACCTTTCCTTCTGCATTTGTCTTCTTCTTGAACACCCATTTTCTACCAATGGGTTTCCTTCCAGCCTGCAACTCCACCAGATCCCAAGCCTCATTTTTGTGCAAAGATGCCATTTCATCAACTAGGGCCTCTTTCCAGAGTTTTCCATCCTCTGAATCTACTGCTTCCTTCACAGTTCTGGGATCATCATCAGTAATAGATAAAGAAAAATTTGAATAGAAAGTAGATTGACTATATGTTTCTAGTTTCCTTCTTTCTCGAACTGATCTTCTCACACCCGGAGTTTGTGGCTCTTCATCTTCTGATTCCTCTTCTGTTGTAGAGTCTATTTCTTCCTCCTTTAGCTCAAACTCTATCTTCTCATGTTCCTTTGGTTTGACTTCATGTTTAATAACATCTTTCACCTCTCTAAACACCACATCTCGGTTGTACACAACCTTCCTTATTACTGGGTTCCAAAGCTTATAACCCTTTAAACCATCCTTATACCCAATAAAGATGCACTTTTCATATTTACTATCCAACTTTGTTCTTTTCTCCTTTGGAACATGTACATATGCATCACATCTAAATACCCTAAGATGTGAAAGAGAGGGTTTCTTACTAGTCCATACCTCTTGTGGAGTCTTATCCTCCAACGATGATGAAGGTGATCTGTTGACTAGGTAACATGTTGTCTCCATCACCTCCACCTAGAATTCCTGTCCTAACCCGGCACCACTAAGCATGCTTCTTACCATTTCCATCAACGTCTTGCTCATCCTTTCTGCAACTCCATTTTTCTCAGGTGTGTATGGAGTAGTCTTATGTCGTGATATACCACACTTCTTACAGAATTCTTCAAATTCCTTGCTGCAAAACTCTCCACAGTTATCTGTCCTCAACACCTTTATCTTCTTCTCTGTTTGGTTTTCCACCAGAACCTTAAATTCTTTAAACTTGTCAAAAAATTCATATTTCTTCTTGAGGAAATATATCCATGTATTCATTGAGAAGTCATCTATAAATGAAACATAGTACACAGACTTAGCCAGTGATTAAACTTTCACAAGTCCAAACACATCAATGTGCACAAGCTCTAATATTTGTTTCGCCCTCTTACCATAAGAGGGGAAACTCACCCGATCAAAATCCAGAGAGCTACTAGTCATGCCTTCTACCATACCTTTACTATGAAGTATTTGAAGGCCCTTCTCTCCAATATGTCCAAGCCTTTGATGCCATAGCATGGTCTTTTCTCCAAAGACCACTAGATTTTCTGCTCCACTTTCAGGAACCACAAAACTGTTGCACCCATCAATAATAGTGATACCTTATAGCTTGTACAAAGTTCCAATCCAAACTCCCCACATCAATACTAGTGCTCCCTGAACCATCTTGCAGGTATCTTTCTCGAACACTGTTTTTACACCTGCATCATCCAACTTGCTTACAAAAATCAGATTTCTAGCTAATGCAGGAATATGCAGAACACCCGGAAGTGTTCTAATCCTTCCACCTTGCAACTTCAACTTGAATTTTCCACGACCAACAATTCTAGCCTTCCTGTCATCCCCCAAGAAGACATCACCACCATCATATTTCTCATACTCGCAGAACCACTCTCTATGGGGAGTGAAGTGAAAGGATGCACCTGAGTCAATTAACCATGCCTCATGATCTACATGTGTACTTGAAGAAGCCAAGTACACATCCCCACCTTCATCTGAGGTGGTTTTCACCTTTGTAGAAGGAGAATCATTAGATCCCTTTCCTTTGTCAGGAGCTTTAGATTTATAGTCCCTTTTGTAGTGCCATTCCTTTCCGCATTTCCAGCACACCACCATTACAAGTTTTCCTGGAGATTTAGATCTCCCACTCGATGACTCTTTTTTTTTTGTTCTGGGACCATCCTCATATAAACAAGGCATCACCATTCTGGCTCTCCATATTTTTTCGTCTCATCTCCTCAGTCAGCAAGGATGAGACTATTTCATGAAACTGCAAGGTAGTTGCATTGCTACCTATTGAAATAATCAGACTATCCCACGAATCTGATAGAGAACACAACAAACTGATGCACTTATCTTCATCTAAAACTTTAATATCAACAGATAATAACTGACTTACCATAGTATTAAATGCGTTCAGATGCTCTATCACCGAGTCTCCATCTTTGATCCTTAGGTTATACAGCTTTTTTCGTAGGAACAGTTTATTCACCAGAGACTTAGATTGGTACAAAGTCCCTAACTTGTCCCACAAAGCCTTCGCCGTAGCTTCCCCTGATACATTCAGCAATACTGAATCTGATAGACACAATTGTATTGTGCTCTTTTCCTTCTGATCCAACTTCTTCCATTCTTCATCAGACAGTCTCGTTGGTTTAGTACCTGAATCTACCGCGATCCACTGATCTTTATCCACCAACAGATCCTCCATCTTGAGTTTCCACAACTCAAAACTCTGACCATTAAATTTCTCGATCTCTATCTTTCCACTGCTCGCCATGTTCTTTCACCACCAGAATCGATCACATAGATCTCCCACTGAACAAGGTCTACCACAGGTTTGAGTGAAACCCCTCAGCAACAAAGGCATCCCCTTGAAGCCAAAACAGCTCCGATACTAAATGTAGGTTTTAACCTCGTACATAAATTACCTGCATATGAATTCTAAAAGACAGAAAATAAACAATGTGAGAGCATAACACATAAAACACATATACACAGAGATTTTCCCCTAGATCCCAAAATCAGGACTACCAGATTGATTTTTCATTATGTTCCTTTCATGTGTTACAATACATATATATACATGCCGAAGCATCCAATACCATGGGCCGAAAAACCATCGTGCCCAAAACCATGTGCTAAAACCATGCACAAAACCATAGGTAGGTTCATCCCACCTAATATAGGGTCCAAAAAAAATTTCCCCAGGGCGTTGACCCGAACCCTGTAGAGGGGGGCTACCCACCCCCCTAAAACCCCTTGTGACCCCCCCGCTGTGCAATCGGCACAACGAAAGGGGGGCTCCGACCCCCCTCTAACCCCCCGGTTAACTAGGGGGATAGTCGTGGAAAGAATATAACATAACCCAACATGTCTCCCATATGTAATTTGCAAAAAATTTTCTTCCAGATCACTAAAAAATTCTCTATTCCCCTTCATGTGGAACAATGCACCTGAGTCCAGGTACCATATGCTCCCCATCATTATGCTGGTCAAGCATGAAATGAAGGTAAATTCAAGCTCAAACTGTAAATCCAAGGCTTCACCTGTTGCTTCTCCTAAGTTCTTTTTTCTTTCCTTCTTATGTGGACACTTCGTGGCATATTGCCCGAATTCATGACAATGGAAGCATTTAATTTTTGACAAATATTTCTTCTTGCCCCCTTGACTGGATTTTGGTTTGGATTGGGATTTATTCCCTTTTCCCTTATTTTCCTTTCTATAAAATGCAAATTTTTCTTCATCCTCACCCTTGGATGAAGTCCCATCTGAAATATTCAGCCTTATTTCCTCCTATACCAAATCAAACCATAATCCTTCCCAACTCGGTAGTCCCTCCCATTCATTGAATCTTGATAGCTATGTCAGCTCTTGGAAAGGCCCATAAGGGCTCGGGTTACCAAGTCTTCTTTAGGGACATTAACACTGGCCCCACCAAGTTCATCACGACACTATGTAAACTTTCTCAGATACTGCAGAATTGTGTCATTCTTTTGCATCTTGATAATTCCAATTTTATCCCTGAGCACCATCTTCATTTGGTCACTATTATTCTTGATAAATTATGTCAGTTCTTTCCACATCGCGAACAAAGTTTTTTTTTCGTGGAGATTCAAGACAATATGATCCCGTACTCCCTCCAAGATTATTCTCCTCACCTACGCTACATCTTTCTTCCACTGAGTAAGGTTTTGGGCATTAGATGCTTGTGGTTTTGTAATATCTGTCTTGACATATCAAAGAAATCCATTTTCATCCATTACTTCCTCCATGTAGTCCTTCCATGCAACAAAATTATAGGTGCCTACCAAGGCATACTCTAGCCTTAGTCCATTAAAATCCATCTTCTCAACTTTGAAGAAATATTGCTACACTAATCTTCAAATTCGAACCTCTGAGAAAAAACTTCAAATTTCCTGATCTAATGCGAATCCAACTCTGATACCTTGTATAAATTAGGCTACATATTTACAACTTCTCATGAATTTTTAATAAAAAATCCCAAGACACAAACCTACACTACTACTTCATGGACATTAATTCATAATTTAGAACAAAACTCTTAGACATGCAAGAAGAAATAACACACATGCAAAAAGTATTTTTATCTAGGTAAAGAAATATGCTAAAAAACCCAATGCTTGCTTGCATTAATCAAATGAATAAATATGTATTACAATTGCTTTTCTCATATGAGCTCACCCTACAAGTGCACAACCTATCTCTCTACTTAGTGAAGGAATCTGACCCAGACTTAGTCAAATTTTGCCTCGCCTTGAGATCCTATTTCCTTGCATTGTTCCTTGAGGAATTAGCCCCTATTATTTAGGAAATTCCTCTAATTGAATTGTGCAATGTTAGGTTGATCATATGACTGCATGCAACACGTGTACACTCAAGACTAGCCTATGATTGATGTTACACTACCTTGAAATCTCCAACTCAACTGGGTAACTCAAATTTTATTCATGCACTAGTTGTTTTGGGTTAATTTATTAGTTAACTAGATGATCACTGACTTTGACTCAAGTCCCAATGCTTAACTCACCTTCCACTAGTTCCTCCAAAATTTGGAACTAGTTGAACTTAAAACCTTGATTGCTACAAATTAGCAATCACACATGCACAATTGAACTCTAACTCCTCCAACTCAAATTTACTGAGTAAGCTAGGTGACACAAGCCATATCACACAAGCTAACATCATCTAATTTGTCTTTTGATGTGGAAATTTGAATTTTCTCAATTTAATCAAGGAAAAATCAAATTGAGAATTTATTGCTTTATTTTTTAACAATGATTAATATTATAAACCCTAGAATTAATATTAAACCCTAAGATTAATGTTATAACTTAAGAGATTAATAATAAACCATAGGATTAATATAATAAGCCCAAGGGATTATAAACCCTAGGATTAATATTATAAACACTAAGTTTAATATTTCAAACCTAAGATTAATATTATAAACCATAAGACTATAAAACCTAATATATTATTATACATATTAGAGATTAATATTATAAACCTAAGGTATTAATAAACCCAAGGGATTAATATATAAATTGTACTATTATAAACCTTAAGATTAGAAACCCAAGGGATTAATATTATAAACCCAAGGGATTATTAAGATTATAAACACAAGGGATTGATAAACCCAATGGATTATTAATACTATAAACCCAAGGGATTAATATTATAAATGCAAGGGATAAATACTACAAAACTAAGTGGTTAATACAATAGACCCTTGGGATAAATATTATAAATTCAAGGGATTAATAAACCCAAGAATTTATTAATATTATAAATCCAAGGGATTATAAAACACAAGGCATAAATCTTAAACACTAGGATTATTATTATAGACCCTAGGATTAATTTTAAACCTTAGGAATATAAGCCCTAAAATGGAACAACTGGGAGCGATGCGGCCTCCGCGAGGGTTTACCGTGCAGTCAGGGTTTGGTTAGGGCTTCTGTAACCCTGCAGACATTGGTTACCCGCACCGTTTCTCCTTTACCTCCTTACTGTTGCTGGTAACTCTCTCCGTTTTCCTTTACCTGTGCTTCCGCCGTTCGATGCTCATTCGCGCCTGCCGCCGTCCGGGTTCTCGTCACTTAGACTCACGTTATCCTGAAGCTGTATTCCGTCTCTATCCGGGTATACGAGTTCTTGGGGGTTATCTCGCTTACCAGCTGTTGTTTACCGTTTACCTTAGCGGTGGTTTCAACCTTCTCCCGCTACATGTCGTTTTCGCCGGGCTTCACTGCTCCGCTTAACTCTCACCGTTCCGAGGAGCAGTTAACTATGCAGGACCTGGAGACTGTGGACTATTCTGCTGACCCTTTGGAAGGGGTTTCCATCTGGCGTACCCCCAATGCCAGCTCTCAGAAGGTATGTTTTATGATGATTTTTCAGGGGTTTACTCACAGTTTTCGCATGGTGAATCATCCAGATCCCTGCCGGTGGTTCTCCCGGACGAACCCCCCACCTGGCCAGCCCTCTCGACGCCTCCCCACTCTCCCGCGACCCTGGGGTTTGTTGCTGGTAGCTTAAACCCTTCCCTAGGGTTAACCCCACCGACTGTTGGTTCATCTCTCCACTATCCGCATAACCCTAACCTGGTTCTTGCCTCATCTGGTCCTGTGGGTTACCTTGGTCCCTCGTCCGGCAGTTTCTCATCCGTACCCCCTCTCTCGGGTCCCATATCAGGTTTTTCTCACGTTCCTACTGCTGGTTTCCCTGCATCCTTCCAACCATCGGTACCTGCTCATCTCCCCCCTTCGGCATCAAATTCTCCGCGGAACCCTCCCCCCCCCCTGGCGGCCCTAGAAGAAAAGCTAAATGCTTCAAGTCACGAGAAGCTGATTATTTTCTCCGACTGGAAGAGGATATTCAGTGGGGCAAAGCGATGGATTTTGCGGATCGGGTATTGGTCGGGCGCATCAGGGGTCGCAATTATACGGCGGCACGCTTGAAGGCTTGGGCTACTGAGATATGGGGGCATCATTTGGTTGATATCCCGTTTGTGCAGACATTTGTGAGGGGATGGTTTGCACTCAGATTCGCGAGTGCCGATCACACTAACTGGGTTTTGTCCTCACATTGGCACTTTGACCATGCGCCTGTGCTTCTCAAGCGATGGACACCCTTATTTGATCCTGAGACGGAGCAGATTGGGGTTGGCCCTATCTGGATTCGACTTCTTGGACTCCCCCTTCAATATTGGTCCGAAGAAATCTTCAAGCGCATTGGCAATGCTCTCGGCACTTATATGCGGTATGACAAGTCCTATCTACAGACTGGCATGATGGCCTATGCCAGGATTCTCATTTACATGGATACGCGAGGAGGCCTATATGAATATATTACTATTCAGTGGAGGGATTCGGCGCGAAGGCAAATCATTGACTACGAGGGCATCCCATATCGCTGCCGCAGATGCCACAAAGTTGGGCATCTCTACAGAGACTGCCCGCTATTGAGGAAATCCCAAAGGCAAGAACAAGAAGAAGTCACAGAGATCAACCGGTCGACTCCTTTGGAACAGCAACCGGTACAGCCACCTGTGGCCCATCAGCGCTCTCCAGGGGATGCTGCGCCCCAAGATGGACCTGGACCTGCAAGTTTAGCGGATGATGCTCCAACCCCGGCACCGCCATCGTCCTCAGAGGCTCAGGAGCACACACTGACCCCTCCGATGGACACAGCGGTTACGGGTAAGTCATCTCCTCCTAACTCTTTGAATTCGCTTGCATCCGGCATTTCATCTGTCACTTCTCACCCTGATCCACCTGTTACTTTCACCTCACACTCACTAGCTCATATATCTCTCATTTGCTCGATCCCGCCGCCTCCTCCTCTGCCCCCCCCCCCTCTGATTACTTCGACCTCTGCATTATCCAGGCCATCTCCTCGGTACTCCCTTCGTCCTCAGAACAAGGATAGAGGACCTGACGTTATTGGTCTTGACCCTGTTAGTCCCCCCACCCTCCACAAGACCGGTCGTGGACGCCCATCCCGCATTACTAAAGCTAGGCAGACAGCGGATGAGGAGGTTGCCCTTGGGCGACAGCACACCATTTTTGGGGCCCTTAGAGCGAAGGATGGCCCTCCCCCTCCTTCCTTATGAAAATCCTCTCCTTCAACTGTAGAGGGTTTGCTAGTTCAGCCAAAAAACTAGCACTCAGGAGGCTTATTACTTCGAATCATCTGGATATCATTTTTCTACAGGAAACCCTCTGCCCTGTGGACCTCCTCAATCGCTCCCTTTCTTCTTGGCTCTCGAATTGGACTTTCCATGCACTTGATGCCGCAGGCAGATCTGGGGGTCTGGCCATCGGGGTCTGTAACAAGACCATGGACATTTGCAATTATTGGGGGGGCAAGGGTTTTATTGGCATCGACATACATGTACATTCACTGGATAGGGATCTCCGCTTAATAAATGTCTATGGACCCTGCTCTGATCGACTTACTTTCTGGAGATCCCTACTTGAGAGAGAGCTCTTGCAAGCTGATAACATTATTTTGGGAGGGGACCTTAATTTCTCCTTGGGCTATTGTGAATCATGGGGGCATATGGCCCAAGTGGATACTCTCTCTGACTCTTTTTCCTCCCTTTTGGAGGACCACCACTGGGTTGACATTCCCTCTGCTAGACTTCAGTATACCTGGTCTAATAATAGGAGTGGAGAACAGAGTTTGGCCAGAAGACTCGATCGTTTCCTTATAAAAGAACAGTTATATAATGAACTTCCCAGAGCTAGACAATGGGTAGGATCCGGTGGATTATCGGATCACAGACCTATCTTTCTGGAGATTGATGGCCTCACCCACAAGATCAAGAGTCCCTACAAATTCAATGCTGCATGGCTTCAAGATCCATCATACATTCAGCTGGTCCATGAATACTAGCAAAACAACCCAATTCGGGATGATGAGGAACTGTCTACTGGTTTTGTCAGGAAATTAACTGAGCTCAAGCTGATTACTAAAAAGTGGGCTCATCAGAAGAGGATTCAGGATAACCACACTCTCATGGAGGCTGAGAGAATCATCACGGAGTATGAAAACTCTTCATCAGGTACTTTCAACTCACCTGAGAGTAAGGAGCAGTATAACCATCTGATTGCTAAACGATCTCAAATTTTGAAGGAAAGAGAAGAAAGCATGAGATTGAGAAGTAGGGCTATTTGGCTCACTGATGGGGACAATAACACAAAGTTCTATCATAAATTTGCCAATGGACGTAAAGCCATCAATACTATCTGGGAACTAAAAGATGAGCATGGTCTTACCATCTCAAATCAGCAGAACTTAGCCAGGATGGCCACCGATCACTTCAGAGGCATTTACAGGGCTCCAAGGAATGTCAATATCTTGGAGATCATGCGTGTGGCAGAGCTTTTTCCCAGATATGTGGACCAGGACAGTTCGGAAGAGATTCTGAAGGAGGTGACCATGGATGAGCTGGAAGCAACTCTGAAATGGTTTAAGAAGGACAAAAGCCCTGGACCAGACGGATGGACAATTGAATTTTACATCTCCTTTTTTGACATTCTGGGCCAAGATTTATTGAGTATTGTGGAGGACAGTAGGAAAAGAGGCAGGATATCATCAGCCATTAAATCTACTTTCATCGCCCTCATTCCTAAGACTGATGACCCGACCTCCTTTGATGACTTCCGACCCATTTCTCTCTGCAATTGCCTTTACAAGATTATTGCCAAGATTATAGCCAACCGGCTCAAGCCCATCCTCTCACAGCATATCTCATCTGAGCAGTTTGCATTCCTTCACCACAGGCAGATCCATGAAGCCATAGCTACTGCACAGGAACTCATGCACACTCTACATATCAAGAAGCAGAAAGGCATGATTCTTAAAGTTGACCTTTCTAAGGCTTTTGATAGAACTAACTGGTTGTACCTTAGATTGCTACTCACTCATCTTGGCTTCCCATATGATTTTATCAAATGGATGATGAGCTGCATCGTGGATGTATCCTACAGCGTCCTTCTCAATGGAGAAGCGACTCCCTTCTTCACTGCTGAGAGGGGGCTTAGGCAGGGGTGCCCTCTCTCTCCTCTGCTGTTCCTTCTGATTATGGAAGGGCTGAGTAGGATAATCTCATCCACCAGAGATCGATGACAAATCAGTGGAATCAACATAGTGGATAATTTCTTCCTTACTCACCTCTTATTCGTTGATGATATACTCATCTTCCTTAATGGCAGTATTGGTGACTCCTCCTCTCTTCATAACTCCTTCCGACTCTTCCAGCAGGCCACGGGGATGCAGATCAACAATAACAAATCCACCATAACATCTGTTGGATGTTCAGCTCATGAAATCAACTTTGCTTCACAGCGCTTCCCCTTTGTTACCATGGAATTATCGGATGGAATTAAGTATCTGGGGTTTAGACTGAAGCCAGCGGGCTATAAAATTGCGGATTGGTTATGGCTCATCTCCAAAGTAGAAAAGAGGCTTCAAGTCTGGTACCACAAATATCTTTCGAGAGCCGGAAGACTTGTTCTCATCAAAGCGGTCATAGAGGCTACACCTGTGTATTGGATGGCCCTGGCATGGATACCTAGAGGCATCCTGAACCGACTACAAAGTATATGCTGCAGATTCCTATGGAAAGGGCACCAGACAGGGCGCATATTTGCATGGGTGAAATGGGAGACTTTTACTAAACCTAAGAGCTGGGGAGGATGGGGCATCAAGAGACTGGCTATATTCTCTAAAGCTCTGGCGGCCAAGCTCGAATGGAGTTTACTCACTGCTGAAAGCCTCTGGACCAGGGTGGCTTACTCTAAATATATTAAGCCACTATCTATACTAGATTGGCTCTGCATCAGACATGGACACAGCAATCACTTCTCCAACATCTGGAAAGCAGTCATTGATTCAATTCCACTGCTGAGAGAAGGCATCACTTGGCGGATTAAAGAAGGGAATGTTGTTCGTATTGGAGTGGACCCCTGGGTTGGATGCGGGAATGCCCACAGGCTGCCGGCTGATCTTATTCACTATCTCCATGACAGAGGTATCATTTATATCAAACACATTGGTGACCAAGCTAATTCATCCTTCCTCCAGCAGGCCTGGTTATCAGCTAGAACTTTAAACCTGCCTCACCAATGGTTTGACGATTGGAAGGACTACATCTCTGCTCTCACTCAAGCTAATATCAGACTCATGGAGGGTCCAGATGAGATTATATGGGCGCACGCTAAACATGGAGCGTACTCACCCAAGCTGGGATACCTTAAACTCATGGAGGCACACAAACCACCTGAAATCCTATCCACTTGGAAGATGATTTGGAAGTTAAAGGTTGCGCCCAGGACTAGACTTCTGATGTGGAATATCATTTTTGATAAGGTCCCCACAGGCTCCAATCTTATGAAGCGATCATTTTTTGGACCGTATCGCTGTCATCTTTGTCTTAATGCAGAGGAGAGCACTGAGCACCTGTTTCTCACATGCCGCACGACCATTCATTTCTGGCAGTCCATTTCACCTCATTTCCCGCAGCTGAAGCAATGGCATGGGAACTCCCTTCAGGAGGCTTGGTCCACCTGGTGCTCTGAGCATACGGGTAAAGCCAAGAATCTACCTTTGCTGATTTGTTGGGCTATATGGATAGCCCGTAACCTATCAATTTTCCAATTGAAGAGACCTCACTGGCCTTCGATCATTCTTCACACTGTGGCAGATTACAACTTACTACCTGAAGAGGACACTGTCACTGCACCGAGAACTCTCTCTCCTATCCCCATTGATCACTCAAAGCCCTGGGCTTTTTTTGATGGATCAGCCCAAGATGATGGATGTGGGGGGGGTGCCATTCTTCACCTAAATGACAGACACTGCTATAAGATTCAAATAAACCTTGGTAGAGGCACAAATAACTATGCAGAACTCATCACAGCCAAACACATTATTCATTTTGCTATCCTAAAACAATGCAGACACCTACAGATTTTTGGCGATTCCAAAATTGTTTGCAATTGGCTCAATAATGCATCTCATTGTCATGCATTGCTTTAAGACATATTCTGGACGAAGCTAAGAGATTGACTATGTCATTTGAATCTTTTGTCTGTCACCATATATACAGGGAACAGAACACCATTGCAGATCAGCTCTCCAAAGAGGCAGCGCACAGAATAGGAGAGGACTGGTGGATACAGGAGGACAACGATGGTACTTATTATCAGTACTATCATCGACCATTTGTAGAACATTTGGAATGATGGGCTATAAGCCCATACATATGCAGATATTTTTGTTTATTTTCAGTATGTAGATACAGACATAACAGCACATCTTTTTGTTTATATTACAGTATATATTGCTCTCTGCGAAGAGCAAAGCACAAATTTTGAACTTTGAACTGACTTATTTACATGCTCCCTGCGTGGAGACTTATATAGCTGCTAGTGAACTCGACAGGCATAAGCCTGCTTTTGAATATGCTTCGGCATCTGCAAAATGTAATTTTCTTAATCTTTAATGAAAATTACGACTTTTTCCCAGGGGAAAAAAAAAAGCCCTAAAATTAATATTATAAACCCAAGGGATTATAAACCTAAAGGATTAATATTAAACTTGAGGATTAATATTATTAGCCCAAGTGATTATAAATCCTAAGATTAATACTAATCTCTAGGATCAATATTATAAACCCTAAGATTAATATATCAAACCTAAGATTGATATTATAAACCACGAAAACATAAACCATAATATATTATTATACATATTAGGGATTAATATTATAAACCTAAGGAATTATTGATATTATGAACCTAAGAGACTAATAATATTATAAAGTCAAGGGATTAATAAACCCATGGGATTAATATTATAAACCCTAGGGTTAATATTATAAACCCTACAATTATAAACCTTAATATTATAAACCCTAAACACAATTTTATAAACCACCCTAAACCCAATATATAAACAAAAATATTAAACCCTAATGTATTAAATGTCGCAATGTGGCATTGAATCAATTATAATGCAATGTATCATTGTGACAATAATTGTCATGTTGCTTGTCGCATTGTGGCAATTCTTATGCCACTACAACATGGAAATATTTTTGTACCATTCCAAAGTCGATCATAAAACCTACAATTATAAAACTTTAGATTATAAACCTAAGGGATTAATAAACCCAAGGGATAAATATTATAAACCCAAGAGATTACTATTAAAAACCCAAGGGATAAATATTAAAAACCTAAGGGATTAATACTATAAACCCAAGGGATTAATGTTAAACTCTAGGATTAATATTATAAATCCTAACATTAACATATCAAAAGATTGATTAATATTATAAACCCTAAACCCTAAACCCAATATTATAAACCATAATTATTCAATGTTGCAATGCAACATTTAGTAAATTGCAATGGAATGTATCATTGTGACAATGATTGTCACACTACTTGTGTCAGTGCGATGATGTTTATGACACTACGACATTGGATGTATTTTTGTACCATTCTAATGTCACAATTTTAAATTGCTACATTAAATCAAATATTATAAAACCCAACATTATAAACCCTAAGATTAATATTATAATCTTTAGGATTATATTATTAGCCCCACGATAAATATGATTAACCATAAGATTAATATTATAAGCCATTGCATTAATATATAAACCCTAAGATTATAAAACACAATATTAAAAACTCCAAATTTATAAACTCAATATTAAATCCTAATATTATAAACCCAATATTAAAAACAATAATTTAAACCCCAATATTAGAAACCTAATATTAAGCCTCAATTTTTTAATGTCGCATTGCGATGTTGAATGCTATAAGATTACTATTATAAACCCTTGGGATTAATAAACCCAAGGGATTATCAACATTATAAGACCAAGGGATTAATAAACCAAAATATTAAAAACCCAACATTCCAAACCCTAATACTAAATGCAATATTATAAACCCAATATTAAACTGAATATTATAAACCCTAACATCATAAAACCCAATATTATAAAATCTAAGGTTATAAACCCCAAGATTAATATATTAAACCATAAGTTTGATATATTAAACCCTAGGATTATAATCACTAACATTATTATTATAAACCCTTGGGATTAATATTATAAACCCAAGGGATTATCATTAAATGCATTGTCATTATCCATGTGTTAGTGATAATCACAATAGGGTTGATCATAATCAACCACATTACAGGGTTGACCATGGTCAACCATATCAGTAAATGTGGTTAATCATGGTTGACCTTAATTGACCAGTATGTTTGACCATATTCAATCATAGAGACCTTGGTTGAACATGCTTGACAATCTTAACCATAAAGTACTTGATTGAAAACTATGGTTAATCATGGTTGATCATGATCGACCATGGTTGACCATGGCCAATCATGGTCGACTATAGTTAGTAGTGGTTGATCATGGTTAACCTTAGCTCACCAGGGTTAACCATGTTTGACCTTGGTTGACCATGTTTGACCATTCCAACCATGTTTATCTTGGTTGACCATGGTTGATGATGGTCGATGATGGGTTGGACCTTGGTTGACCATTCTAACCATGTTGATCTTGGATGACCTTAGTTGACCATGGTTAACCTTGGTTAACCATCGTTGACCATGGTTGGCCATGGTTGTGCATGGTTGATCATAGTTGAGCTTGGTTGCCCATGGTTGTCCATGATCGAGCATGCTTAACCATGTCCATTGCTATCCATGTTCAAGGTTGGCCATGATTGAGCATGGTAGACCATGGTTGACTATGGTTTCATGGTTGACCTTCATTGACCATATTCAACTATTCTAACCAAGTTGATATTGGTTGACCATGCTTGACCATGTTCACCCATTTTAGCCATAAAGATCTTGATTGAACTTTAAGGTTCATCATTGTTTATCATGGTTAACCATGGTTGGTCATGGGTTGTCATGGTTAACCATTGTTGATCATTATTGATAAAATCAACCATGGTTAATCATGGTCGATCATTATCACCATCATCAACCATGATCATAGAGTTAACCATGATCAACTAGATTAGTCAATAGTGTTGACCATAATCAACCACATTAGAGGTTAACCATTTGAGAGTTGACCATGGTCAACCAAATTACTAAATGTTGTTGACAATGGTCAACCATAATCAACCATGTTTGAGTATGGTTGATCATGGTTGACCATTTTTTAATATGGTTGATATGGTTGATCATGGTTTTCCACAAAGCACCATTGTCAAACATGGTCCAACATGGTCAACCATGGTTTTGTTCAACTAGACCTAGTATTAATATTAAACTAAACCGTATCAACCATGGTTGATGTGGTTGACCATGGTTCACTATGATCAACCATGAACAACCTTGGTTTAATGATGTTAAACTTAGGTTTATTAAACCTAATATTCTTATCAAAACATATTAAACCTAACATTTATATTAAACTTATTAAACCTAGACTTAAACCTAAAATTAAAGCTCCCATTAAACCTTATATTAAAGGTTACCTATTTATATATATTAATGATCTTGATCAACCATGGTCAAGCATATTAACTAATCCTAATATTAACCACGGCTGATCATGATTGACTATGGTCCACCATGGTCAACCATGGTCCACCACAATTAACCATTATCAACCATGGCCAACCATGGTTTTGTTCAACTAAACCATGTTTGACCATATAAACCATTGTTGGCCATGTTGAGCATGGTTTGATAATGGCTTTCAAAGGTTGATTATGGCGACTCTAGATGACCAAAGATGACCATGATTGACTTTGATTGACCTTGGTTTCCCATGGTTGAACATGACTATCCATGGTTTCACATATCTGGCCATGCTTGATCATACTTTTCTATGATGTATTATGGTTGCCTATTTTGATAACAGTTGACCATGATCAACCATTTTGGTACATGGTTGACCATGTTCAGCCATTCTAACCTTCGTTGACCATAGTTGGCCATTAGCAATGGGTAGGGACAACCATGGTTGAGTGAATAGATTTTTTAAATTCTAATTTATATTAATAATTCTACTATTAATTATTAGAAAATAAATATTATCAATACTAAAGTTAATATTATTTACATTAACAAAGTTAAGGTCATTAATAACATTAATATTACTAATTAAATGTTATTAATGTTAATATTATATTTTAATTATTATTAATAATATTTATGTTATTATGTTCATAACACTAAATGTTAATCATTTTAAAAAATTATTATGATTGATAACATTATTAACATTAATTTTTTAAATATTATTAATATTGTATAAATGATGTTATTGATAATATAGTTTGTAATATTAACTAAAATGTTATTTTTTTATTATTAATATTGATATTTATTGATATTAATGTTTTTAGTGATTAAGATAGCATTAAAGAAAGGTTGGCTTTACCTCCCCTATAACGAACGAACAACGAGAAGGAAGGTCACCATAGATCATTCTGCCTAGCCTCAGAAATCACATATTTGGGAAATAGAGAAATGAATTTGATTAATGAAATGACTTGATATACGACGGATCTCCTTTAAGCATGTGGTAGGTAGGAAATAAGCTTGAATATTTGCCCAGTAGGACTATGACTATGGGAAAATAGTTTACTTGAGGCAAGGTAGGGCTATAAGTCCCATAAAATTTGTAAAGCAATAGTAGGGTGATAAGCCTACCTCTCTCTTGACTAATTAACTGATACTGAATGATTCACTAAACCATACATCCAAGCAATCTCACCGTCCACTACATATCGTACCAACATCATTAGTTCTATCGCTAGCTATGGCAAGAATCGGAGGTTATTGTTGGAATAACCCCTATATATATATATATATATATATATATATATATATATATATATATATATATATATATATATATATATATATATATATATATATATATATATATGGGTCATTCAATAAGTCTAAATGGTGGTAGATTGGATGAATCAACCCGTATTCAAGAAAGGGAACTCATATTCATTCAAGCTCCTTATTATTGTTTTATGGGGGATTGGATAAGTAAAACCTTAAAGCAATAACCAGTATATATTGGGCATCTACCCTCACATGTTGAATTGTCAGTGGGAAACTACTATACCGATTAGATCATATATCTTAGCTAGCCTCCTACATATCAGTGGTCCAACGAATGAATGATAGCCTATGGCAGGCTTCTTGAGCTTGTTGCAGAGATCGTGTAATGTGACAATGAATGGCTAGATTTCACCAATGAACCAATGTTGCTTGATTGATAATGACTAAGGCTTATGAGTAGCGTTTTTGGGTCAACTAAGAAGTAAGTTGCTTGATAAGCCAGTTAGAAAATAGATAGACGTGGTGCTAGAGAGAATTGCCTAACACTTGAGGCAAGGGGAAAAACGACTATGTGCAGTTTTCAACGACTATGTGTGGCAATCCTGGGACAGACAGGGCTATTGCAGTGAATGATTACTATGCGCAACGAAGATGTGCTACGACTAAGTCAGTTGCTATATGGGTGGGGGTTTCAAACTAGTTAGCTGCAACGGATATACAACAGTTACATACGTCGATATATCTTTGGAAAATCATACGCAACAGACAGTGGCTATACAAACCGTTCACCATAGGCCTAGAACTAAAAGACCACCAAGTACAACAACACCTACAACAATAGACAAGACCTCAGGAAGGGGCTAGAGCTAGTATTCAAGAGATGCTAGATAGACCCAAGGAAAAGGGACTAGGTTGAGCCATTCAGGGAGAGAAATAGACATCCCAAGAGGTGAGGTAAAGCCATTCCACAAACTCCATTACACCCAAGTCACCACCAGACAGGAGAGATTGAGCCAATAAGCTCTTAACATATGAGCATATTGCTGCTTGAGTTCTACCTAGCTTATAAAAACCACGGGATATTATGTTTCCCATGATGTTGTCTTAAGCAAGTCGTCGCCTTATTTCATTTCCTGACCTCCCTTGCTAGTCTTATTTTATCGAGTTCATGGTTTTAGGTGACTTGGGTATGTGATATGGGTTCTAACTTGATCAACATTGACCTTCTGGCAATATCAACTATGAATGATTAACTATTGGACCTTGTGACAATGCACTCTTGGCAACGACAACAGGCTATCGGAAATGATTGTATCTAGGTTGACTAGCTTGCAATGACCTCACTTCCTGTAAACAATACTGTGTTCCTTCGGGTGACCAAACCCGTGATCTAAGCCGAGCAATTGTGTGGAAAGGAGGGGCCAGCAAATAACAACATGACTATGTGCAGTTATAACTACTTCACACCAAGAGCGAGTTAATACCTCGTTATATACGATGCACCATTCAGGAATCCTATGCGGAATGGAAGAGTCATTAGGAAAGGAGATAAGGTCTTCAACAAAGAGGAGAGGGAGTTTGAGCCTTTCACCGTAGGCCAAAAATACTTTCATATCCAAGCCTGGCCAAGTTCAAAAAAAGAAGGAATTAGTCATTAGCCTATGTAACCTTTAATATCTCACCTTGAACCTTTATCCACGAGCCTTTACCCAACCAAGTACATCAAGCCTCAGTAGGAGTTAAGCAGGAGTCAGATAAGTTTCACCTAGAGCACTAAACCTCATCAAGCCCAATTACCTGTATAGAGTGAAAGCCAAACAACTTTCTTAGTATTTTCTTTCTTTCCATGGAATGAAAGTTGGACTACCGCCATAGAGTGGTCTTAAGATACAAGCTTAGTCAAAGCACTTAGTCCCACACTTGCCCTAAGTCTTTCTTTAGTCCCATGCCCTATGGGCTTAGTGAAATTAAGAGTCAAGTCCATATAGTAAAGTACTATTAGCAATAGTAAGTTATAGCAGTTTCAATGCAAGCAACTCGGTGAACTAAGGTTTAGTGTATGTATGGGATATTTTGAGTCATGAAAGGAAGCTTGAAATAGATCCAGGTCAGGTAATATATATCCAGATAAATTTTCTTAAAAGAGAAAGAGTGGGGGAAAAAAGAATTTGAACAAAAAGAAAAAGTAAGGAAACAGAGGGTATACCTATGATAATGAGGTGGGTAGTCGTCTCGAAATAGAGAATTCTTATTTCCTCCAAGAAAGAGTAGGGAGTCTACTTTCCAACCCACCCACTTGCAAGAACTAGACATTTAGCCCTAGATCACTTTTCTATGAATGCACTTAGTGATCGAGTCAAGACTGTAACCTCTCCCTTATAAGGACCAGATTAAACAACCTCACCCATATTTGTTTGTTTCTTTCCTTGACTAGATATTATTTGCAGAGACTCCTCACTTTCCTTTATCACACCGGCGTAGGAGAGGAGCCCAAATGGGGGTGTAGCCATAGCCATAATAGTTGATATTGCCTGGGCCTGCCGGCCCAACACCCATAATAATTTTATGTGCCTCACCTAGCTCCTTAGATATATTTTCCCAGTCGTGTTTGCGACTAGGGCCTCTTAGGGAAGTAAGAATAGGATAGCACTCATCTTGGGGTGGGATTTCTACTTATATGCTTTCAGTGGTTATCTACTCCACACTTCGCTACCCAGCGTCTACCGTGGGCACGATAACTGGTACACCATTGGTGCATCCCTCTCAGTCCTCTCGTACTAGGGAAAGGTCCTCTTAATGCTCTAACATCCTCACTGGATATGGACTAAACTGTCTCACGACAATTTGAACCCAGCTCACATACCACTTTAATGGGTGAACAACCCAACCCTTGCAACATATTACCGCCCCAGGCGGCGAAGAGCCGACATTGAGGTACCAAACCTTCTTTTCAATGTGAAATCTTGGCGAAGATCATCATGTTATCCCTAGAGTAACTTTTATCTGTTGAGCGATGGCCCTTTCACTCGACACTATCAGATCACTAAGGCTAACTTTCATCCCTGCTCGACGAGTGGGTCTTGTAGTCAAGCTCCCTTTTACCTTTTCACTTGAGGGTCAATTTCCGTCTGGCCTGAGGAAACATTTTCACGCCTCTACTACATTTTGGGACTCCTACGCCCCATAGAAACTATCTACCTAAGACTGTCCCTTGGCCCATAGGTCCTGACGCATGGTTAGAATTATAGCTCTTCCAGAGTGGTATCTCACTGGTGGCTCAGACCTCCTGGAAGGGGGCCTTCTTTGCCCTCCACCTAAGCTACACAAGAAGAACCCAAAGACAATCCCAGGGAACAGTAAAGCTTCATAGGGTCTTTCTGTCTAGGTGCAGGTTGTCTGCATCTTCACAGACATGTCTATTTCATCGAGTCTCTCTCCGAGACAATGCCCAAATCATTACACCTTTCGTGTGGGTTGGAACTTACCAGACAAGGAATTTCGCTACCTTAGGACCATTATAGTTACGACCATCATTCACCGGGGCTTCGGTCGTTGGCTTCCTTGTCATCAGGTCACAAACTTCCTTAACCTTTTGGCACTGGGCAAGTGTCAGCCCCCATACATGGTCTTATGACTTTGCAGAGACCTGTGTTTTTGGTAAACAATCGCCCGAGCCTGGTCACTGCGACCTCCTACACTATAGTTGTGAAGAGCTAGAACATAGCATGGAGGACATAATACCTTTCTCAGCCCATTCTTTAATAATTTTTTCCTCAATGTTTTCCCAGTCATCCACTCTTACATACATCTAATCTTCCTAATCATCGGCTTCATGAGCATATGGCCAACCAACCTGTTTGAAGCATGCTCAACTAACTTCCTGGGTCATACAATATCCCTTTTACCGTTTTAGATTTGTACATCATATGTATTTGGGAGCCTTCTTTTTGAGCATGTGCTTTGTTGGCTAAGGCATAATGCCTAGCTCTCATAACCCACTATAGAGGATAGGGCCACAAAAGATTTCTTGCTGAATTCTACCACTTTAAACATGAGATCCATTTGGTAGGCCATCTCCATAAACAACAACCTATAAGGCACAAACTCTGGAAGTGTGTGTGGAAAATAGAAAGGGAAGGGAATTTCATTTTTAACTATATTTCAGGCGAATAAATAGAAATATAAACCCCTATATATGAGAAGGGCCAATCGCTGATAGTACTACAGAAAGGAATGAAAAATAACTATAGTTAGTTGTAAATTCTAATATATGTATTAACCACTTCCTTCATGTTAAAATAATGCTAATAATATATAGTAATAAGAGGGATAATGGTTGTGATGCAGCATAGTCCCTGCCTCTAGTGTGAATTAATTAATTCTCCCTACACAAATATTTCCACATTTCTCTGCACATGCTTCCTCCGCATAGCCACCTCTGCACAACTTCCCTCGCATAACCACCTCCACACAACTTCCTTTGCACACGCTCCCTCCACACAACTCAATAACATTTTTTTAGTTATTCATTAACATTCGAAGTTGTTATTAATCAATGTGGGTCCCAGTGGTGTGCATAAGGATATTGTGTGGAGCAAGGAACATAAACCTCCGCACATACACACCTCCACACTTCAATGAGGCATGATTGCTCAACATCTTTAAAATATTAATTAGTAGTGGTTATACATTGTATTCATATAATTGTTTTGGGTATAAATTTTAAAATTTTTAATGTAAATAAGTCATGTGAAATGGCAATTCGGATTGACTAGCAAAGTCAAAAAAGTAATAATTAAAAAAAAATTGTGGGGGACCTCCACAAAATCATATAGTATGAAAATATCTTTCACTAGTTGAATAGCCAATTAATATATATGAAAAAACTCTCTAGTGAAAGATACTACAAAGGCCCTAAGTTAATCTGCTAATTAATTGACAAAGCAAAATATCCTTTTATAGAACTGTCTCATGATATTTTTATAGATTTATCCAAAATGTTACACATTAAACCAATGCCAAAATAAAAGTAAATAAAAGTAATATTCCACTTAGAACCTTTAAAATATCATATTTTTCACTCACCTAACAATAGACTTCTCGCTAAACTAAAATCTATTTGGTGGATAGCGTTTGTTGGAGAAAAGAGTCTCATGCATGAAAATTACCTGTTAACATAATACTTTTTTCCTTCAGTTCAAAGTATAGAAAAGTTTGTTCTCCAAAAATGTCTTTTACAGTTTGCACACAAACTCTAATAACTTACATAAACTCAAAATTTAGAATTCAATAGTTGCACCACTCTCTTGAAGTCATCTCATTTTGCAAAAGTTAAACTTTGTGCAAAGGTATCGTTGTTTCTAAGGTGGGTAATTTCATTAACACTTTTGTGAGGAGCTTTACTTGTGCAGAGATTTCCGCCCAATGAAAGCTCTGCAAAAGTTATCAATGTGGTTTTCTTTTGTTCTATTGCATGCAAAGAGTTTCTATGTAGCTTTTCTGGTTTCGAATGATAATTGGGTGTTGGAAAAGGTCAAAGGTACTTTCTATTCTCTAAATAACAATCCTTCCTCTATTGAGTAATAGGGTAGAGTTACGACACCTTGCCTCACTTAAATAACTATTATTCCTCCTTGTTTATTTATTAATAAACCAATCAATCTTTCAAAAATGGTGACTTATTCATGAGGTCATTATGGCGTCCAATGGTATTCATCCGAACCCAATAGCGCAGTCTACAAGTCTCTTTTGATTGTTTTCCCAATCTAGATGGTAGCACCAATAGTCATATATGCGGTTCCCTATTCTACAAGATAAATAACTGAACTCCCTTGTCAAACTATTAGTACTTCTACAATACAATCCATCAATTAATAGTTAATGTTGCTTCCATATTACATTACATGAATTAGGCCCAGAACAACTTGAAACAAAAAAGCTCATTATATAATTTCTTCGATAGAGGCAATAAGCGACGATGCTAACCCACATTAGAAAGGGCGAAGGGTATGACAATGTCTCTCTCAACAGGCATAGAGATAAGATCTAAGGTGGTAATCAAGATACAACAAGTTCAACGAAGGAATTTCATTAGGTCGAAAGGTCTTAATTAGTTCTCTAGTTCATTGTTCCTATAAAGAGAAGCATAATAATCATTGGTTGGTTTATTTTTTCAGAGCATAATCATTGGGTGGTTTTTTCAAGCCTCAAAGAAAGCATGTCGATTCTTCTCCCAGCCCAATTCTTTCTTGGACTACCCTGTGGTTCTCAATCTTGATTTGGTACCACAACCCTTTCTTATGATGCATATGGATCTATTGTTGGGTCTCAATCATAAGGGACTAGCTCATATGCAACACAAGCTGGGTCTCAATCTAGAAAGGCATTATCTAGCTCTCAAATAGGAGCTAAACCCAGAACAGGTGCTAAGCGTGGTGGTGGCTATACAACTTCAACTAGTCTTGCATCTTTCACTGCTCGTGCATCTTTAACTGGACCAGGAACTGCAACTACTAGGTATGGAACTACTCCACCTACTTTAGTTGACGACCTTTTTACCATTTCGAGTGCTTTTTCATGTTTCTTTAATTCAATTTGTTGAGCATGTTTAGTCTAAGATGCAACAATAGGCTAGACAAGGAAATACCTCGTCAATTTTTCTAATGTTCTAAAGAACATTTCCGCATTGAATCGAATGCAAAAGATCGCAAGGAAAGCCAAAAATACCAACACACTTTGACATCCAATTTGTTTTTAACAATGACTTTTATGATCCAAAGTGGCTTTCCTTCTAAATATGTTTCACCATAAGGTTCTAATAAAAAATCATCGAACTATGTACCTCTACACAATCCAAAGGCAGACAAAAAGAAAACGCTTCACAGTGTTTGAGAGATGGAAGCAGTACTCCATACAAAGGAGAAGGAAACTCTTGACAATATTTGAGAGGTGGATGTAGTATTGGTCATAAGTAGTTGGGGCATTGAGGGGTGCATTCAATTTCATAGTTGTATGTCCAGAAATAGTTGGGGCTTTCAAGGATGCATTCAGGGATGAAGTTCCATATTGCTTTCATGTTTGGGAATTAATATTGGGCATCCATGGATCCACGCCTAGAATTCCACCAATAAGAAGAGTCCTCGGTGACATCTACCTATTTCATGTGCCAATTTGTCTCCTTTGGTGGATAATTCCTATTTGAATTACCATAGAAGGGAGTTTCTAGTGTCATTTGTGAATACATTGTGCATGCTCTCTTTAGATTAGTGCCTTTTAGTTGCAGCTCATTCCAAGTCTTCGAGGAGTTTACCTGGGGTAGGGTGAGGAAAAAAATAAAGTGGTGAAACAATTGGTGGAAAACCTTCTTTCGTTAGAGGATATTCTGAGAACGAACAACTATGTCTCTTGAAAACCGTATTTTGGAGGAGATGGGATGGGATTTGTTGATATCTCTTTGGGAAAGATGTTTGGACATTTAGAATCCATTCAGAAGATTACCAATACCATTTTAATCAATCCAGAGAATATTTTGAACATTGATCATGTAATAGCACTAGCAAAAAATGGCTAATTAATTACTAAAAAAATGAGTAAAATTTTCATATAAACAACCATTTTTCAGTTTGTGACTAGTAGTAGCTAATTTACAGTATCTTATAACGCGACCAATTTTAGTTATTTTTAGCTTAGTCATTAATTGGTTGTATCAATTTTATCGTCTAGTAGTATATTTAGTCATTAATTGCCACAATTAATAGCCAAATATACAACAAAATATATTACTATATGATCATCTAAGAAAACCAATTAATGACCAAAGAAATATGACTAAAATGTTGGTCGTGTTATAAGATACTGTAAATTAGCTACTAATATATATGCAAATTTTAGTCATCATTTGAAACCAATTAATGGCCAAATAAATATGACTACATTTTGGTCATGTTATAAGATACTGTAAATTAGATACTAATAGTCATATATATGCAAAATTTAGTCATCATTTGTAATCACAAATTTAGCATTTGTAGTAGTCATTTATCTTTTCTTGGTAGTTTCATATTCATTATATAAACGACTAATTTAGTAGTTTATATTCATTTCATTTACTTTCATTAATGATCATTATACATGACTAATTTAATCATATATTCATTTTATTTGTGTTCATCATTAATCAATATAAACTACTAATTTAGTAGTTTTATATTGATTCTATGTGCTCATTATTAATCAACATAAATTAATTAGTATGATTTAAAAGATGTCATCTAATGTGCATGTTCATCTAATATGAAAACACAAAGTTGCATATGCTAATTACAATACTAAACAATATCAAGTGCAACTATAAATAATTTCAACTACATAAATTATATTATATGAAATGTTAAGTATTACAACATAAGTTTCCAACTTAATATTGGTTGGACTACAATTTACACATGAAATGATGTTTTATCACTTCAAAACATTATCATTGTGTTGTCAAGGCATTGCAAGTGAATTCACCAACTCTGAAGGCTTGAATATCAGTCTCTATGTGGGTGTCTTATGCGGGATATTATCTCTAAGGTATCACCACACTAGTTCTCTTCTCTCTCTCTCTCTCTCTCTCTCTCTTTTCATTTGTCACTCCAATGTTATTGCTCTCCTCTTTCTTCAATTCCTTCTTTTTACCATCAATACTGAATTCCTTTTCTAAAAACAAAAGAAGATACAATGTAGAGTGTAAGACATGAAAGACAATGAACACTAAAATATAAACTAAAGTAGACTATAAAGAGTTTATACGACATATTCTTCAACATCAGCAATGTCAAAGCCATTTTTCCCCATACAAGTAAGAAACTCGAACAAGTTTTCTTCGGTTGGGTGATAGTGGTCACTATAATGTGGCCAGTGACCTGTATAAGAAAAGAAAATAAAATGTCACCATAAAAAAGAACACCTTAGTAACTCAGTGTTCAACCTTCAAGGAAAGCTTAAGCACAATCATGTTAATTAAGTTACATGCTAAAAAGCTCAAGCTGTAGATAACTTGTGAAAACAAATAATCTGAGGTGTGATGTTTAATCCTTGTATTTTTATTCACAACAACATTTCATTTTCTGACGTATGAACATGGTCAAGTATATAAACAATATGTGCTCAAATAACAACATGAAAGTAAACTTTTCTAATAGTCATGAAAGTATTTTAACAAAAAATAGCTACAAGGATTCCAATCAATATTTTGTGATACTAATTTCATCTTCAAGCTTTGGTTCTTGTTTAAATGGACATGATACCAAGTATTTTCAATTTCATAGTTAAAATAAAACAAAATCGAAAGAAACGTCTAAAATACAATCAAACAATAAAGAGAGGATATCATGGAATGGACATTGCAATTATAAAAAATATGTTCACCTGTCTACCGATGTCATGTCTAGCATTCCTAAAACATTTGTTTACCCAAAATAGCCACGAGGTGAAAGAATCACAACATTAAAATCCATAGGAATCCCTAGTATAAACATTTCCAAAGTCGACGCCTCAGGTGCCAAAAGGATCTCTAACAACAAATGTATCATATTCAAGACATGATCTGCATTATCTCCCCAACGTTTTTCCAATCACATTTCTTGTAACCTGCCCACAGAAAAGTCAAGTAACAATCAAACGAAGGCATTGGCATTTGTTTTTATCTTTTATATCTATAAAATTTGAATCTTCTTTGTTTCAGGAACATATTAATTCATATTGAAATCCTTTCTGACATATGATAAGGTATCAATCAAGTAGGACATCAAAAAAATCGACCTCAATGAGGTCCTCAAACAATTTCTACAATATCAATATTTTTCTTGTTGTGATATCTTGGGTAGAAAAAAGAACATATCTACAAAATAAAAATCCATATATTACTTATGTTCAAACTCTGTATATGGTGTATTCTTAGGCATCTTTTTAAGATGTTCCTCTGCCTTTACCAAAGCAAACTATAGCTTGTTTAAACTTTGTATCCTTTTGTTCAACATCAATTTTTGCAAGAAAAATGTCACACATTATTCTTTCCCATTTCTCAACATGCTACATATGATAAATTGAAAGTCACATAAAACCAAGAGAAAACCCTTTTCTAACCAAAACAAACAAACAAACAGTGCCTCTAATAAAACTTCATTCTAATATCAACAGATGAAAAGAGAGTGGACCATTTTTGTTGCTTGACTTTATTTGTTTTTGTTATGAAAGTGCTCGAGCTTCAGGAACCAACAAATGTGAGGGAAGTTGTAAATGTGAAAAAAATTATGTTGACCTTTGTATACTTCTTCAAAATGATGTGAATGATGCCATTTTTGGATGTGGTAAATCTCATAATAAGAAATGGCCACATTGGATGCAGATATTAAATATAAAAACTTGTCGACATGGCATGTATTTTAATAAATTGCATTGCAACGACTACCATGGGTCTCCATGGGTTACAAGTCCTCAATATGTTGGTGTTAATGATGAAAGAGAGATGGCAACAATAAGTATGGGTGGTCTTAGTTTGTATGGTGGATATCTTCAAACCAAGTCCGTCATCTTAATGAACCTAGGTTCTGACTTGGTAAACCTAGATCTAGTCCTCACCTAGTTTCATTCCATCATACTTTGTCAAGACTCAAGAGGACATAATGGTCCTTCAACTTATAATAGGGTTTCTTTTGAGGTTATAGATAAATCTTATCCAAAGCAAATGAATTTTTGGGCTCCAAGAGATATGGATAATTTAAATGACAACAATCATATGTTTTTTTACCAAGATTGAAATGTAGGGATACATTTTTTGGATTTTACTAATAGATAGAATGAAAGAAAAAATCCATAAGGAGAATCTACTGGTCATTGTGATTAGGGAAATACTCGGAGATAATAAGACTATTTAGGTTCAAATCAAAGATGGTGTTGATTCTTGTAGCTCCTCAGTTGGTGGTAGTTTTTAAGGTAGGAATTTTGGTTCTTCAAGGGTAGGGTCCTTTAGCTTAATTTCATCTACCTTGGTCCTATCACCCAAAAGAAAAACATAATCAACAAAGAGTAAATATGTCAGGTTTAGGGCTCTTTCTATTTGTATAGTTGTCAATCTTATAGTTTTTTTTTAATCTGTTATAGCTCTATTGAGACCACCTACTCTACAATAAAAAATAGCAGAGGATCCATTAGTCATACCTACCCATGGTCTCTTGTAGGCATGATAGAATAATAGGTTGAGAAATTAATTAGAATTGCAAATATATTGAGGAAAGACAATTCATTATCTACTTAACCAATTGCACATTCAACCCTATATAGATGAGTAGCCCTAAATAAAGCCAGTTTGTTCTATCATATGCCTTGGAAAGATAAACTCACTAACATTGCTTGTAATTTCTTGGTTTGAAGTTATAAATTTATTCTTTGGCTACTCCTATTTCGTAATGGATTTGTTTGCCAGGAAGGATGCCAAATTGTTCTAATAACATGGAATCATCTTAGTGGCTTTTGTCCCTACATGTAATAATTTTTGCAATGATTTTGTAGATGCAATTACATAGTGAAATGGGTATGAAATCATCAAAAGTTTCATTCTTTTATAAATTTTTGGATTAAAGCCTGAAATTTTGAATTGAAAGCTCGCAAATCATGTCTGTGTATTTTAATTTGTCAGCAATTCTTAGTTGGTTTGTTTGAAGGAATTCATAGAACCCTTAGAAGAATTCTATTGTCATGTTAAGTGGTTGAGGGTTTTTATCCTCTTTTGGAAACAATGCATAATTGTTTGTAATTCTTCCTTTGATATTGGATCAATCAGTGCCTCATTAACAACATCACCTATAAAACTGGGGAAATATGAAGTCATATTTAACTATGTCTCTAAAATTTATTCTATCGTCCTCCTTCTAAATTCCCTCAAAATGGTTTATTAATGTGCAAATTTCTCCTCAAGATGAGACACCTTCTCATGAGTAAAAGTTTGTTGATAAACAACATCTTGAGGCAATTTTTCATTATAATTATGAGATGTTGAAGAGAAAAAAGCTTTGTTATTTAGTAAATTCTATGCACGAATGTTAGTGATTTGGTACAAGGGAATACGCCATCAGTGAGGGAATTGTGGAGATTCCCTACAATTCTTTTCCCAAATGTGACATGTGAGGATGTATGCTTATTAAACAGTTATATTTGAGAACATGCACCACTTTGAAGGAAAGACTATTTTGGATGTAAGTGCAAGAGGTGGATATTGGTGGCCACCCACCAATTCCACTTGGACCCCCACCATTGTTTCTTTTAGCTTTTCAGTTTCCTTAGTTGTAGCACAGTTTACTATTTTTAACAGTTTTTCGGGTCCTGAACTTTCAGAGCTGTTTTGAGGCCCTAAACAACGTTTTTTGGGAAAATTGGGAGCAACATGGGTCCATGGACGAATGTTGCTCTTCCCAAATTTGTAGCTCTCGGACAGATCTTTCTAACAAGATATTGTGCATTTCAAATGGAGATAGTATTCCAAAGTTACGACCCCGGGAAATTGATGTACCAATTTACCCAAACGGGGCCCACAATTTGGTGTTTCATCTTCTAGGGTTAGGTTTTTGGATGTTTAGGGTTTTCCACTATTTCTCAACAATAAATAGGCCTTCGAGCCTCATCGTAACATAGTTAGAGGCATGTAGCCACCACATCTCTTCTTAGAGATAAGCTACCATCGCCTTAGCTAATTTGTTTCCATATCTGTTTGTAAGCATATTTTAGTATTTTACAGTAATGAAATGAAGTATTATTTATGTTTCATCTCTATATGTATGGTTATGTCTGTAATTTGTTGCGTTCCTGTTTAAATCCGAACCAACATGCTAAGGAAATCACTAAAAAAGAAAGAATGAAAAAAAGAAATGGGTAACAATTTGTAATCGAACTAATTAGATCAAAAAAGAGAGCATGGAGAAAGGAGTCCTACCCTTCTAGGAGGTTGCCTCTCGTTCTCACTCATCATAGGTCTATCCACATGAGACAAGGGTCCATGCATATGCCAATAATTGTTGGGAAGAGGAGGCTCCAGACCCATTATTTCCTCTCTCTTTAAGCCTAACCACTTCTTTAGGTCACCAAGAAAATAATCATCTTTCCTTGAGTTATCACTTCCACTTCCATGATTTTCCAATCTTTGGTTCATATCCTCCCACAATTATTCTTCTTCCTCAAAATTTAGCCAGTTTTTGGACACCATTCTACTACGTGTTATATCAATTTTCTGAGGTGGTTGTACAAGTGAAAGTAGTTCGCCCAGAGATCTCTGGCCCCTGTAATTTCCATAGGCATCAATTAGAGCACCATGCATTGGTTGATGCCTCCAATCATAGCCATTCTGATCCAGGTGGATGTTGGTGGCCACCCACCTATCCCACTTGGACCCCCACAATTGTCTCTGTCAGTTTTCCAGTTTCCTTATTTGTAACAAATTTTACTATTTTTAGCACTTTTTCGAGTCCTGAACTTTCGGAGCCGTTTTGAGGCCCTAAACAACGTTTTTTGGGAAATCAGGGAGCAACATGGGCCCATGAATCGATGTTGCTTTTCCCAAAGTTGTATTCCTTGGATAGATCTTTTTAATGAGCTACTGTGCGCATCAAACAAAGATCTTATGCCAAAGTTACAACCCCGGGAAGTTGATGTACCAATTTACCCAAATGGGGCCCACAGTTTGGCATTTCATCTTCTAGGGTTAGGTTTTTGGATGTTTAGGGTTTTCCATTATTTCTCAACAATAAATAGGTCTTTGAGCCTCATTGTAACACAGTTTAGAGGCATGTAGCTGCCACATCTCTTCTTAGAGATAAGCTACCATTGCCCTAGCTAGTTTATTTCCATTTCTGTTTGTAAGTATATTTCAGTATTTTACAGTAATCAAATGAAGTATTATTTCCGCTGCATATCTATATTTATGGTTATTTCTGTAATTTTTTGCATTCTTGTTTAAATCCAGATCAATGGTATCAGAGCAGTCTGCTCTTTCTCTGTTTTTGTTTGCATGTCCCCAACGAGGTTGGGATATAAGGAGTTAGGGCTTGAACTGGTCAAACCTTTGCAAGACTAGCCTCACAAATCCCGACGGCCTCCCATGGCAGATGAAAAAAATACGAGGGGACAGGAGATCCTATCAAAATCTTGCTCGAAGAAGCCCTCGAGCAACAAAGGAATGCGATGATGGACAACTTTGCCCAGATCCTTCAGCGGCTACCCAGAGGTGACGCATCAACTTCCAACAGCTACTCTGGAAACGCCACACCATTTAAGGTACAAGTTAATTTTGAAATCCCCATATTCGAGGGTCAAATAGACACAGATATTGCAGATAAATGGTTAAATCTGTTAAAAGGGTATTTTTCTGTTCATGATTTTTCCAGTCAGAAAAGATTATTTTCGCTCTTCTCAAAGCAGCCCCCCACGTCAAGGACTGGTGGGAAAGCTACTACGAGCAGAAGGATGAAAGTATGGACTCACTATTTTTAGCCGCACCCACTTGGAATTCATTCTAGGATGCCATCAACAAGTAGTACTACCCTGTCGAAAGCTACGAGGATAAATACATAAAGTGGGCCACGCTGTGGCAGGGAAGGGACCAAGATGTATCGAAGTTCACAAACATTTTTCATACACTTCGCACACAGTTGGGTATCAAGGATTCTAAGCTACATTTGGCACTCAAATACCACGGCTGCCTACACAGATACATCCAGGAAGAGATGGAGTTCTTTAACATATCCTCGCTTGGCACGGCGTACCGATACACTGTCAAAATCGAGCAGAAGTTTAAACAAAAGAAGTGAGACTTTGGATCTACGAATCCAAAGACCAAAGGACAAAGCCAAGGTGGGGTGACCCAAGACAACCTATCGATGCCGCAAGAAAAGAGCAACACTACGAAGTCAAAGAAGGACACAAGAAATAGGTGTGAGTTCCATAAGAGCCCCACTCACAACACAAGTGAGTGTCAAACCAAGTAGTCGCTGGTGGCCGAGTTGAAGGCCTCCGAATCAGATGCATGTTCTGACACTGGGTCAGAACCCAACAAGGGGAATGGAAAAGGGAAGTAGATCATTGATGTGGAGCCCAGCGCCACTATTGCCACCACCAAGGTCTAGAAGAATGAGCTCGAAGATCCAAAGGAGGGGAAGCGTCTTTTCCACTCATAGATGTGGGTGAAGGGTATGCCGCTACAATTCATTGTTGACGATGGGAGCCAAAAGAACCTCATTTCAGCAGAGGTCGTGAAGCGGTTGGGACTATCGACCATACCACACCCACAACCATACAACATTGGGTGGCTTCACCAAGGACGAGATCTCCAAGTTCGCCAGCAGTGCTGCCTTCCCTACAGCATCAAACCCTTCACAGACAAGGTATTGTGTGATGTTGCACCTCTGGATGTTTGTGATGTATTATTAGGCTAGCCATACTTGTGAGTCAAGGCCTCACGCTGTTATTATTTCTTTGGATAATTCATTATATAGGATATTGGGGGTAGCCCCACCTACTACCACCTCTTTGATCTCTGCTAAGAAATGCAGTAAGATCATCTCACAGACTAGGAAATTTATTTTATGTCTGGTCTGCTCCCAAAGTAAGGGGAAGATTGTCGCCACATCCATGACCCCCTTGAAGGGTTCCTCCATGCAACAACAGCAACAAAAGGATACGGTCATGACAGAACACAGGAACAACTTCTCCTTACCCACAAGAGTACCACACAAGTTTCAAGTGAGCGACAAAGTCTGGTTGCATCTGCAAAAAGAACGCCTTATAAGAGCCCATCAGAAGCTCATACCACTCCGACATGGTCCTTACAGCATTAGCAAGGCTGTGGGAAACAATGCTTTGGAGCACGACATTCCTCCATTCCTTTGCTTGCACTGATTTTTCAATGTGTAGCACCCTCTACCATGCTTCCCACCATTACTGGACACATCAGAGATTACAAAACATCTCACCAGGGACCAAGTTCAGCAGATGGAGGAACTCAACGCAATGGGGACCATTGCTTCCTAAGGGGGGAGGAATGATCCAGGTGGATGTTGGTGGCCACCCACCTATCCCACTTAGACCCCTACAACTATCTTTGTCAATTTTTCAGTTTCCTCATTTGTAGCACAATTTACTACTTTTATCAGTTTTTCAGGTCCTGAACTTCTGGAGCCGTTTTGAGGCCCTAAACGACATTTTTTGGAAATCTGGGAACAACATAGGGTCGTGGACTGATGTTGCTCTTCCCAAAGTTGTATTCCTCAAATAAATATTTCTAACGAGCTACTGTGCGCATCAAATGGAGATCGTATGCCAAAGTTATGACCCCGGGAAGTTGATGTACCAATTTACCCAAACGAGGCCCACAATTTGGCGTTTCATCTTTTAGGGTTATGTTTTTGGATGTTTAGGGTTTTCCATTGTTTCTCAACAATAAATAGGCCTTCAAGCCTCATCATAACACAGTTCAGAGGCATGTAGCCACCACATCTCTTCTCAGAGATAAGCTACCATCGCCCTAGCTAGTTTATTTCCATTTCTGTTTGTAAGCATATTTCAGTATTTTACAGTAATTAAATGAAGTATTATTTCCATTGCATATATGTATTTATGGTTATTTCTATAATTTGTTGCATTCATGTTTAAATCTGGATCACATTCCTTGAATCATATGCCGCACTCGTATTAGCAGTGTCAAGTTGCCTGAGGCGATCTCCATCACCTTTCCAACCCAAGGTCTTTCTCACCCATTATCCTTCTCTGCACAACTGTCATTCAACCTTTCAACAATACTTGATGGAGAAGGATTCATTCCAACTCCAATTCTTGGTGATACCGTAGGATCATTCCTTCCAACAACACTTAATAGAGAAGGATCCCTTCCAATTCCAACTCTTGGTGAAGAGGAAACCTTTACACCTCTTAACCTAGAGAGTGGAGATGAGGGTTTTCCAACTTCAATCCTTGACAAGGGAGAGAGAGGCCTTCCAAGTATAATTCTTTATGGAGAAACATTGAAATTGTAACCATTATAGCTAATTGTATCAGGCTTCTGTCCATATCCAGGTTTAAGAAAAGAATCTACACTTTCCGGTCGATGGACCTTCTGGCAATAAGAAATAATAGGCAGTGGTAATGTAGAAAGATATGAAACCTACAAGCCAAAATCAGTCCTACATGCATAACATACAACATCCCACATGAGGTTGTGATCTAATGGTGAGGATGGGGCATGTGGGGCCACCAATCAATATTTGACTATCCAAGAGGATGAAAATAGAGGTTGGGACCACATACAAAGGAAATAGTACCTGAAATACTTTGACACAATAGGAACCCCCCTGTTGCAGAAGCTTAGCCACGCATGCAATTCATAACAGTATGAGAATAGGACATTTATTTTTGTAGGTTGGCTACATGGAACTTTGTGATTTTCCATTTAAGGAACTGGACACACTTAGGGGAGTAAGTCAATTGTAAGAAGTTATCATTTAAAAAATAATATAAAACACCAAGAATCAGTGAAAAAGCCAAGTAAATGTGAACAAGAATCACACATAAAGCTAAATATGTTCAGCAATCCAAAAAACAATAATCAACACTGTTATTAAAAAAAGTGATGAAGTCCATTGTAATGAAAGAAGCTAGCAACACAAAATTTCCAATGAGTTTTCTAAAATAATGCACAAGCATCAATAGTTTCCAAATCAATGTTCTCACACTCAGATTTAGACTCAACAAAGACTCGTCTAGCCTGGGACTCAGCAAGACTCAATAATTTTGGAAAGACTCAACAAAGACTCTGACTAGTGGCAAGTTTCAAGAGCAAGTCTTAGGAAAGACTCAAGAATCTTAACCAACTCAAACTACATTGTTATAAATTACTGTAAGCATCAATTGCAAAAGCTAGGTCAGATTCAACAAGGTTAGAACTGCGAAAAATAGTTTTTGATGTGCCACCTATAGAGGTAATTTTCTGTAAGACAAGTAAATGATCATGAACATATTAACCTAGAAAAAATAATCTTACATATATCTACATCATTGGTTACCATTAGGTGTAAACTTCAATCTCCGCGCTATCTCAACAATTGGGCTACATATCATAGAATAATATTGTACATACTTGAAATAAAATTTAACAACTGCCAAAGAAAATTATAAAGGAAGTGCTTAAACTAAAAGTATAAGTTAACTAGAAGTCACCTACAGAGTCAGATTTTGACTAAGTGTTGTTTATGTTAGAAAAGGGTAGAAGAATGATATACATGTAGTATTCAGAAATCTTCATGCTACCTTTTCGAACTTTCATGTATAGATATGCTAGATATCTTTGGTTCCAGACTTAATGAATCCTCATCTATTTATGAATTTGACCCCTCTACTTGCCATGTGGACCATGTACACATTTAACATCCAAGTTAATTTGATGCACCTTAAATAAATAGAATATGGGATTGTGTTGCATAGAAATGCATCAGAGAGCATAGACAACATCAATAACCTAGGTGTTCCAACCAAAAACTCAATTTTGAATGCTTATAAACGATATTCTGAGGGGAAATAAATACATGTTTGAATGGATATCTCAGTAACTTAATGATCAATAACCAATCGGTGGCATAAATGGATACAATTAGAAAAATCATACTATATTAAAATGACACATTTTACAACTTTAATGGTTATGACCCCTAAAATCAAAAGATTACTTGGTAAAATTTTAACTTAACAATTGAATAATACAAGGAACTAAGGATTGCAAAATTAATTGCAAGATAAAAATGTTGTGTAATTGGTTACATAAGAAGGCATAATATAAGAGCTCAATTCTTTGACTTGTGATATACCCATTTTCATCTTCTAGTCGAAGCTCATAAATCAAGGCTTCACAAGGCATAAATGTTTCTATGTTACATTCATTTGGCGCAACCATTGTCAGGACTGGTTTTCTCAACTTGCATTTTTCATCCCTTTTGGTACTCATTTGAGTTTGTAAGGGAAGCTTCCATAAAGGATTATAAGAGTTTTAGGTTGGTTGACAATTATGTCAGATACACTACCTACAAAATATTACCAATCGACTTTAAAAGGCTATCATGCAGAAGGCATAAGCATAAGAGATTAAATGGGTCTGTGAAATACAACTTTGATACCTTCTAGAGAAACAATTGTGTGTCTCATATTCTCTTAACATTGTCTCCATGAAAAACTACAAATCCCTTATTCATGAGGGTTCCAAGAGCATTGTGAATATGAAAGAAACCCCAAGAAAAACCAATTAAGCATGTGAGCATACCAATGCATCCAACCAATATAGACAGTCATTTCAACCACAACATAAAAGAAATCAATTAAGTCAATCAGTACATGTATTTATGCTTGAACTTTCAAATACACAAAGAGCATCCTTACATCATGAAGATGAACTTCCACTAATCCTTGCTTGCGCATCTCATCCAAAAGTTGGTAGTTCATCCATATATCATAGGTTAGACTTTTTATACAAACAAAAATCAATACACTGTTATCTTATCTAGAGCAGTCAAGAATATGTCACCTCTGATGTTCAAGTAAATGGTCCTCTAGCCTGCATCTTTTCCATGATAAGATTTCTGACTATTGTAACCAGATTAGCCCACCTTATGCTTTCTTTGGTAGAAACTTCGGTTGTAATGAGATCCATGTCAATAGTCCCTATCACCATGACACAATGCATTCATTGAAATTACTTTTGTATAATATATACCTTAGACTTGGAATAAATGGATATAAAGACAACTAAGGAATAATTCCATTTATACGAGTGCAACTGGCATGTTTCAAGACCTAAATAATGAGATATTTGTAAACCCAGGCAAACTGACCACCTTTATCAAGAAAGTTGTAGAATTTACCAGTAGCATGATCAATGGCGGATTGTTAAAGGGCACCTTCAAGCAGCCTGAATACTTCAACTGCATCACACCTTTCAACCTACACAGACCACCACTGTTATGCATGATTTATATAATTCCAAATTTCATGGCCATACAAGATATATATATATATATATATATATATATATATATATATATATATATATATATATATATATATATATATATATATATATATATATATATATATATATATATATATATATATATAGATATATATATATATATATATATATATAGATATAGATGTATATATATATGTGTATATATGTATATATGTGTATATATGTATATGTATATATGTGTATATATGTATATATATCTATATACATACATATATATATACATCTATATATATATATATATATATATATATATATATATATATATATATATATATATATATATATATATATATATATATATATATATATAGATATATATATATATATATATATATACTTGATTTTACATTCTCATATGCACTTTGATTTACTTGGGAAGATAGTTCTATGCACGACTTCTATTGTAGCTGAGGTTGGTTTCTTATAAACTTCCAAATCCATATTGATAAAATTCAACATGCAATTTTTAAATTAACATACATGTAAAAATTTGAGAATGCTTACATAAAAAATGGATATCTTCTAATCCTAGTTTCCGTTGAAACCTAACTTAGAAGAGGCATGAAAAATAACAATGGATTTGGAAGTTTATAAGATAACAATGGATTTTTTATGATCAAAACTCATACCATTTTCTTCACCCTCTTTTCCCTTTTGTTGACCATCTGCAGTAAATGCTCTTGCAGCATTGAAAAATTTAGCTCCCTTTGCAGTCTACAATATAATAACCATCAGAGTTATTTTCTTGAATTAAAAGCTTTACAGTATGTTTATAAATTTCAAGGTCAAAGAACGAATTGTTAAAATACTTATCAGGCTTCACAATTAAGAACTTCATTAGAAGAAATAGAATAACCAAAACAACATTCAAATACTGCAGGAATGGAATTAGAATTATTTCCTTAAGTAATGTTCAATGCCATTGAAAACCAATATTTTTTCCTGATGCAAGTTAAATTAAACAAATTTCAGATAACAAAAATTGCAAGTGGCATACAACAACAATCCTTGTCAAGCATGACATAAATGATCCCTCTGTTGCACCAAGTTTTGATGATGGGGAGCTGGGTTGACAACTTTTGGACACAGCTGGAAGTTACCCTCAGTTTCCAAGGGTGAAGAAGGCTCTCTCTCTCTCTCTGTCCCTCTTATATATTAATAATTGTCAATTGGGTCTAGCCCAAGTTGTTACGATGGAATATTATCCTTCCCCCCAGTTTATATTCCCATAAGTGGCCTGTTGAGCTCATAATGTGTATTTTGTAACAAATTTGAGCCTTTTTGTTTACCTGGCTTTGTGCTCTAAGAAACCTAGGGATTACCCTGGGGACCATACTAGGAATGAGGGTAAGTGCCCCCAGGTTTCTCTCAGGATATATATATATATATATATATATATATATATATATATATATATATATATATATATATATATAGATAGATAGATAGATAGATATTTGTGTGTGTGTGTGTATTTCCTTGGAATGAGGGTAAGTGCCCCAAGGCTTTACCTAGGGTATATTACCTGGAAAATAAATAAATAAATATTACACACACAAGGAATTAAAGGTGTAAAATTCTACACAAAAATGTTAAATACAAAAATTAGATAAAAGAAAATTTGTTCAGATTCACAAGAGATAGCAAAATATTAGATCAGAACCAACACAAAATCCAAATTCCATGATAAAGAGGAACATACACTAGCACTTGGGTAGCACAACTCTTGAAGAGAAATAGCCAAGATGGATGCAGCCTTAAAGAGGGAGTGAACCCAAGAAAAAATGAGATAGACAAAATAAACAAAAGTACAAGAGAGAGAAACACTTGATAGGTGCCATCAAGAAAAACACTTTATTAAGAATGAAAGGTAATCACATAAGGATTAATCCCAAATGAGAATTGTGTATTTACAATTTCATGTTGCCCAAAAACACATGATTTACTACCACTTAGACTGCCTAGAACATTGCTAGTTCATCTAATGCATGTACAAATATCTTAATGAGTAGATGATACACCTTCTTCCCCACGTGAATTAGAAACTTAACTAAAAACACATGCATGGCTCTGGAAAAATGAGTTGTAATGCAACATGAACTCGCAACATATTGCATAAGTCATCCTCAAGATAGCATTATCATTGCTTGTTAAGTTTCATGCTTACTTCACCAAATGTTACTGATTAGTGATGGGTTGTGCCTCTTTCCAAACAAGGTAACCACATCCCACTATTTATAATTGAATGTTGTGTTTGGGTACATGCATATCCCTACATATCTCCTACACTGCACCTCCTTCTAAGTACTAAAACAACAACTCCACACCTAACTATGAATTTATTTTTTGTTCATTTAGTGCATGATCCACCCTTTGAGGAAATAAAACACCATGCATAGGTTAATTCACTGAATACAAGATAAAACTATTCTAGGCACTACAACCAACCAGTTAGAAATCTACTACAGGAACATCGTCGTACTCATTCAAAGAATAACACCTATGGCAGCTTCCACTAGTATATATAAATATGTATTATTCTAAGTATGCATAGGTTAGCCCCACATAACGACCAAACAAGTTGGTTGCAAAATAATGACAAAAAGGTTAGCTCCTGTTAGGCCCCTATAGTACTAGTGTAACCCATTATTGTTATTAGTACAACCCACTTATTATATTGATGTACCCATGTAATGCCCATATTGTTACTATTGTTCCACATATAAGCCCACTATTGTTATTATTGTGCCCTTACATTATTATTGTTATGTTGGCTATGATTATGTTATGACCCCTTAGACTCCTATATATAGAAAGGAGGTCTTTTCATTTGTATCATCGAAGAATTGTTCATTTATGTAATGTAAAGGAGGTTTCCCCCTCGAAGAGGATGAATTCTAAGGCATTGATCTATCTTTTCTATCTTTTCTTGAGCTGGTTTCATAACATTTGGTATCAGAGCTTTGGATTCTAGGGTTTCGCTACTCCAAACAGGTCATCGTGGAATTTTCGCTATAACGTTTTTTTTGTGACTTTTCAGAAGCTAAAAAAAGCACATTTGAGACGAAATCACACTGAACCTCGAGTCTAAATTTCAGAGCTTTTCGCGCTATATTTGCAAAGATATGATCTAAGGAAGTTGGTCTTTTTGCAGACTCCTGAATTACATTCCAAACAGGTGACCTGGGGAAAATCGTCATAACTTTCTCTCTGAGCATCGGATTGAAATTTCGTAAGAAGGTACAAAAAGAGGACAGATTGTAGTTTCTTGTATATCTTTTTCAGAGCAAAAGGTTGAAAAAGTGACACGTGGAACTTCATAAAAGTTCGCTCTTCTGGAAAGGTCTATAATCAGGTCATCTTGGGAGATTGTGCATAACTCTTTCTTGGAGAATCCAATTTGGATCATACTAGTGGCATTGGAAATAGGACACAGAGAGCTACTATAGGTAGCAATTTCATAACTTAAAGATCTAAAAGTACAAAGTTACAGTCATTTCAAGATCAAGCTCCTAAAATCAAGAAAAAGCAAGATGAAGAAGTTTGATGGCAAGGATCCGGTAAATTGGATACTTCAGATGGAGCAATATTTTGATCTACATGGTGTAACACTGTTACAAAAGGTATGTATTTCATCTTCATATTTAGAACCGGATCAATTTTTATGGTATGAAGAGCTTTGTTCTCGTAAACAACTTGTTACGTGGTCAATTTTCACGGAGGAAATGATAGCACATTATGAGGATACAAAGAGCAACACCACAACAATTGGAAAGAGTAAAAGGGCTTTGTGACATAGTGGAAAGCAAAATTATGGAAACCAAGAAGCATACCCCTCACAACTATAAAGATGGAAGTGTTGTTTCTCCCAGCCTTCCACAACCTACAAGGGCTACACCACAACAATTGGAAGAAAAAAGAGAAAAAGGGATTTGTTACAATTGTGATAGCAAATACACTAAAGGTCATAAGTTTGTTGAGAAGAAATTATTTTACATAGAATATGAAGAGGAGGAAGAAAAGGATCAAGAAACATCAAAAGAAGAGGATATACACCAGGACCCCACCCCAGAGAAAGAAGAAATGAATCAGACCATATCTTGTAAAGCATTGGCAAGAATTACCACTCCTCAAACTCTCAAGATAGAAGGACATATCAAGAAGAAAAAGGTGCAAGAAGTGAAAGATCACATCGAGAAAGAAGAAATGAATGCAACCATATCTTGTAATTCATTGGTTGAAATTACCACTCCTCAAACTATCAAGATAGAAGGACATATCAAGAAGAAAAATGTTCAATAAGTGAAAGATCACATCAAGCATCAAGAAATGAATCCGACCATATCTTGTAAAGGATTGGAAGAAATTACCACTCCTCAAACTCTAGAGATAGAAGGACATATCAAGAAGAAAAAGGTTCAAGCAGAGAAAGATCACATCGAGCATCAACAACAAGTTCTCCAACTTTTAAAGGATAATGCCACTTCAGTGCAAAATCAAACGAAACAGCAGGTAGATCAAAATCGTAGTGAAAAATGTTTTGATGTAGGTGATTGGGTATTTTTACTGCTACATCTCAAGCAATCTATTTATGAGAAGGAAATGTTGCCAATACTACATGCACTTAAAAAATGGTGACCTTACCGAATGGGAAGACTCTTCAAGGATGAGGATGTGGAAGCATTGGTTTGTGCTATTTCTATTATCCAACTAGATTGGATAAATGAAGCAAGGGATGAATGGAAGAAGGATGAAGAAGTATGGCCACTTATTCAAAAGTTGCAAAAGAACCCAATTCAAACAATATTGCTAGAAATTGAAGAGGAAGGAAAAATCATATTGGAACCTGGAGCAATCACAGAAACAAGAACTCGATAGCTACGAAATCGATCAATTTCAGAGTATCTCATCAATTGGAAGAACTCACCCACTGAAGATTCCACATGGGAGGACAAGAATTTTAATAGAAGCATCAAGAACTACTCAAGCATTGAGGACAACGCTTTTTGAAGGAGAGGGGCATGTTAGGCCCCTATAGTACTAGTGTAACCCCTTATTGTTATTAGTACAACCCACTTATTATATTGATGTACCCATGTAGTGCCCATATTGTTACTATTGTGCCACATAGAAGCCCACTATTGTTATTATTATGCCCTTACATTATTATTGTTATGTCGGCTCTGATTATGTTATGACCCCTTAGACTCCTATATATAGAAAGGAGGTCTTTTAATTTGTATCATCAAAGAATTGTTCATTTATGTAATGTAAAGGAGGTTTCCCCCTCGAAGAGGATGAATTCTAAGGCATTGATCTATCTTTTCTATCTTTTCTTGAGCTGGTTTCATAACAGCTCCAGAATAATTTTCTTAATTATTCTCCTTATTTATCTAGAATAATAAGAAAAAGGTCATCTCCAGAATAAGGAAAGTAGAGGGTAATACCACACCAGGTTCCTCCAATGTAGTATATGCATTGATCTAATGGATCAAGTAACTACCACCAACACCAAATCCTAACTTGAAGCACCAAAATATTAGCCACACGTGAAAAAGAAAGTCTCCAAAGAATCCCCAAAAATCCTTTATGCTTGAATCTTCAACAAATTCTCTCTCAAATATCCAATCAACAACAAAGATAACCAAGGGGTGTTTCCCCTTATATAGGAGTTCTAGGTTCAACAACCCTCTCAATAAGATAACAATATCGTTCACTAGAACCATAGATCTAGCCTAGAACATAAACAAACATTGTCCACTAACTAACCAAGGTGGATAAGGTCAACAATATATTAAAAAAAGAAGGTCAATATGCCAGATAGACAAATCCTTAATGATAAATCTCCATGAACATAGGACATCGCCATCAACATGGGCAGAGTGTAACAAATACCTCAAGTGTGGAAGGCTCTTCAAAATAATGCAACAGCTAAGGAAGAGGCCTCTAAATGTGGCATGTGTGGCACAAGTGGCTGAAAGAGTAAGACGTCCCCTAAAATGAAGGTGAAATTATCCAAGGGAGGTCCAAAAGGTGTAATGATCTCGTTAAAAAGATGCCAAAAGTCGTCCCATGAAGTTAGGGGTAAAACCCTCCTCATAATGTAGATCCATGTACAAGGGAAGCCAATGGCCTAATGAAGAAGGGGATGTTTCCCATAAAATAATGATGTATGCCTCCAAAATGTGTGCCAAGATAGGGTCATGCATGGGGCTACTTGGCCTCTTATACCAGCACATTTCTCTTTGAACTCTTTAAGCTTGATGAACATTCCATCCTTAGGATTCACACAAAAAACTATGGTTTGCAGGAGGAATTATCAATGAAGGAAACATAAAACGGACTACCTATCAAATGATGAATAAAACATAGACCCACAAACATATTTGAATGGATCAACTCAGGAATTTCCCTTGATATTTTCTTGCATCCTAGAAAACAACCGTTAAATACCTTTCAACTGTACATCCATTACACCATATGATCTTCTCTACCTTGAGGTATGAAAATTCCTACACCAGTTTCTTCAAGGTAAGAAGAGATGCATAACGCAAGTAATCAAAGCCCCTACGCCACATCTCACATGAATTTCCACTACCAAGCACTAAAGCATCATGCATCTCCTTCTATGTACCTACAATGTGAGGAATCAAGTGTTCCTCCATGCAATCCAAAATAATCATCTTTGCGTTATAAAACTTATTTTCATCGTGAGACAATTATTAAGAATCAATCAAAATAGTAGCTTTTCCCTAGGCTATGCTCCAAAGATCCATCTCTATAAACAGCTATAACTTTGTACTTCCAAGCGATGATTTCCACAGTACGATCATATTTCATTTTTTTTTTGTCATGTTCAATCATATTTCAACAATATTTTCCTATATTCAACATCCTTTGATTGTATGTTGACATATGTGGCCAAATTTTGGATTTATACTACTCAAATTTTGAACATGTTCAGTTTTCCAAAGACTGCCTTTTTACGTATTGCATTGCATCCATAATACATATAGGTATGTGGTAACTATGGATTAAAGGAAGCACTTTAGAAACAAGCGTAAGGACCCTTTAAATAGAATGCATCCCCTAAATAAGTGACATGCAAGTTTATACCAATGATCACTTAAAGAAAAATACAAAGAGAAACTTCCATTTAAAGAGACATCCTCTATACATGTTGTTTTCCAAGGAAAAAATCATAATTTCTATCAATGAGAGAATGGAAATCACACTTCTCAAAAGCTTCCTGCACAATACATAAGAGAAAAACGGGCTTGTTCTCAGTTTGAAATCTGAGCACAGTCTGCACCATCCAAAGGATAAAAAAAATGTCAACATATTTAGAAAAATATCAAACATCTGTCCTCCCACTATTCACAGAATATATAGACCAAATGAAGAAATATGTAAACAAGCACCAACAAAAATTGAGTCTAAATAGAAACAAAAGAAAAGCATGGCAAGAAACCAAGTGTGATGGAGATCCTCAATCCTGCTATTTTCCCTTTCTTCTTTTCGACCTCAATCCACCCACTTAACCAAGGATCCATAGGGACAATATGTAATTCAAAATTCATATCATCTGGTTTAAACAAGATGCTAACTTATCAATATCATAAATATAAGCATTCTAGTCATCCTCTCTAGCCTCCACCAGGGACATGATTCCTTAATTGGAACTTATGGATGGGATGAATAAAACTTCTGAACCGATCGGATGCCAAATTTCCTCATGCTAATCACTATCACCAGTCCACACCAACTTTAGGAAAATTCCAGTTTTTTTTCATTTTGATTTGGGCCCTTTTTTCCTTGGACGATGTGCTTGCATATGGGAGCGAGAATGTTGTAAATTCACTATAAGTTGATAGTCTCTACATTGGAATTTTGTGTTCTCATCAGCCAATATCTTAAAAAAAAAATCTATTTCAAAGTTATCTTGTCCATAAGCCCCTTACTAAGGTCTATCTCAACACAGATGCTAACATATGTGCATAGTATTGTTACATCTCTCTTGAGATACGCTTTCAGGTATCTCTCCAAAGAATGCCCAACATCCTCAAGAACTGATAAATGCCAAAAATGCAATGGAATATTTAGGAGCAGACCCACACTATGATTCTAGTGACTAAGAGTTAGGGTCAGCTTTAGGAAAACATAAGATATAAAAAGTCCCACTCTTCCCCAAAATCAGGGACCCTCCTCCAACACTTCCTAATAATCAATATAATTGTAAAAATGAACAATTAAAAACCTTAGAGGGTAAAGAGATAATAATTGTAAAAATTAAAAATTAAAAACCTTACAGGGTAAAGAGATATTCCAAAATTCTTTGTCCAGATCATGAAAAACCCACTAGTACAAAGTTGGTGAAGGAGGCTAATACCCACTAAAATTGCAGGTAACCATATGTAATTTGAATATAGAATGGAGATTTATAACTTGCAGAGTGCCAAGACCTCCACTATATACATAGGGGATTAAAGCTGTCAGAGTGGGAGATTTGTTTCTAACCAAATCCTTCAAAGACACAGGCTTTCTTTGAAGTTGAAGACACTCCAAACCCACCACTCCTCCACATAGTGGCAACACCAAAATGAGGATTGTAATCTTTATCTATATCGTATACAAATAAAATATTTGGATCCTTGAGTTGATTAGATGGGCTAGGTGTATATTAAGGGTGCTTTAGTCTTGGAACAGGATATCTTAGTTAGAATTATTGGTTGCCTGATTGGGGCCACCTACCCAACTACCCCTTTGTAGCAAATATTTTATATGGTTTTTGGATAAGCTTGTTGGCAAAGTATGTGATTATTGGCCTCTTGTTTGGAGCCAACCATGGAATTTGAATTAGAAATTTCATGTATCTCTTCACCTATTTATAGAAATGATGGTATGTAGAGTTTTGATCTTGTAGGTATTGCTAAGGAGACTAAGTTGGGCTTGGGCCAACATTCCCTTAAAGTACAAAAAATCATGCAAGAGATTGCCTAGACATTATATCCCATATATGGTGCCTTAATTGAGCAACTACTTAGGTTGGAGTACCATGGAGGGATGACAATGAAATGGAAATTCAATTGATGTTAGCAGTGTCTATAAAAAATGAGGATTGTACAATCAAAGGCCACTACCATGAAAGTGGAATCAAGAATCAAATAATGAGGGTAGCTCTAAGGAAAGGGAATCAAACAACAAGTGGGAGATACAAGCCATTTTTTCCTAAGGCATTCACACTAAAGCACAAAGTAGGTAGGCAGAATGGAAAATGTAGAGATCTGACCTTATGTGGCATGAGCATGTAGAGACTTTGATTCTATGTTGTCATATAATCTGTTGCTCCAAAAATAAGTTCTAGAGCATGATAATAGTGAGAACATATGTATGATATATTTAGCTCACCCTTAACCTATTATAATGAGCATAATGTTATTGATACTAGGAGTGGAATAAAAAAATGACAAAAGGAAAATCACCTAACCTTAACTAAGCTACAGACCACCATAAAGTTCCTTTCAAATGGCAATGCATTGATCTCTAAAGATGCAGATAAGATAATATTCTAAATAAGGCTGGAAAATTCGAGAACTCTCACTATAACTCCTTCACAAGACATAATTATTGAGAGATAAAATGATTGACAAGATTCAACTAATTCATTAATATTTCCACTAATTATTTCATCAACAAAACAAATATGTTTTTGAACTAGATGGAAGATTCCATTACCTAGAAGGAGACACTCCAATAGATTAATAGGAATTAGAATACAAGTTGTATCAAGAAATCATTTTCTTATCATCAATTTCTTCAATGTGAGGGTTTTGACCCTAGCCAATAAGAAGGTTGCTACAAAAAGAAATAATGAGCATCTCAAACATATACTGTGATATTATTGTAATTGTCAACATTGGTACATATTATCACCTGGCCATAGATGAATTTAACACAATTTTTGATAGGGCACTAATGTGCTGGAAAAGCAAGGGGAAAAAGAGGCAACCCAAGTAATGATCGGGTAAGAGACATCATAAAATATTAAAAAATGGATTGATGGTGAAATAACTTCCAAAGATGATTCAGATTCCAAGGATATCCATATTGAACATTCCACACCATAATAGTGGGGAGGAAAATGCATCAAATCTCTCATGACTCCAAAAAGTTAGAGACATCATAAAATGGAAAAAGGCTTATAAGTTATCAGGCAAAAGAGAACAAGTAAAGGAAATAATCCCTTACCACAATCCACTGTAGATGCCAATTAAAAAAATCGAGGATGAAGAAGAACACAAAAGGTGACTAGAAAAACGAACAAGAATTACTCGAAAGCAGTAGGTTCAAGGGTGAGTAGGGGTCTTGATTGATAGGTAAAAATTGTGAGGAGGTTATGGGGAGAAGAAAGGGAAGGTCCAAGCACTAAAACTCTTCCTCTAAATCCAAACAACAAGTAAGAAGCCATACCAGTTTACCTTTTCTAGTGTTCTTGGGGCATGTGCTAGCATAGCAGCTCTAGAACAAGGCAGTAGCATCTATGCCTACATCACCAAAATTGGGTTCGAGTCAGATACATTTGTTGGAAGTTCCCTTGTTGACATGTATGCAAAATGTGAGAGAATTGACGATGTGTGGAGGATCTTTGACAAAATTCCTGTAAGGAGTGTTGTCTCCTGGAATACAATGATTACATGATATTCTCATTATGGACTTGGAAAACAAGCACCCAATTGTTTGAACATATGGAAATAATAGGTATGAAGCCAACCCTCATCACTTTTATTGGTATCCTATCTTCATGTAGTGATGTAGGCTTAGTAGATGAGGGTTGTCACTATTTTGATAGCATGAGTCAAGACTATGGCATTACACCGTGAGTGGAACATTATACATGTGTGGTTGATATTCTCAGGCAAACAAGTTTCCTTAATGAAGCTAAGAGATTCATCAACAAAATTCCACTTGAGCCTGACATTGTGGTATGAAAAACATTTCTTGGTGCTTGCACGGTCCACAGGAATAAGGAAATAGGAAAACATGAAGTAGACTATTGTTCTAAGATAGAACCAAATGATTCTGCAACATATATGTTGTCTAACATTTATGCTTCTGTTGGCAAGTGAAATGACATAGAAAAGCTGAGAAGCATGATGAAAGACAAGGTTGTAAAGAAATAACTAGGATGCAGCTGGATTGAAATGAAGAGAAAGGTACAAAAATTTGTTGCACAAGATGGATCACGCCCACAAATGGAGGACATTCATGCTACGACGGAGATCCTGATTTGGCAGATGAAGATGTCAGGTTATTTGCTTGACACAAACTCTATATGATGTGCAGCATGAGCAGAAAATTATCATTGGCATCACATATCTATGCACCATTTGGCTACCTATTTGAATTCTAAAGAACCTGAACATGTACAGGGGCTATCACACAACTTCCAAATTCATATCCAAAATAGTACAGTGAGAAATTTTTGTGGGGGGTGCTGACCAATTCCATCATTTTATGCATGGTCATGGCTCTTGTGGGTAGCATTGGTCATGTTAAATGAATGGAGAAACAAATTACTTTCCCCCCTTTGATATTCTCTTAAGATACATGTCTGGCACTGTGCAAGGTTGTCTATTCTTGAAGCAAAATTCCCTGTGGTTGATGGAATCCAGTGATATAGGAAGTAGAGTTCCTTTTAATCAAAATATCTAATCAAATTTTGGATGATATAATTCATTTCAGAATTGGGAAACCCCTTACAACATTGTTCCACCATGCATGGAAATTGAACATGGATCATAGTGGAACAATGGTCGTGCTTGAAACTTCTTATAGATACTTACCAGATTTGTGGCTAAAAAAGAGGTCCTTTTCATAAAGATTAGCTTACTCTATGTTGTGCTAATAGATTTATGATATAATGTTTAATATTGTTCGTTTCTTGGAATTCCAAGTAGCGAGGTGATGTTCAGCCTTATCAAAATTGTTCAGTTCCCAATGTTGGGAACATAAAAATAAGAAAAATGTTGCTCAAATCTGATTTCACATGAAAAGTACAAAGATCTTTATTTGGTTTATGATTTGAGTTTACTTTAGGAAAATAATGAAAACACATTAGCAACTAAGTTTTGAGATAGTTTGAGGAGTGGGGCAAGGATATATAGCTCGAGGAGTAGGATGAAGGAGGCTCACAGTAAATATTTTTGAATGACCACATTTATATCATACCAAAAACACTTCAGGTCCGGAAGACAAATTTGATGCACCGTGAATCACTCCTTCTTTAACCTTATTGACTTGTAGTTTATTTTTCCCTTAGTTTAGAATAGTCATTAGTCATGATACTAATATTTTATGTTTGTATAATGTTCTTCAAATTCAGGTTGTTAGGAAATTGTGTGTTATTTGGCTTTGTTACAAAACATCTTATAGCTTACAAGAATTTAGACAAACGTTTCCCCAGGAACAAGTCAAAATCAATTGAACATTATTTGCTTTCTTGGAATAGATTCTTTTTTACCTTTGATTGTGTTGTATTATCTATATCCAAGTAAGGACTTGAATAACTCCATATGAAAGCCAAAAGAAAATTGCATTCTCAATCGATTCTTGAGATGGCATGTTTAATTTTTGTTATTGGTCTTTCTGATTCCTGACCACACCTTGAAGACACGACATATGAAGATTTTTAATAAGGTCAAGGTTTCCATGGTGAAAGGGGCAGATATTTTGTCACAAGACCACTAGTGCTACTTGAACATACATCAACAACAACCTTATAGCCATAGAAATCATGGTTTTTTGTCATAGATCCATTATCATTAACTGAAACCCATTGTGTCATGACTCATTACTTCTTGATGTAAACCCTAGGGTTGGAAAAGCATTGCAAAAAAGGCCATGAAGAGGGAGAATACTATATAGATTAGGAGTTGTGGACATGACCCTGATGATTGCAGAGATCAAGAATGTTGTATTCAGAATGAAAGTCATAAGCCACCAGAGATATAGAGACTTTGGATGGGTTGTAGCTTTGAATTTCTTCTCATTTCCAATTTACTGCCCCAAATACAATCCATGAAAGTGCTTGGACTAGTGTGCATATTACCTCATGGATAGCCCATTTAGTTCTAAGCCCTATTCTTCCAAATCTCCAAATGCATATACCAACATGAAATAAACTAACAATTCCTGTGAAAACTAAAGTTGCTCTAAATTTGAGACTAACTTTGAGGCTCTGGACCTAGAGATTGGTGTTTTGAGGGAGTGATTTTTCCTCTGATGATATATTTCATGAACACAATAATTTCTTCACCAAGAATTCTATATAAAGAAATAATAAACCAAGGTTGATGAGGATGACAATTTTTCATTGTGAAAATGGATGTGAATATCCACTATCTTGATGTTAGGACACTCTATGTGCCCTAGGTAATAATACTTGTGATATTTAGTTTAGAGTTTCCCTTATTTTCCAAACTGGCATTATGGATATATGGATGTAAAGGGAGGCATCAAAAGCATTCAAAGGGTAGCACGAAATGGCCAGTCGTTGGAGGAAAAGTGGGATGGAGTTCAAACGAATCCCAAGAAAAATCAAAAGGAAATAAGTAGAGGATGGCAGAGCTCATATTAAAAATATTGAAGAGGGGGGTGGCAATAAATAAGGATGACAATGTGGAACTCTATAGTTTAGATTTTTATAGATGAACTGTTGGGTGCAGAACAGGCCATCCCTTCAGCACATGGGAGCCCCTCCCAAGATGGTGAAAAAATGTGATTAAAGAGCAAGAATAAAATCTTATTAGATGGATGGAAATCATAATTACTCTGAGTAGGGGGGTGTCAATGAGTTTGAATTTAGGCTAAATAGAAATGGAGGGATAATTTAAGGGAGAAATGATGGTCCACTCGGGGTTAACATAAAAGGTAGAGATCCCTTCCATTTACCATCTTCTAGTGTGTTGTGGTTTGTTATTATCATAAATTGATTGCTTTGGCTACAAAATGTTATGTGCTAGGAATCCTCTCTGAGTACTAACAAGGTGATCTTAAAGGTTGGCTAAGGCAAGAGGGAAGAGCCTTAAGAAGTCCTAGCCCAACGCAGTGGAACAACCCTTCAATGGTCAAAGGGTAAATATAGGAAGACTATACCTTGATTTACCCTTCCCAGTGGACCAAGATGCCCTCATTTGGCCTTTAGTAGTTTTTTCCTCCAGTAAACCTGAAAAATTATAATAGTCTAACCCTTGAAAAATATCTAAACAATCACTTAAAAAAATATAATTCATAAGAACTCTTTTAGGTTAAGTTTTTTCATTATTCGTCAACAAATGAAAATGAGTGAGGCATCCTCCTTATATAGATAAGAGGTCTTCTCAATACAAGATGTGTATAAAATGTGCTAGTTGAAAACCATGAGCAAAAACCATTAGCTCATTTCTAAACTATGAGAAAAATACGACAAGTGGACACGATACATCCTCAAAATCCTCAAAATGGTAAAATTTCCTCAAAAGGGGCCACACATGTGCACTAAAGGTGATAGAATAAGTTCCCTCTCTCATAAAATGTGCCAAAGGGTACCAATAATGTTTTCCTCTCAAGCATTGACTAGGGCTATTAGGTTTTCTCAAGAATGGATTGGGGGATTAGTTCTCTAGGAATCCTCTCTAGTTACTAATAAGGTGATCTCAAAGGTTGGCCAAAGCAAGAGGGAAGAGCCCTAAGGCTTCCTAGCCCAACGCAATGGAACAACCCTTCAATGGTCAAAGGATGAAGATAGGAAGACTATACCTTGATTTACCCTTCCAAGTGGAGCAAGATGCCCTCCTTTGGCCTTGTATAGGTTTTTCCTCCAGTAAACCTAAAAAATTATCATAGTCTAACCCTTGGAAAATATCTAAACAATCACTTAAAAGATAATGCGCAAGAACTCTTTTAGGTAAGTTTTTTCATTAGTCTTCAACAAATGAAAATGAGTGAGGCATCCTCATATAGATCAGAGGCCTTCTCAATACAAGATGTGTGTACAATGCATTATTTGAAAACCTGATTCTTACCCAAGCCCAAGTCAAATCCTGAGATAGTTCTGCTCGATATAGTACATTCTTTACATCTTTGAATATTTACTCTTGTGGGTCCAAATATTACGTGTGCCTCATTTATTTCAAATTTTCTATGTCAACTAGTAAATTTCTAAGACTATAACAATCTTTTGTTAAGTTTTGCCGATGGTGATTTAGTAAATTGAAAACCATTTAAATTTATAAGATTATTATTATTGAGTAAACTGACAACCATATAGATTTATGAGATTGTGTCCTTGTCGCATAACCTCTAACCAATCACAGAAGTTGTGAACTATATGCAATTCCTACTTTAGTATCGATACATGCTTCTAAACCAGTGTTTCCACGGAGCAGAGAAAATCAGGGAGTGTTCCATTTGTAAAAAATCTTGGAAGTGAAACATTCTCATGATTCTATATAAAGGTACACAATGTCCCATTAGTTGTCGAAAATATGAAAACATAGATTTGAGGAAAGAAGTTAGAAATATCATCTGTAGTATATTAGAGCATCAAACATTTAACGCAAATATCAATATTTTTTTACCAATAAGTACTAGTTTTAGAAGTTAGAAAAAACAATATTAGATATCATGAAGTAAAGTTAAACTAGACAAAATCAGCCATCTAGCATTTACCAAGTTATAAACCAGATATTATGAAGTAGAATGTGAAATTATATTAGGAAGTAGAATATGAAATGAAATAGCCTAATAGGCCATCATGACCAAGATTTATAACATGCATAGAATAATGTTACAAAACAGACCATGTGTGTAATTTACAGAATATATACTGGAAATTGAGGTTTGAAACAATAGACCAGGTTGAAGCCTATGAAAAGTGAAGAAATGCAAAAAAAAAAATCAATTCTATTATCTACTATTTTTTTCTTACGACAAACAATTTATGTGCTAGCTTTGTGGTGGTCAAGGAAGGGCACCACCGCTAGATGCATGACCCCACATGGTTGTGGAGGTAAAGTTGATCTTGTTGCAGTGATGCATACAATGATAGTAGATGGGGTTGGCATCTGAACACGATCATCATCCTCAACAATAAGGGTTTCCCCTAAATCCTCTGAAACTAATGCTTCATCCTCCAAATTGGCTCCACTTGGATAATAACAGGACAATAATATTAAATTGTAGTGCACCTAAAACAATATATTTGTTTGGTATACATAAACCTATTTATTTGAATAAGCATTAACAACCCATGAATGCACATTCACTTGCAAAATTTGAAGTAGTGGGCAACCACTGCCATATAAGTTCCACAAAGGGATAGAATCCATCCTATGTCATCTTGAACTGATCATTTTTATCAACTACCACCTGTGCACTAATGTACATGCTCAATAATTCTTAGCCTCATCAGGGATCATTTTGTCTAATGAATCCATATATCACATTTGAACCTTTGTATCCATGTGTTCTTTTATCTTCATCACCTTGATGTTGATCTTTTTATCCCCACTGTAGAATAATATTTTGTTGAATAATATTTTGGTATGATGACATTACACTAAGCATTGGAGTGGATTATTTAGCTTATTATATTGTCCAACCATTTTTTTTTGAATAACATGATTCAAGGACACATCTTTAGGATCAATATTGCCTTAATATGGCCTGACATGTTATCCATTTGTTCATACATCTCCCTATTGATTAGCTAATCAGATTCTGTAAACCATATTATACTATAAATGGATTGGGTGAGTTACAGAACATGCTTAACCGGTGACCAAAAGTCATATCCTAGATAGTTTATTATACCTCATAAGTATCCTCTCTATTAGAAGTTGAGAATTCCAACCATTCCCATGAATCACTCACCATTGTATTAGCCCATGCCTCTTTTACCTTAAAAAGTAGCCTGATGGTGAGGTAATAACTTACCAAATCTGGTATTTGCAAACTTAAGTAGCTGCAACTTAGAGTACATATGAAAAATGTTTTGGACAACACTATGATTGGTGATGAATTCAATGACAGTATTCCTTCTCTTATGCAATCAATTAATCTGTTACATTTTTCATGCTTAACAATGTCCTGCATCAAAATGTTTAATGTGTGCACTAAAGATCTACACCAAACAATGGTAGGATGTACCTGCTATGCTGTCATGTTTCCTTATAATTCTCCATATTATCAGTTCTCATTTGAATGACCCAATATCTGCTATGGTTTATATTAGTAGTTTTCATCCACTGTAGAGTTGTCACAGGTTGCAAGGAAGACTGCGTTAGTAGCTAACAAACCAAGAATAATGTTCAATATTTTGAACTTTTGCCTAGCCATAAAATATGGTGGATATCCCATATTTGGCCTGAGATTTTGTAAACCATCCTATAGCTCTTTGGATTCTATTTTTTCCTTGTGTAACAACACGGTTCTAACTTTCTCATGCCTGTTAGCTTTTGGGGTTGCACCAAAAGTGTTTTCACCTTGATAGGAGAGCTCTAGGTCTTCTAGCCTCTTAGCAATGCTTCATGGACATATGTATGCCTTGGTTTGGGTGGTTGCTTGACCTTGATTAAAGAGCTAACATGGAACATTTACTAGAAGGTTGTTGTTGTTGATTAACATGTTGATTGCACATGATGGTGGAGTTGATTGCTCAATCAAGGGAGGTACCTACATAAGAGGAGGAACATTGGCATTTGGGGGAGGGTACTTAGCCCTTGGAACTAGGGACCATGTGGTAGATAGTGGAGGTTGGACACTTGACTTGAGGATGCTTGGGTTGAAGAGCATACTTCATGGATGTTGGTGACATTACATAAGCTTCAATTGTAAAACTTGTTCTACAGGAAGAATGTCATTTTATTAACATAATAAAAACAAACTTCACATCATTAATGGAAGTAAACCTAAATCAATTCACTTGGTTGGCTAGTTTGAAAGGGTTTCCATCATCTAACATTTTTATCTATCTCACCAGACTAGGTTAAATTGACTATGCAATAAATACCCTCTCTAGTGGGGACATTCATTTTTCTAATCTCAAATGTGAAAGTATCACTAATTTAAGACATATACTTGGCTTCTAAATCTCCAGATTAAGTCCCAACCTTCTCCACTTTATCATCTCCCTCATTGGAAATAGAAGACAATTTTACATACTAAACAAGATCATTATTTCCGACAGAAGCCCCATCAACCTTTGGAATGAGAAAACAACTATGCAAATGATTATCATATTTATCCATTGCAAGAGATTTATTATCAGGTTCTAATAAGATCCCAACTTCAAAACTAACCTCCATTGCCTCAACCTTGCCTTTTCCTTTTCCAATCTCTTTGGTCTCTTTCACAGACACTTCCAGAGTTGCATTAAGAACCTCTTGACCAAGTTTGGTGCTTCCCAAATAACATTCTCTTCGGGAATATCTAATTTTGAAACTTCCACCATAGTTTGGTTAGTGTTATGACCTGCAAAAAAAAAAAAAAGGAGCAAGGTTTATATTCAGACATACTTCATCCTTAGATAACGTCGGGCATAATTTATCAGAATAACATGAAGTGACCCTAAACACAGATTTCCACTACATTCAAAATAATGACACTAGAATCGAAATGTAATAAATTAAATCAACATTTGGGATGATAAGCTTTACCTTAGGGTTGAGTAGGACAAAGTCTAGATGGCTACTTGTTCTTGATTGTAACAGTGACAGTCGAAAGATATGTTGAAAGCGATAGTCAAAACATACATTGCGGGAGACAACTCAATCAAATAAATTCCTCATTCTTTTGACATCCCATAGCTGTATGGAACCCCACCTCATTATTTTGGCATCTCATAGTTGTATATAACCCCACCTCCTCATTCTTTTCGCATCTCATAGTTTTATAGAACCCCACCCCCTAAGCTCGGTCTAGGAGGAGCCTTCCAAAACTCAGAGTCCATGAAGGAATATCCTGAATCAATGTAGGATCCATGAAGACCAAGGGGCGGGGAAGGACCACCTCTTTGGGATGTGTAGAGGGAAATTTAAAATGAAAAATAAATATAAATATGCAGTGGGAAATTTAAAATGAAAAATAAATATAAATGTAAAAAATGAAAAATAAATGTAAATGTAAATGTGTGGAGGGAAATTTAAAATGAAAAATAGAACAAACTTGTGATCATTAAATATGGAGGGAAGGAAACAAAGAGGGCTTTGTTATAGCAAATAAAACAAACTTGTTATCATTAAAGAATATGGAGGGAAGGAAACAAAGAGGGATTTGTTATAGCTTCACCAACACCATATGTTAATAGTAAAAAATGACCATTTTCCTATGTTCAAGTGTTTATTCCACATTGATACACATATTTTCTTATTCTATGTATGTTTATATATTGAATTGTTAAAAACTAAACTAAAGTGAAAATGTGGTGGTCATGATAGTCATTGAGAAGAACCAAACGCACACGCACACACACACACACGCACACACACACATATATATATATATATATATATATATATCTATTTATGACAAGGATATTGAGTATGTTAATATGTGTTGTGGTTAATCATTTTAATAGCAACTTCTATGTTGGTTTAGTAGTGATTGTATAATATTGCTATAATTTTAGCATTATAGATGGATTCATGGACCCCTTTAAGGGGGTTGTTGAATCCATCTACCTAAATTTTAATATTGTAGATGAGGGTCTCTAAATTTTAACACTGGAGATGGACTCAGAGACCTCTTTGTCTCTAAATTTAACACTGCATATGGATCCAAAGAAGGGGATCTCTAAATCCATCTGCAGTGTTAAACTTTAGATACAAAAGGGTATTCAAAATTTTAACACTGTATATGGATTCAAAGACCCCTTTGTCTCTAAATTTTAACATTGCAGATGGATTCAGAGATCCCTGTAGTGAAATGTAACACTTCAGTATCAAAATTGCAATTTTCCATTTCTGAAGTGATCAATTAAAAATTACTAACATAAATGACTAATTCGTATGCTTGTTGTACTTGTTATTTGGTCATATTTTTATTCTTGCACTATAACAGTCGTTTATGTTAATCATTATTAATTTTGTCACTTATTATCTAGTCATATATTTTAATCCTAGACTAAATTAGTCATTTAAGTTAGTCGCTTTTAGTTTAGTCACTTATTATCTAGTCATATATTTTATCCCTAGACTAAATTAGTTGTTTAAGTTAGCCATTTTTAGTTTGGTCACTTAAAATTACTCAAATTTAGTAGTAATTCACTTGAAATAATTTGGTGACTAGCTATTTAGTCACCTAGTCACTAATTTCATCATTTTCTACTAGTGTAGATCTAAACTACGAATATAATACAACGAAAAATATGCCCAAAAAATAACACAATATATTGCTATAATAGAAATATATTTTGTTAAGATCTTCAGAAAACCCTTAAGGTAGAGCAACACCATACAACTATCCCTTAAGGAAGGATATCACTCCACAAACCATATGTTTTCAATACAAAATCTTCAGAAAACCCTTGAGGTATAGCAACACCACACAACTACTCCTTAAGGAAGGAGATGACTCCACAAACCATATGTTTTCCAATACAAAATCAATACTTGACATATCTCAATTGAGAGTCTCTAGCCTCTATATACGCTCCATACATACAATACCATGGGTAATTACCATGGGTCTCTCAATACCATACATCAATACACTGGGCTTATTACTTTATTCCATAAATACTTATGGTACCTTACATAATGTGGGTTAACCACGTTATTTATTAATTATGGCTCATTTATTATTATTACATTACATTATTCCATTGGGTACCCCCATCTGTACCCCATATTATCCCTGCTAGGTACACTACATTCCACCCCCCCTAAAAATGTTTCACCCCCGAAACATGAGAAGGACACAAATAATAAGATCTACTCAAAAGAGTAGTCCATTGGTACCATGCATGTGCATCTAGCCATCCCAGAACTCGATCTGGTGGGTGCCTCACTCGCTTGATATTGAAGTTGGTTCTTGTGGTTCCTCTGTGTTGATATGTTGTGGGTGGATCGTCTCACCTCTATGTGTGCCTTTCAGGTGTTGTCGTCCTTGCTACTAATTCTTTTCCACCTTGTTGTTTGTTGTCTTGTTGGGTGGTGTGGGTGGTGATATGTTGAATCATTAATTGATGGTGTAACTTCCTTCAAGTCCCCACATGATGGAGTCTGAGTGGTGTCGGGTTTCTTATGTGGTACCTACTTGTCTTCCATTATTACTTCGACCATGGACTCTTCATCTGATGTGTCAGTACTTGTAGATTTTTCTGCTTGGGCCTCCTTAGACTCTCCCCATTTATAGATGGAAATATCTTACAATGTAATTTTCTTCTTTTTATACCAAAGCTTCAGAAAATCTCTTCTGCACATTAATATTGATAGTACCAATGAATTCCATCCAAGGGTATCCCAAAACAACATCCACATTATCCATATCTGAAGTATAAAAATCAGAATGCAACACATACTTATCCATAGAAATCTTCAAATATTTATAAATTTGAACATCCTCATTATCAACCTATGTGTTTTCAATGTGTTTTGCTAGAATTACAATTTTTTTGTCAAATTAACATTGATAAAATTATGTTGGAAACTAGGATTGATAGACACAATGATATTCTCTTTTTGAATACATCCCTAAACCTATAAAATAGAAAGATTGGTAGAGAATAAGCCTTTATGGCTCTTAGTGTCCTTCTTTCTAGCATGAGACCACTTGTTCAAGAGGAATTTTTCGTAGTCTTCATGAGAAAGAGTTGCCATCTTAGAGGTAAGTGAGGTTCGCCATTTTAGAGCCTCATCTTTGAATTTTAAATATGTGGCCAATCTCCACATTTGGTAATGTGACTTTACCCATTTTATGAATTATTTGATAGTAAGACCATCATCTTTTCCAGTAAAAATTAGCTCAGTAGAAGCCATGAAGTAGAATGAGGGTTTTGAAAAAATGTACCTACTTTATGCAAAAAATTTAAATAGGCTACAACTCGGTCAATATCACTCAGAATCATTATGATAGCCTATTTTCAAAAATGGAATGGCCCTTCTGCCTCTTCCCATGTGTTTGAAATCACAATCTGGGCAATCTGGAAACTCAAATCTATGCTACCACTATCTGGGCATCACAAAAATTTATGAGAAAATAGTTGATTTTAAATCAGCGATATCTCCCTCATCCAGATTCTTATTCAATCGATTTTTTTTGAATTTGGGTAATTTATCAAGAGGATCTCATATAATCAATTATGTTTCTATCATTCTACACAAAAAAAAAAAAAAAACTGATAAAAATTACTAGAGAGCTACCTTCCATGAATTGTCGTAAGAAAAATTTATGCAAAACAACTTATTTTAAATCAGCGATATCTCCCTTATATGGACACTAATTCAACTATTTTTTTATTATTGAAATTAGGTATTTTTCGCAAGGAATTTAGATCTGCTATTTGTTTTTGCAAATTTTACACCAAAAGTTTCAGATTTGAGTTGCAAACTTGCTGCCCAAAAAGTTCCTACAAAAAAATAAAAAAATCTCCCCACTTTGACCAAGAAAGTTCTCTGATACCACTTGTAATAAATCTAGCCTGCGAATATATTACAATGAAAAATATGCCCAATAAATAACACAATATATTGTTATAATAGAAATATCTTTTATTAAGTTCTTCAGAAAACCCTTGAGGTAAGGAAACATCATACAACTACTCCTTAAGGAAGGAGATTACTCCACAAGCCATATGTTTGTCAATACAAAACCAGTCTTTGGCATATCTCAATTGAGAGTCTCTAGCCTCTATATAGGCTTGATACATACAATACCATGGGTCTCTCAATACCATACATCAATACAATGGACTTATCACTGTATTCCCTAACTACTTGTGGTCCCTTACATAATGTGGGTTAACCACTTTGTTTATTAGTTATGACTTGTTTATTATTATTACATTACATTAATCCATTTGGTACCTCCCTCTATACCCCATATTATCCCCCCCCCAGGTATAATACATATTATGAGTCATTTATTATTATTACATTACATTATTCCGTTGGGTACCTCCCTCTGTACCCCATATTATCCCCCTAGGTATACTACAGATAAGCACATGGTTGGACCCATTCTTGGAGGTCAACCTAGTGAAAAACGTTATGCCCAATCGAGCCAAGGGATTGGAATTTATATCTCCCACCAAGGCCAGATTCACATCATCATGTGTTGGCAATAAAATTAGGAATAGGATTAACACCAAATTGTAATCAAAAGTGGTTAAATCCCTTGGGCATGCAACATTGTTGAGCAAAACCAGAAAATTTTGTATAATCAAATTTGGACCCTATGTGACAAAGGCCCTTCCATTATGGTGCCATTCTTCTCACGATTCTCACGATTCCCGTCATTGTTTGCAACTTGGCCCCCAACAATATCGATGTCCTCACCATTTGGGGACTTTTTGTCACTATAGATTTATGTTTTATTTGATTTAAACACATCTTATCATTAAAATCATTTAGCTCATCACAAAAATTGTTTGAATATATTTCGTCATGTTGACATCTAAGGGCTTGGATGATATCTTTCTCTCTTAAATAACATTGAATTTATTTTCTCTATCATAAAATTTAACACTCCATTCATTTCCATTTCTTCACTCTGATTTAGGCTTATGGCATAATAGAGCCTTTCAGTGGTCACACCACTGCTATTGGTTGGCATAATTAAGAATTTACATATGTGACAAACATCATTCACATATGTTATGGAGTCGTGGTGGCTTTGAGAATTTATATATCTGACAAAATAATTCAAATATCACGTCAACAGTCGCTTACTTGACTGAGATAATTAACATGTCCAACATAGGCAATTTAGAGATCAAATCGCATGTCATATACTTGACTGACTTAGATAATTTGCATAAATCACATATCTCGTTGATAGATCTGATTTAACATATTGTGTTTCTAATCTGCTTACTCAAAGTATATAATGATGTTCATAATTAACATATCTAGTAGAGATAAGTTTTCGATCACATTGATAAGTTCGCATATCTAACACCAATCTCACATATGGTTTTGATAGTTTGTATCTTGTGTTGAACAGAGATTCCATACAGGCTGGTAGAGTATTTAATTAATGGAAAGACCTGTGAGCAATTTTGAAACCGACGTTTCGGACTAGCTAGGTGAGTCCATCATCAGGGTAATGAGATCTGCATTTTGAGAAGAGAGAGTCAAGAGAATGAGAACCTATTAATAGAAGGATGGATAGATAACCTAGGTTTGGAGAGGTCGGCTTGATTTTCATCAATTTATTAATAAATGGATTAAATAAATTTTAATTATGTTTTAAATTTTAATTTAATTAATAAATTTAAAACTATATTAAAAGTAAAAAAAAAATTAACTAGATTAATTTGACCTAAATTAAAAATAAAATTAATTTAAACTAAATTTAAAATAAAATCAATTTAATTAATTAATTAATTTAATTTTAAATTTAGTTTAATTAATAAATTTAAAACTATATTAATTAATTAATTAATTAATTTTTAAATTAAGCTTAATTAATAAATTTAAAACTTCTCTTCTTTTTTTTTAAATCAAATTAATTCACTTAAAGTAATTTGGCCTAAATTAAAAATAAAATTAGTTTAAACTAAAAGGATTAAAAAATTTTTAATTATGTTTTAAATTTTAATTTAATTAATAAATTTAAAACTATATTAAAAGTAAAAAAAAAAATTATTATTATTATTATTATTATTATTTAACTAGATTAATTTGACCAAAATTAAAAATAAAATTAATTTAAACTAAATTTAAAATAAAATCAATTTAATTAATTAAATTAATTTTAAATTTAGTTTAATTAATAAATTTAAAACTATATTAATTAATTAATTAATTAATTAAGTTTTAAATTTAGTTTGATTAATAAATTTAAATTTTTTTTTTTTTTAATTCACTTAAATTAATTTGGCCTAAATTAAAAATCAAATTAGTTTAAACTAAATTTAAAATAAAATCAATTAAATTAATTAATTAATTAAATTAATTTTAAATTTTGTTTAAATTTTAATTAATTAATTAATAGAATTTAGTTATTAATTTATGCAATTATATATATATGTTAATATTAATTTATTTACTTTTTGAGTTTGTATATTGTGATTCAGAATCTCTCTGAAACTAGTTTGTGTAGAGAATTGTAATGTGCAGGGAGCCAGTGTGCAAAGCTTCTCTTCGCACAAACCACCCCCCTCACCCATGTTTGATAACTCGCACTCAAACCATTCCATTACCATATCCAAAAAAATATTAAAGATGAAAAATTGTTTAAATATCAATTTGATTGGATGAAAAATCACTGAAATTATCGTCTAAATAGTAAATTCAAAATTTTAAATTAATTTAAAATTGTAATTTACAAACAAATTGAAAATTTTGATTATTTAAAAGACAGATGATATTCTCTCTTTTCTGCCATTCATATAGTAAAAGATTACATACAAAGTTGAAAAGATTACAACTGATTATATATTAAAAGTTTTTAAAGTTGTGTGGGGTTGCGAAAGCTATCCTAAACTAGTTTGTGTGGAGAATTGTAATGTGTGGGAAGCAAGTGTGTGGAGATTTTCTCTTCAGTAGCGTGTGGAGCTTTGCCCCCTCCTCCCCTCCCCACATTTCCCACATAAGGGGCCTACAACATTGGGAAGATCAGCATCAGTGTCACGAATAGCAGCATTAGGCATAACAATGTCAGTGTCAGAGCACTCATCACCAGAGTAGCCGCTCAGAAAATTAGTGTTTTTTAGTTTTAGAATGAATTGTTAGGGACTGATAAATACTAAAAATAAAATGCTCTCCACCAAGGAAATTATGTCCCTTCAAAGCTCGTTGAACCAATCGAAAATTAGAAATAAGATTTCCAAAAATTTGCATTTTTTTTTATTTCTAGGAAAATAGAAATATTGAGCATTTTCATGAAACTTTGGTTAAAATTGCAATAAAATCGAGAAAAATGTTGAGATTCAACGCATGTCAACACAAGGCGAATGTTATAATCCCTGACGAGGCAGGGACTAACAATGTTAGAAATCATTTCTTTAATATAAACATTAAATATGTTATAAAAATTGCTTGATTTTAGACTTTTGTGATCCATACGGATTTTGATAATGTCTTTCGGATTAATCACATCATAAGTTGTTGGCCGACATTTCGAACCATCTAATGTGGTTCATCCTTAGGACAAAGGTGAAAAAATTAATCAATAATGTTTAAATAATAGAGATACATCTGGTTCTAGAGTTAGCTGTTAGAAACTAACTGTTAAAAATTAGTTGTTAAATAAATTTATATATTTATTATCATTTTGTTTTATTTTGTTTTTATTTTTAATTAAAATAGTATTGAATTCAAATCAGTTAAATTAATTTAATGATAATAGAATAAGAAATGAATATTTGTAAATGTATAATCATAATTAAAAATAAATTTAATCTATTTTATAAAATAATATTATAAAATTGTTTAATCTATTTTATAAAATAATATTATAAAAATTGTTTATGGTAAAACAAAATATAATACTTAATCTAAACATTTTTTAATATAAACTATAAAATAAAGTACCTTTATTAAAATCAAAATAAAATATCTTATTATCAAAATCTAAAAACTAATATTATTATTAAAAAGTATTCAATCCTAACAATATTAAAATGAAATTAACAATATAATTTATTTATATTTACAGTGTTAATATTAAAGTCTAATATTAACATTAAACCAATGATTTAATTAGATTAACAATGTTAACATTAAAATTTCATATGAACATTAAAATCACATTAACATACTTAAGCGTAATATTAAAACTACTTATTTATCTTAAATCTAACACTAAAACCTAATATTTTATTAACAGTATTAAAAATTTATATTTTAGTATACTTTTTATTAAAACCTAAAACGAATATTTTAAAAGTAAAACTCAAAACATTAAACAACTACGTTTTAGTAATGTGCTACAATGGTACTTTCCTATTAATTTATTAATTTTATATTAATCTCTAAATGAGTGGTTTTTAGTGCGATTGTTTGAAAAGAAATTTGGTGGTTTTTTTTTGTCTAATTTCTCTAAAATTCTGAAGAAATTTATTAAAATCACAAGTTTGATGGGTAACACATGCACAATCTAAGTGCTCTAGGGATTTTTGATTTTTGAGGGTGCTAAATCTATATATACAATCAAAAAGCGAATTTAAATAACACAAATCAAGATTTCAATTTAATTTTTTTTTTGCCAAATTCCGGTACTGAAAAGTCCAAAAAATCGCACTAAAAACAACTCCATTTCCAAATAGTTAATATATTAAATAATATATTTCCAATACATTTTAGGTTTGAAGTTAATATTTTCTGTTTTAAATTTTAATATAATATTTATTATATATATATTATATTAAGTTAATGTTTTTGGTTTTTAATTTTAATATTTTATATATATATATATATATATATATATAAAAAAGAGAGTATTATAAATAAAACAATGTTAAACAAACAAGGATAATATAAAGATCAAACCTTACAGGTAGTTATTAAGCAAGAAAAAGGCCGCTTTCATGGTTTCAAGGAGGAAGAACTAATCTTCCTTTGAAAAAATAATCCCAAATTATTTTGGAAGGAGCTCCAACCGAAAAAGATACAAATTGGAAATAATATTACAACTTCTAAATGGTTTGACTATGTGAGACAACTCTATGAGCAAGTTCCCAAGGTTGACCCTTCCCCCTTGGTCAACACTGATACTAAACTCTTCACGGTACAAGAGTTAGAGATGGGTATCAAGAAGTTGGGTGTTGGAAAAGCAAAAGACTTAGTTGAACTCCAAGTAGAATATCTAAAGTGGGGCACAAAGATTCTTGCACCTCACATTACAAAAATCTTTAACAACATCATACAACAAGGGCTCCCCACATATTGGACAAATAGTCTAGCAATACCTCTTTTCAAGAGCGGTGACATCAATAATCCCTCCAATTATAGGACCATCATGATAAACCTTTGTTTGCAAAGCTATTTGGAAGCATGCTAGAAAACAAAATTAGCAAGTGGACAGAAGAAAGAGATAAGTATGCTAAAGGGAAAGTAGGTTTTAGACCTAAACATTCCATAGTTGATCATTGTATAACTTTAAGGCACACCATTGAAAAAGTTTGGGAGAAAAAGGAAGAAGTCTTTTGTTGCTTTGTTGATTTCAGAAAAGCATTTGACTCGGTTCCTAGGGATAAACTTTGGCACAAAATGGAGGAACTTGGGGTTCCTAAACATTTGAAAGCAGCAGTTCATAGGCTATATAAAGACGTGAAAGTCAAAATTAGAACTTCAGCAGGCATTTATAAAAGTTTTAGAAGCGATATCGGGGTCAAACAAGGTTGCCCACTATCTCCTACCCTTTTTGGTTTATATATCAACAAGCTTGAGGAGTGGTTAAATTCTCAAGGGGGTGATGGTATCGATTTGGGCAAGTTTGTTATAAGGCTTCTTTTGTATGCAGACGACCCTATTCTGATTGTTAAATCAGCTCTTGGTTTGCAAAAGCACTTACTATCCCTTGAGAATTCTTGTAGAAGTGTGGGGATGCAAGTCAATATCAGCAAAACGAAAGTAGTGGTCTTCTCTAAGCAAAGAAAACATAACCAACATAAGTTCTACTTTGAAGGCAATATTCTGGAAGAAGTTGCGGATTACAAATACCTCGGAATTGACTTCAACAAAAATCTAAGCTGGAATGGTTGTAGAAAGAAAAGAACATTGGGGAGTTGGAAAGCATTTTATGCTTTTCAAAATAGATGTAGAGAGACAGAGTTATGGGACTGGAAAACCATTCAAACTCTTTTTGGGCTTCTAGTGATTTTGGTGATTCTCTATGGTTGTGAACTATGGGCCAACAGTACATCTGACATGCAATGGAGACAAATTGAGAAAATTCAGAAGCGTTTGATTACAAACAAATTTAAGATTAAAAATGCAGTTCCTTATGATATTTTGTTAATTGAAACAGGGATTACTCGTATTGAAGCAATTGCTATGGTGTGAGTCATAAGGTATTTAAAAAAAATTGAGCAAATGGAAGAGGGTAGATGGCCTAAGGTTGTCTTTAATGAGAGATTGTGAAAGAACAAAAAAATTAGATGCAACAAAATAACAAATGGTTTAGTAAATGGGGTATTTGCTTGAATGTGTGTCCCATAAACAGTAAAGAGATAAAAGCTTTTGTTATGGAAAAGTTCCACAAGCGTACTTGGGATAAGGAGCTAGGAAGAAAGAAAAATTACTATATTTAAGTGTTTAATCCCACTCATAGTCATCAACCAAAAGCATACATAGAGGCCAATATCTCTTGGAGAGCCAAAATTCTTATTGCTTACTTAAGGACTAATTCTCATCAACTCCATTGTGAAACAGGGCGCTGGAAAAGGCCAAAGGAAGTGTGGGAGGAAAGAGTATGCATTTTTTGTTCTTCCAGAAAAGTGGAAATAGAAAAACATTTCATTTTAGAATGTGGGGCTTTCAAAGACAATAGGGAAAGTTATGCAGATATGTTGGCAACTAGCTCTTGGGATAATCTATTTAATGAGGGGTTTGTTGAGAAGCTGAGAGCATTTATTTTGAAGCTTCACAGAAAAAGGGTCGAATACATCAAGTAGATGAAAAAGCAATCTGTCCCATAGGCTATCTTTAGCCTCGTGGACGTTAAAATAATTTCTTTCTTTATTTCTATGTTTTTGCATTTTGATGAAAGTACAATGAATGAAGGTTAATGAATGGAACCTATAGTTATTAGGATTTTTGAAAATGCACATTTATAAAGATGTAACGCACAATGCAGCTACATCTGTTTTGTTTTATTATTATTATTTTTAATTTTATTTATATTAAGTTAATGTTTTTGGTTTTAAATTTTAATGTGATATATATATATAATATTAAAAAATGTTAATATTTTTTTTGCATTTTGATGAAATTAAAATAAAATGAAGGTTAATGAATTGAACCTAAAGTTATTAGAAGCTTTTGGTGACCACGCACCAGATTCTGTGGGCTTAGTCACGAGTCAATTGGTACTTGGAAAAACTCATCAACCCAACAAAATTAATGACAAATATGGTATAGGAAACGAAATGAAATGATATTTTAAGGTCTAGAGACTAAAAATAGTCTATGAGACCATTAGTTCTCTGTTTTTCTCATTTTGCAATTCAATCCTTTTCTAATTCAAATTGATGATGAGTTGGCCCAACCTTCCAACAATCCCCTCACTAAAAAGACAATGCCAAGAACCTCATGCTAACATGTTCTCATAACTTTCTCTCATGTATTTGAATGCATCACATTCCAAAATGAAATGCTCTTCTGATTCCACAACCCCAGACGTGCAAAATATACACACCCGTTCTTCCCAAGCTTCTTTAGGCCTTTTCCACCATCCTGTTTCACACCGAAGTTGATGTGAGTTGGTCCTTAATTGAGCAATAAGAACCTTTGCCCTCCACGAAATGCTAGCTCTAATGAACTATTTTTGTTGTAGATCACACGTAGGGTTGAATTCCTCAATGTAATATTTCTTCTTTCTACCCAACTCTTTTCCCCATACCTTTTTACCAAAATTCTCCATAACAAAATCCATTAGCTCCTTGTTATTTGTGGGACAAGCATTGAGGTAGATATTCCATTTTTGCATCCATGTGTAGTTTTGTTTCATCCAAGTTTTTTTTCTTTCACTCATACCTTCATTGAAGATAACATTAGGCCATCTACCTACTCTCATTTGCTCAATTCTTTTTAAGTAAAAAGGAATTTAAATTTGCATGGCTCAATGATATGCGGTAAAGCCCACATTTGGTGCTTCTCATTGGACATCGAGTCTTTTATCGTCTAGCCAAAACCATTTGCTCCAATGCTTGCTTTGTGATGGGTTGTTTCTAGGTTTGGCTAAACCACTTAATTATATTATTGGTTGATAGGCTAGTAACTGCAGTGTTAATTGTACATTGTAAATCAATCTTGATGATGTAGCCTTTACAACAATTAATTACGTAATTCATTTTTTCTATTTTAAAATTATTTTTTGATGTCCAACAAATAACAAAATTAAATCACTCTCCATTAAGGATATTATGTCACATCAATCCTCACTAATCCAATGGAAAATCAGAAATAAAATATTCAAAAATTAGAAAAACAATATTTTTATTAACTAAAAAATGGAATTAATTAGCATTTTCCGAAAACTTTCATTAAAATTACAAAAAAAGGGACAAAGTAATACGTGGTCAAGGGACTTTGACCGCGAGATAAAAGCTATAGTCCCTGGCTGAGGCACGGATCAAGACAATGTTAGAGCCTCTATAAAAGGTAATTACATAATTCATTTTTTCTATTTTAAAATTATTTTCTGATGTTCAACAAATAACTAAATTAAATCATTCTTCACCAAAAATATTATGTCACATCAATCCTCACTTAGCCAATAATTTTTTTTCAAAAATTAGAATATATATATATATATATATTATTTACCAAAAATAAAACTAATTAACATTTTAAGAAAACTTCTATTAAAATTAAAAAAAATCACAAACTAATACATGGTTAATAAACTTTAAACACAAGATAAAAACTATAAGCTATAGTCCTTCGCAAATACAAAAACTAATAACAACAATAAGAAATAACTAACGCTAATCAATGTTCACAAAGATTAAGTCGGTGATAGGTTACAAACCACGAAAATTAAAGACAAGGCAAGTGGGAAAATGACAAACAATGCAGCAACAAATAAATGATGTAAAAGTTGGTGGAAATAAATTTGTGGTGACGATAGATTCAATCTTCATCAAAGCTAATACCACACTTGTATTCTATTCATTAGACTTTACCAAACGACATTACAATAACACTTTTCATACTCATTAAATATAAAGATGAGCTTTTATGTGATTATTTCGTTGATTTATAGTTATTAATGATATAAAAGCAATTTATAATTTACAATCTCAAGATCAAAGGAAATACTTTTTATTTTATTTTTCTGATCGAAGCTTACCGCTCTCTTATTGAAAACAAGGCTATGTTTAAATATCTAATGTATAGAAGAAGCTTTACAGTATGGAATCTAAGAGGCTTCCTAAAATTTCTTCTGGCTTTAGTCAAAACCCCCATCTTCGCCTTAAGCGTGGGTGGCATAAAGATGCCTAGTCTTGGCTCAACCATCGGGGGGTAATTGAGGAGATTGTCTGGGGAAGCAAGGATAGTGTCAAAGATACTATCACCTCCAAATTTAAGGATAAATTATGGGATGATAAAGAGCTGGAGGGTAAGAGGAAGCTAAGATATTATAAGGAGGTGATCAACCTCACCCTTGAGAACCAAAATTATCTTTCTATTTTAACCAGCTCGAAGAAAAAGATGAACATCGCTAAGATTAGAACTAACTCTCACGATCTTCGGAGTGAAACTAGACGGTGGTTTACTCCCAAGACTCCTTGGGATGATAGAATCTGTTAGCTTTGCGATACTAAGAAAGTGGAGGATGAAAAGAACTTTCTTTTAGATTGTCCGACCCTTACTCACACCCGCTCTCATTTCTCTAACATCTATCACAATTTCAATCTTCTTGACTTACTAAGTCATCCCAACTATAGTGATCTTGGTGTATTTCTTTCCCTTCTTTTTTAGCAGAGAAATAAGATCCTAAGTAATTACAATTAGGTTCTCTTTCTTAATGTCCGATAGACCACATTGGTCTTAGTGAACATTAATCATCATCATGATCAATATATTTATTTTAATTATTTTTATATTTATTGAGATATAAATGTATTAGTTCAATTATATAAATTAAATTGTTAGTAAATATTGTTAAGCATCTATTAATAATAAATATGGAAACATTTACTCATGAGATATCTTATTGTTCATATTATTAAAAAAAAAAAGAGAGTTATATTTATATTTTAAATTATTATTATGATTAAATATAAAAGTAGTAATATGAGTTAAAAATATATGCATTTTAAAAATGTGTAACAATATTCTTAACTATGGAGATTCACCTCCATTTTAGCAAATAAATCTTTAACTTGTAAATGGTTTTGTTACAATACCATGGGCCAATATCATGGCTTATCAATGCCACATGCCCAATATGACATGTGTTAATACTACATTTTCTTTAATTAATTAATTCGAGAAAAATTAATTAAAAGATTATAATTAACTTGGAGATAAATCTTAATATTTGATTTGTGAATTCTACTATGAATATTTTGGTATATTCCAAGAAAGTTAAAAATCTCTCATGCTCTTAATAATTATTGATAATTAAATTAAAATTGTGACAGACCTATTTTGAAATAGACACACTTATCAATATAATAGTAACTTATATTTATGTTAGTTATTCATATATTTATTTTGATAAATTTAATGTATTTATATGGATAACATTTAATTATTATTATTATTATTATAAAAATGTCAAAAAAATATTTATTAAAATAAGTGTAACATGCAGCTTTGTTGCTTAGTACCTGCCTCTTATGCAAAAAGTAATTATAAGATTAGAAAGTTTGGATCTCAATCAATGCTCTAGCATAAGAGTATGCAAATGGTTAATGGTCCCTTATCCAACATAACAATATTATTTATATTCTTAGAAGTTAGTGAAGTCATTGGAAATGGAAAGTAAGGCTTTATAATGGTAAGACACTTATAATTGCTACATTGGAGTGCACAATTAATGTGGATTTAAATTTTGCAATTTTTAGAATGTATACACACCTTACATGAAGGGAATGTATGTATGAGACATGTGCTTCCTTTAGGGAAAGAATGTGTACCTAGTGAAACTCTCTTTAAACTTGAATTAAGTGGAGCAAGCATACTAGACTAGATATATCTTAGCCACTGCAATCAATAATGGTCAATTATGACCAAATAATGTTATAATAGTTATTGATGATCAACCCTATAAGCAATATGCTCACTAATTAATCAATGGAGTTTGATGTAAAAGTAGTCGGTTTTAGAAATCATATCGATCAAAAAGAATATATGATCTAGTTATGAGAAAATTCTTCGGCGTAAATCACATTATGATATATATTATTTGTTGAGTATTTATATGTTGTGTTTTTTAGTCAACCTCATCTCAAGAATATATGATCTAGTTTGTTGTTGAGTATTTATATGTTGTGTTTTTTAGTCAACCTCGTCTCAAGGAGAGTCTTGGCCTGCATCACTTATCAATTTAGAGAATTGAAGAAATACAGAAAGATTACAAGTTATATGTGACATGGTATATTTGGAAAGTCATTTCTTTTTAAATTAAAATAAGCATTGTGTTGTAACATTTTTTTAATGTTTATAAATAACTCCTACCTTTAGCAAAAGATGTCATTTTTATCCCAAAATTGTAATGTTGAAGTTTCTAAATTGAAAGGTGATTTTATACCTATTTACTTCAAAATTATTTATTTATAAATATAATAAACCCTTATATCAAAAATATGTTAAAATAAAAAATATTTAAAAGAAATGACACGAGGCCTACCTTTCCTAACTAGCACAAATTGGTAATCCAAACCACACCCAAATTATAAAATAATTTAAACACAAATAAATATATTTTTATTAGTCTTTGCATGTTTAGAAAACCACATTTTTAGATTTGGGAAAAACTAAAAACCTAGAATTGGCACGTTTTAGAAACGGAGTTGTCTTTAGTGCAACTTTTTGGACTTTTCAGTGCCGGAATCCAGCTGAAAATTTGAGGTGAAATCTTAATTTGTGATATTTAAACTGGTTTTTTGACTATGTATATGGATTCAGCACCCTCAAAACCACCTAGGGCACTTGGATGGGGTTACCCATCAAACTTGTGATTTCAATAAATTCCTGTCGGATTTTAGAGAAATTAGACTGGAAAAACCCAACATAAAAGCTTCTGAAAATTCACACTAAAGACAACTCTTTTAGTAACATGCACTTTGAGGTGTCACACGAGTACATACCCCTTAGACTTACTGAGACTCTGCTGCTGGGTTCTAGATCTAATCTTCTGCAGCTAGATCTAGATCTAATCTTCTGCCTTATTTCTCTACGGATGGGTCTCGGCTTTCTATGGGCAAATATGGCTCCGAGCTTCGTGAAAATAGTTGTTGGCTCATGTAGTGCCCACTCTAGTTTCCTGACCCGGATATGACATTATCTTAGACACTCTATTCTTCGAGGAACTCAGACTATATACATTTTTTTTTTTTTTTGAAAACAGCAATGACAACCAGAAAAGAAACGCATTGAAATTCAAATTTATTTAGCACACACATTCCTGCCACTCATTTCAGGAAACATACCATAACATTTTCATACCTTTAACTGAGATCAATAGTAATAAAATACATATGTACCGTTCACCAGAAGGCGAGACTCCGCTTGCTCTGCTGTTGCTGGTATTCCCTTGTAGCTGGTCACCTCCGTGAGTGAATGATGATGCACTTGATCCGAATGCGAAGACTCACCGGTTGACCTCCCAGCCTACTCCTTGGGTACTCTTCTTCCCCGCGGACCCCCGAGCTGCAATGGGGTTGTACAATGGAGACAATCACTAGCTAGTAGAGGAGAGCACACCTTGGCTCAAGAGTCCCCTCTCTAAACCCTCTACCTCACCAAACTCATTATAGCTTCGTAATCACTGCTCTCACAACATCACATCCATCCAACAATAGGGTTCCCAAAAAGAGTCCCATCTCCCATGGCTTGCCCCTTCTTTTATAGGAGTCCTCATAGGTGACACTTGTCATGTCATGCATAATTAATTATTTTTTTATAATTCAATAGCTTGATTATTCACCCACCCATGTGTCATTCTCACATCAAGGGTCTCCCAAAATTATTTACTTAAATTTCTATTTAAAACTAATATTTTCCTCACCTCAACAAGATTCCTATTTCTTCTCCTAGTTGTCTTTTTATTTCCCCCTTTTATTCCTTAATTTGTGTTCATTACTTGAAGTCAATTAATGAGTCAAGATTTTATCCCCAATCTACTCCCTAGTTTAACTCAGGTTATCTCCTAGATGGATATTCTTATGTTGGTTGTTGACACATGGAGCTTCTCTACATTTCTCTAAATTTAATTTATTATTCTCATTTTAATTCACCTTCCCCTTTTCTTAATTAGGTTTAAATTAGTTTAGGATTAATCTTTATCCTTACTATTATGTTTGTCTTTCCCCTTTTTCCTAATTACACCACAGAATCTTCCTAGTATTTTCCAAGATGGGAAGGGTAGAGTTTTTAAGGTACTTTATTTTAATTCTTCCTATGATCCTCCTTATTCCAAGTTTTATTTTTGATTTAATTACATTGGTTTCTATTCATCATTTACCCTTGATGTAAATTTACCTAGTTTTCATTCCTTGCTTATATTTATTTATTATTATTTATTTTAAATGATTCCAAGGATGCCAAGTTTGGTTGTGCCCTTCAAGAACTTCCCTAGAAGTTCCAAGGGTGCCACACCTAATAGCTTATTTGTGATGTCAAGGGTGCCAGTTTGGTTGTGCCCTTCAAGAAATTCCCTAGAAGTTCCAAGGGTGCCACACCTAATAGTTTATTTTTGATGCCAAGGGTGCCAAGTTGGTTGTGCCCTTCAAGAAATTCCCCTGAAGTTCCAAAGGTGCCACACCACTTGCCCTTCAAGCATCCAGTGATGACGAGGGGAAAGTATAGTGCAACGTCATAGACCACTGTCATCTCTTATGTTGCCTGCTATAGTGAGACTAATGGTGCCGGGGATCAAGGAATCTGCCTTGATGCGCGCCCCCTGGTAAAGTCCTCATGAGCGAACCAACTTTGGAACCTGCCCTCATGGCATCGTGATCTTCAAGGCGAAGGTGTTTCAACCCTTCCAGCCCAAGTCACAGTGGGAGTGCTAGTGGGTGAGATCAGGGACTCTGTCCCACCCCTCCCATGTAGTTCCATCCACTTGTACAACCCCATCACCCATATGTGAGTCATTCGGTCAAGCAACTAATCGGTGCCTGCAACCATTAATATATCATCAGAATATACTTTAACATATATGGCAGATTTCAAGATCGACTTAGACTTTCAAAGATAAAGTAATATAAATTTTCATCAAACCAGGTGTCATCGACATGTCATATGCAAGTGCCTCTGATGGTTTCCTGCCATACTCAATAATCATCAGTAACACGGTTTCTCAATGTTAGTCAATTACCATAATAGCATCATTAACAATTCCTGGTCATTCACATCATTGTCCATTGTAAGTCTGAACTAAAGGAAGTAGGTAACATAGGGGAACACATCCCTCATGGCTATTATCAATAATCATCAATGGAAACGTACATATTCATTAAGCTATCACATCGTAACATCGTAGAAATATACCTATCCATAAATTTATCCTCATTATGCTTTTAGTAGAGCGCATACATATTCTTTACTACCCTCATCATAATTTCAAATAGAGACCAACTTAACTATTAATATTGCGATCATCAGAATACTGAGAGATAAGATACATAACCATTCATGCTACCATAATATCAATGGAAAGCATTCATAAACATCACAACCATGAATATCTCAATCGCTAATAATAGTGTCATGGGTCCAGATCCTCAATCTAAGGTCCTCGAAGAATAGAGTGTCTAAGATAATGTCGTATCCGGGTCAGGAAACTAGAGTGGGCACTACATACACCCCCTCTTAACAATGGACTTCGTCCCGAAGTCCTTAGAACATAAAGGAGGAACGGCTACACATAATCTTTGGAACCCTTCCTGAAACTCCTGCCAACCTTCTGGTGGGCAGGTTAAAATTTTCCCAAGGTATCTATAACACGAATTCCGTTATAACTGAAGGACTATATCTGGGGAACATTGCAACCCACTTTTTGTATAAATGTACAAAACATACATTATTAATAGTTACAGGAAGCGTCATTCATAACTTTTCCAACAAAATCATCATAATCAAAATCACAACTATTTAAAGCAACAATTAATAACACCCACCTTCCTTCAAATGACAAATTGACTAATTTAGGAGAAATCTCTCTAGTTTTATTCCTTCAATCATGCAATTAAGATAGCAATAATTTTGTATTAACTCAAATTCATAGGGGATGCCTATGCCTTTTACATACAAATTGTTAAAGGAATTACAGAAAATAGGTTTCTGGTAACTGGCACTTCTTTACCTTGTGAGTTGATTGTGCAATACTGTTCATTCCTTAGAATCCCTCAATCTGCTTATTTATCCAAAAAAAATACAAGGTAGAGTAGTTGTAATTACCTTGCGAATGAAAGGGTTTCTATATACTGATCCTTGCACTAACTTATGGTGAAGGAGAAATTTTGTCATGCTAGTTGACTAATCATTTTTCTTGACGTCATCAAGTGTGTGTACTGCAATTATGGTTTTTCATTTTTCTATCACTTGAGGCCTACCATTTTTATGTTACATTACTGATGGAACCACGGACCAACATGGAGCTTTGCAACAATAATGTTTTTTTTTTGTATGTTACATTACTGACTGATGGAACCATGGCTCAAAATGGAGCTTTGCAACAATAATGTTTTTCACTCTATTTTGCTTCTTATGCGAGGCCTCCCTCAGAAATCTTTCATTATTTGATGCAAGCAAATAACATAGTGGAGAATTAGTTTTAAAATATGGTTGAAGCTGTTGGCATACATGTAATTGTGCATCCCTTAGCTGATCATCAACCTTATATTTGATATGATTTCTTAGATTAACTTTTGAGACAGTTGATCTGAAAAGAAAGAATGACTAAGAATTAATTGAAAGATTGCGGGGAATTGTTTGAACAGGAATGTGCATATTGCACTAATTACTACGACTACATAGGAAGTGTTAAATTATAAATGCATATATTTTCAGGTTGAAAATGCAGTGTATGTTTCATAAAAAATTCAGTAAACATGTGCATCAAGGTTGACATATTTAGGATGGTGCAGTCCCCGGCTTACATAAGCTAGGAGTGCCATCATATTCACTTCGGCTCCAAGTGGCAAAGAATAAATATCCCTTCTGAACATGTGAATCCTGGTTGAAAGCTCAAGAGTCAAATCTGACTGGACTGCAAATACTTCACTTAAACTGAACGATGATTGTACCTTGTGAAATGTTGTGTGATAGCAGCATCACTCCACACAATATCCATCAGTAAAACAACGATGATGTAACCAATTTTTGATTGTGAGACTATTTTTGATGGTCAACCACCTCGATATACCTGAGGATCCCCTTTTGCCTAAGAATAATTGACACTCCATTTCATATTTCAGAAAAAGTGTCCCTTAAGACCATGGTCATCTTGGTCATGAGCCAAGGACTTTTAAGGGCCCCAAGAGTGGTTCAGGGGATGTGTAATGTCCTAGGCAATTTTTCCCTTAGGGATTCGCTTTCTTCAACAAACCATCACATTCGTAAACAGTGTGTATGCATGTATATAATAAATAATAACAATAATTAAAAAAAATATATATCTTCCTAAATAATATGCATAAAGGTTATTCATAATATGCATGAGGGTCATTCACAATAAATGTCATCATTATTAATTTATTCATTCAACATATTATTATATTTTTGTCTTTATATCATGGAGGAAATTTATCATGGACTTTTATGCTCCATTGGTATCAAAGATAGTTTGAGATATTGAACTTGTCATTTCTACCATACTTGTCACTGTGATCACACAAAAATATTCTTTTCCATATTGTTAGTTGATTTTTATATACTATTTTCATTCGCTGTTGTTTAAAAATGCATAGTTTAATTGTTTATATTTTGGTTTCTTTCATGAGGATCTAGTGATGCAATTTTTGGCAAGATTGTGATTTTTTTGGTTACTTCAATGCATTTTTGAATGCATAAATGGATTTATTACCTTGAAAAAACCCTTTGGGGTGCTCAATCTATACATACTATAACTTGTAATTCCAACAAATTCCTATTGGATTTCAAGCAAAATTGATTGCAAAAGAGCAAAAATTTAGAAGAATTAGGCTTGACATTTAAAAAATTATGTTGCCAAGTTCTCTATGTAATTGTCGTGCATTGGAATTGTTGTATCACTCTGCAACGCATACACCAACATCATTCCATGTTTGTACAATAGATGTGATTTCTATGTCATATAGTTGCCATATCATATTGTTGTCCATTCGTCACAACACATAGTTGCAACTCAACCTTGTGTTGCCATTTTTGTATCATTATATGAGCAATTTGAATATTTAGAAAAAAATGTTTATGCTTTGTTAAGAAAATTGAGGAACGACAAAACCATACAATTAAGTATGGAAGACCTCATTCACTCAACTACCAATAATTAAACTACAAAATTTAAAATTTCTTCTCCAAAGGCCAATTTAGAATGGACAAATTAGAGAACTGCAAGTGGTAGATACTCAATACAAACATATCATTGATTGATTAGAATCAGGATAAGTTGAAGAGAAAATCAAAGCCAAGAATCATGAAAACTGGAGTGGGCACTACATGCTTAGTTCCGTCCGCTTTTGGAGGGAAATCTCCTGCCCATATCGTCAATGAAGCCCCAGCTCCCACTATCCAGGTGGTCCAGGCCTCACTCAATGAGGCTTTGAAGTTTTCCGAAAGTGCCCTAATCTACCGGTTCAATGGTTTTTGGCCGCGGTTGACAACTCTCCACAATTGGATCTTAGAGGTATGGAAGCTTGTCATTTCTGATGAAATTAATATCTACCCTTGTGCTAGGGGTTTCTTTATAGTAGATTTTGAAAATCCTGAAAGCAGACAAGGTATTGTAGCTTCCAGCCCTTAGTTTTGGGAAAACTCAAGCCTATTCATGAAGCCATGGAATCCATCATTCGATCCCTCAACAACAGTCATAACCTCAACACCAGTTTAGGTGAGATTGCCAACCCTACCCTTACATCTCTGGAATCTCTCCTCGCTAAAAGCCATTGGAAATGCAATTGGGAAATTTTACTGCAGGTGCCCAGAAACAGAGGAATATGCTAGAACCACCTATGCACGCATCTGTGTGGAAATGGACTTCAGCGCCGGATTCCCAGCTGAAATAAACCTAGGAAGTAAAGAATATGTGTGGAACCAGAAACTCGATTATGAAAGTGTCCTCTTCAGATGTCGATCCTGCTTTGAGACGAGCCATCTAGTCAAAAATTGCCTAAAAGCCTCCCAGAAAAATTTTGTTAGAAAAAACCACCACAGATCTACATGGTGGGAAGGAGCACAAAAAGAACACTACATTGTCATCAAAGAAGAATACTCTAGAGAAAACCCTGAATCACAAGAAAGAAACAAATCTCAAGACAAGCAGGGAAAATGTCCCCCCCAGCAACAAAAAAGTGAACTCGACAACCCCTCAAGCATCAACAGTTATGAGGATTCGAATGCCACACAAAATAAATCTTCATTTAACAGCAAAGCAGATCTCCTAGACCAAAATTCTTCTCCATCTATCTTCAAGAGGACGAACACAATAGATCGTGAAGCTAAGACGCCAATGTCCCAAGAACCAGAAGAGATGAAGGAGATGCAAGATACAGGAAGTTGGAAGACCGTAGAGAAAAAAAAGAAAGCTATAGCATCAATCTCGCCAAGAAAGACGAGGAGCCAGACAATTAAAAACTAAGAAAATTATAGGTCCGATAGACCAATTTGGTCTTAGTGGACGTTAACCACTATCATCATCATCATCATCATCAAAATATTTTGATTTTCAAATGAGTTAATAAATTACACCATAATTATAGAATTTGAAAACCAAAAATTAATCATTTATATAAATTTTATAAAAAAATTAAGTTTATTTTTTAAAATTTTTTAATTTTATTAAAACTAAATTAAAATTTCAACTTTTGATTTATAAGATTAATATAATTTAAAAAATTTACAATTTTATAAAAATTTAATTTTTTAATATTAAAAAATTTAATTTGCGTGAACAATTATTTTTATTAAAATTTTATAAATATTTCATAAGTGATGCATGGCTTTATAATGTTAGTTTCAATATTTATTAAAATTTAAAACTAAACCAAGTAACATATAATAGATGGATGTTTGTTTAACAATATAATTATTTAAGAAAGGTTTTTTTTAGTAGAAATCACATAAAAGAAATTTTTGGTCAATACGTTTCCCACGAACAAATATGATTCATTGGCTAACAACCATTTCGATAAAAAAGACAAATATTTATCAAATAAATGTTTGAAGTATAGATGAAAACGATGAACTAGCAACCTAACTTGAATCAGCACAAACTCTCAATTTAGGTCCACCCAAGTGAGAGACGTTTGATAATTCTGGATAAGTATATGATAATATTTTAATATATATTTAATATTGAACATTACAAATATTTTGTTTTTATAAAAAGACATTTGATAAAAAAAATAAAAATAAAAAACAACCGAAAAAAAGCATGCAATGCATTAACTGGACTACGTTCCTCAATTTGAACTTTGAGACGCATAAGGATTTGGTCTTTTGATGGATTCGCACATAAGCCTGATATCATATGGAGATCCGTTTGCCACGTAGGTAATTTAGTGAAAGTTGTGAATTATTGTGATCTTGATCCACCTAGATACTCTATGCATGGAAGCTTGTCAAACAATAAAGTTGGTATATTTTTATTAATTATATGTTTTAAGAATGGCAAGAGAGAAAAGGGTACTTTAAAATTTTCAAATAGACAAAGTGTTTCAAGTATTTATGTTTCAAGTATTTATGGGGTTTTGGGCATATAACAAATAATTAAACATAGATATATGGTTTTTATCAGGAATTTTTGTTAGCCAAAGAACATTAAGTAGACACATTTATGGTTATCGGATATTTTTTCCTAATCCTACATTATCTAGTCGAAAGCAAATGAATTAGGAAGATTGCGGAAGATATCCATCTGGAACATATTTCCATTTCCTAAGAGGTTTAAACAAAGAAGCACACAAGTATGTTAACCAACGGTGTAAATTGAAGATAGGTGAATTAAAAATTAATGGCCAAATCAAATTTATTATAATTCCTCGGTGGCAAATGAAGTTATTAAAAAAATTCTCTAATAGCATCATGTGTTATAAATTTTGTGTTTTGTTGGGCCACTGTTGTAAGGTATTCACCTATAAAAACCCTCTTTTTGTTGTTCGGATATATTCTCCTCAAGAGAATCATGTAAAGGAAAAAATAATTGGAAGATTTTAATGAATAAGCTTTGTAGTGTCCAATGTATTTGTTGAGCATAAAATTTTATAATACAAATACTCTTTCCTGTTAAAAAAAAAAATTCATATGTTTTAAAATATTATGGCTATAAATATGAATTATTATTATTAAAATTTATTTGAATGTGATATGTGTATTATGATTTTTTTCTTAGAAAAAAAATGTTTATAATTTTATTAATAAAAACGAAGTTATAGGGGCTACAAAATATTCACTCTGGCTTATACAATGTCTCTCAACGTATTTATTATTATTATTATTAGAAAAATTATAAAAAATTAATATATTAGTGAAACATATATCCATTTTAAAAACATGTAACAAGGTTTTTAACCATGAAGATTCACCTATATTTTATCATGGAGATTTTTAACCTACAAGCCTAGATCCATCTTAACTATTGGATCTAACAAATATTTGAGCTTCAAGAGATTTGCTCCCTCTCAGCGCTCAGTAGATCCATCTATCTTTTTTATCTAAAAAATATTTGTGCCTCAAGAGATTTCATCCCTTTCAATGCTTGGTAGATCCACGGTTAAGATTGATCTAGGTTGGCTTGATTATTAATTATAATTTTATTTTATTTTTAATTTTATGTAATTTGACCGAGTCAATATGCTTAACAAGATACAACATGACATTACATGAATTTACAACATCTCTTCCATATTGGGTTGAAGAGCACCTCTCAACACAATAAATAGGTTTTGTTACAATACCATGGGCCAATAACACAACTTACCAATAGTATACATTATAACTTTTTTTAAGTTAAATTGAAAAGAAAAAGTGGCATAACTATTTTTGATTTCTTGTATTTGTAATTACTACTAAAAATATTAAGTGAATATTTAGTAAGGTTAAATCTTTAGCCTCCACTAGCCCACGAGGCATAGAATAGATAGTGGTGGGGTGTATTGTTGAGGCACTCCGTGATGTGAAAGTCATCGGTTTAAAACTCAGAGGGAAAAAATTTATCCATGTTAAGGGCTAGTGTGGCCCCATCCGAGTGTGATTCCCAGGTGGTTTTGATGACTTAGATGCCCCTGGATCTCACTTTCTCAAGTCAAAAATTAAGTGTGAAACCATATTAAGACTCATACAACTTAGCAAACAAAAACAAAAAACCTACCATCTACCTATTAATTCTTGATAATTGAAATAAATTTTTGGAAAACGTATATCAAAATAGAAATACCTGCCTAATAATTATAAAAGATAGTTTAAAAAAATGCATTAAAATATATAAGGAATTTAAAAAAATAATTTTACTATATGCAATTAATAATAACAAAGATTTACTTTGGAATATGTGTTGGTTGTAAAATAAAAAAAAAAACCTATTTAATTAGTTTATAATAAGAAAAATAATAAATACTTATCTATCTTCATGAATTATTAATAAATTTAAAAATGATTGTATTTAATGTAACAATCTAGCTACTACATAAAATGGTCATTTCCGTATAATTCATTGATATTATATGGGGATTGTGATTTCTTGTTATTTAAAATGTGTTTCTTAATGCACAAATGGATTCAAACACCCTGAAAAAGCCCAGAGACACTTGAACTTTGCAGATTAAACAACTTAAGCATATGATTCTTAAACATCTCTACCAATGTTTTGGAAAAAAATGAGTCATTTTGTCTATTAGTGAGACAATTTTTTTTAATTTTTTATTTGTCAATGAATAAAAGTAATTAGACTAAAATCATAGTTCATTGTGCCTAGAGGGGCTCTACAACCCAATATAGAGGAAATAGTGTAGTGTCTATAAAAGAGTGTAGACATTTAAATGTCGATTTAGTATAGAAAGGATGTTGTAGTGTTCATAAAATGAAGCATTAAATAATAATAATAATAATACATATTGTTGACTCAATTAAAAAAATAATAACACATAAAAAGTAATAAAAATAATAAATCGATTACAAACAATTTTCTCTTTAAAAAAATTATAACCTCTATGCTATATTAAAAAAAAGTCATAATGATTCTTATTCATAACCATAATATTTCAAAACATATAAAAACTTAATAAATTTAATTAATAAATATATAATTCAAAATATAAATATTTCTAAATATAAAAATGTGAAATACATACAATATAAACATTATCTACAAATTAAGATTCATTTGAATATATAAATTAAAATAATAATCCGTAACCATTATATTTTTAAACAATTTCATATTTATATTTATTTAATAAACAAACATAAATATATATAGATAATAATGTTGTGCAAGTGACATTAAAAGATTGAATTATAAAAATCATAAAACATATTAAAGAAAAATGTCATGTATATAACTAAATGTATTATCACGCTTTTGATAAAATAAAAATAAGAATATTTGAACATAAAGATATGAAATTTATATAAATATAAAATATTATTAAGGACTAGCTTAGATCTATTTTAAGTCTGGATTTACTAAGCCCAAGAGGAATTAAATCTCTCGAGGTGAAAACCTTTTCTCAAATTTTGCGCTAAAAAAGAATATCGTATCTTGAGTGATTTGATCCCTCTTTGTGCTTGGTAAATTCGAATTTAAAATGGATCAATTCTTGTTATGAAGAAGATGTTGTCACATAAATTAAGAGAAAACAAAAAAAAAATTAACTATATATGTACATTTTCACATGAAAAAAATAATTGCTTACTTGTGTACATATATACATCAACATAAAAAAAATAAACAAAAACAAAAACAAAAAAACAAAAAACCCAACATATATTCATATCAAACTTGTCGCCCAAATCTATCCATATTACACATCAGACTACGAGAGGGATATAGATCAAATATATTGGAGGGATCAAATTTCTTAGGGGTTCTATCAAGTATTGAGAGGGATCAAGATCAAATCTATCAACTACTAGGAGGTAGCTCTATCAAATACTAAGAAGGATCAAATTTATTATGGTGTATTTTTTTATGATTTAATATGAAAAAACTTAATATATGACATGGCTTAAATGATAAAAAATTATACACCTTCATAAATTTGATCCGTCTATGTGTTCGATAGATTTGGGTTTAAAATGAATCTATGCGAGTAGTGTTTAAAATGAATCTATGTTGGTAGTGAGAAAACATATTTGGATACTATGGAAAAATTTAGATATATCATCGTATTTATGTAAAATAAAAAACCATAAGTAGATGTTTATGGCATTTTAAATAAACTTTATTGAAAAAAATGTTGATTTTTTAAACTAAAATTTATAAATAAATTGTCAATTAGATGTGTTGTTAGAAATGTTGTTGTCCTTCCTACCTAGTTTGTTGTTATATATTAAAAAAAATTCAACATAAAGGTATTTGTGATGATATGTTGAACTCATAATGAGTATATTCCTATAAGGTTTTTTACACACAAATGTATTCCCATATTTTGAGCTCATAATAAGTATATCTTTGTAATAACTTCAATCCATACTATCTAATTATTTAATTTTGTTTGTGTGTTAAAAAATTTTACGCCCAAATGTTTTAGTCATTACGAGTCTAATTGAAATTAATTGATTAAATATTGTTTTATTTCAACCATTAAACATTATATAAATTATCACTTTGATGGTTTTTTTCGTCAATTTGAACTTCATTTTCTTTAACTATTTGAGTCACTTTCTTGGTCATATAATTTCCTTTTTGGTCACTATAAGCTTTGTACATGTTATTATATAAAACACATAACACATGAGTAACTTTTAACATTGAATCAATAATCCCATTGAACGAACATCTTTTGGTATTTATGATTAAACTAAAGCTATAATGAACTTTTGGTCATTTTCCTAATCTTAGAAAAAGACTTAAAAGTGCACATTAAGTAGGCATTATGAGTCCTAATTCGAGGATTATGACCAATTACAAAGTTGGGTCTCATGTATGGCATTAAGGTTATATGCTAATAGAAAGCACATGACCACATTAGAGCGATGACCACAGACGATATTAATTTTTCTTATAGGTAGTATCTAAGCTAGTTTTGTCTTTTATTCTAATAATGAGGGTGGAGTCCCACTTTCAACACCAAGGGTTCTTCCTAATGAAAGTCCCCAATTGAACCTCACATTTTTCAAAATAGGAAACCCATCTAGATTCTAGTTTCACAACCATTATTCACTAACTTTATGATTTTAAGGAATAAATTATAAGTTCTAAAATAAGTCCTAAAACTAAAAATAGAATTTTGTTCTAATCTAACACATACTAGGATTTGAGAACAAGCAATGAACATGAAATAATAATTCCAAACAGGGGGAAAGTGTAATGCTCCCTCCCACCCCCTTGGACTTTCTAGGTTGAATGGTAGGTACTATTTTTTATTAACCTAACCTCCATGATCTCATTATGAAAATGGGGTTACAAAATTCCTTCCTGCCCAAAGTGTTTAGAACCCACTTTAGGTAGCATCATCACATCCAACTCGTCAATATCTTTTCGGCGTTATAAAATTTATCTCAAATTGACTCCCAGATTGAAAGTTATGCCCATTTGAAGTTTGGGCCCCTTAACCCTTTACCACATCAGCAAGGATATGTCATGTGGTATCCACGTGGCACTTCCACCCTACGCGAGTTCCAATATGGCACCCACCATGTCATAGCACCATCATACCACACCCTTAAGGGTTTTATTCTTTGAACATCTATGGCATGGTTGTAACACTCCCTCCCACCCCCAACTAATTCTAGGTTGAATGGGAGGTTTTACTTTGCTTTAATCTAATCTCCACAATTTGATTATGGAAATTGGGTTATGGAATTTCCTCCTTTCCAATAGTTATCAAAATTAATTTTGGATAAAACCATTGTGATTGAACCATCAAGAGATTTCCAACAATATAATTTTTATTGAAATCTTATACTGGAATAAAAAATTATAGCCATTTAAAGTTTCACAAATCAAACTTGCCACATTAGCAAGACCTACTACATAGCACCCACGTGGTGCCCACATTATAAATTATCCTCACCTAGGTAGTCCACATCATCAACAGGTGTCAGCATGTCCTTCACTACACCCATGTCGCACCTACCATTTCATTAATCCACACAGGTCCATATGCTTGGCCTATAGACGACAATGTAACAGTTTCCCATTATAATTGATTTTCGAGAATCCATACTTTACAAAAATATAACATCTCAACTAGAGTCATGGCCTTAAAACTCTGCACTAACGACTTGCCATGTGCACATCCGACCCTGGTCCACATCCGAACCTTCTTTCCCTCACTTGCACTGCACTATCTCTCACAGCAAAGCACCCCTGGCCTGGCCCACATACGAACCTTTAGATTAATATGTAATAGCACACACCCTGGAAGGGTCCACTTCTGGTCCACTTATCCTCTACATACACCAAGTCCAACAAATCTAGATCCAGCCCAAATAATAAAATAGCCACTGTTGTTTGTCTTGAATTGCCTGGAACCCCAAACCTTTCCGCACTAGACCAATTATGACCCCAATTTATAGTCAATTTTAGCCTTATAAAACCAAAATTGCTTCTTGGGATTTTCTCAAGATTTTTCGAGGAATTGACCAAGCACTCAACAAGAACCGAGTTATGCTAAAACTTGTGTAATTACATGAATTCAAATTCATTCATCAATACAATAAGTTACAAGTGCTAACCATGTAATAAACACATTCATGAAAATATAAACCCACATGCTGATGAGTCCCATCAATAGGTACATTTTGAAGATTAATATGCCATCCTCCAGCCTTAAAACAACCCTTCTCTTGGATTAATTCACATTTTTCATTATATTATGCTTAGTAAGAGGATTAAAAGTTGTTTGTCACAGTATGTGGCCTAATGTGGTTTAATTGTAGGAAAATGAAGCATATTTTAGGCTATTACTATGCAAGGGCTTAATGGAGACAACTAGGAGAGAATCTAGGGGGTTTGTCCACCTCCTTAACTCCCTAAACTCGGCTTGGGATCACCATATCCTCTCTCACCAGTTCGAGTTCATTGGTAGCCGAGTGACTCCTAGTCCAAGTGAAGATCAAGAAGGACAATATCCACCATTTTCGAGATCAAGGAGGGAACCATTCCTATTTTCAAGGGAGCTACTTTAGCTACCCTTTTTGTATAAATAAACTAGAGTAAGAGCTCATTAGGATTCAAATTTTACATTTAGCTAGGTGTAGCTATTGAGCTCCAAGCATTGACATTGTTATTTTTAACTTTTATGTGATGTATTACACCTGTAATTTTGATAATGAGAAGTTGGATTTTAAATTGCATCTGAGTTAGTTTCAGAGGGCTAAGACCCTTGGGTTTGGGCCCAACCCAGAGGCTTTTGTCCCTCTTCTTATAATTATGTTTCTTATTGATTCCAAGTAGTTCATAGTTTCTTGCATTTCAGTAGAATTTAACCTCTAAAATATTATGGTTGCAGCCTCTACATCACCTCTCTTGTGAGAGAAGGAGTGGAAGGTCTCACAACCACAACCCAAAAAGATCGTGTTTATGATTCTTGGCAATAGATTAGTGTTGGTTGTCCTGTTTTACATTTTATTTCTGTAGTTTAGAAGTTAATTAAGTGATTAGATTAGTTTTTTGCATGAATTAGATGTCATTTAAATTCAACTCATCTTTTCCATCATAAGTTATTTCATTTTGTAACTGATAAATGGATGCATGTGTGTGATTGATTGCAGGACTGATTGATCTGCAGGGAAGGGCACTTTCATCACTTAAATCCTGAGATCTTTCACCTTCTCCTTCCACCCCCAAGCCCTTTCCAAAAACCCTTGTTTTATAAGCTATTTTGTCTAAGTCATCGAGAGCACTCATCTTAGTGCAAGACAAACCTTCGAGAGGTCCTGAGCTTGCCTAGGGGCTGATCAAACCAACCTTCTTTCATTTGCTTCAACTATTATTCACCTCTCCATACCCTCAAGCCAATGTTTTCACCTTAAAAAACCAATCAGATGCCCTCATGTAGCATTATAGGCCTGCCTATAACATTACAGTCCTGCGTATAGCATTATAGGCCTCCTGTAGTAATCCCCTGTAGAAAACCTTTAACAACCTTTTTCTTCATTAGTTTCAACGCACACTGCAACTTTAACTTAGCATAAATGCATAATGACCTCCAACTATGATAATATGATTTGGAAAAGCTCCTAGGCCACTCCAAACATTCCTTGTCCTCACTGCAAAAATAAAGTAGAGTTAGTTTATTTATCATGCAAGTAGGTTATTGATTTATGAGCTAGTATGAACTAGGTAAATGGTACATATGATTCTAATTGGTAGTTTGATTAATTTGTTTCTTTTCTGCAAGTAGATGAGGTAAATTGATGAATTTTGTAAGTATGTTAGTCTTTATCTTTTCATGAATTGAGTAATTAGGGTTTTATAGGTTGAGTCAATGGCATTTCTATTTTCATACTCAGAAGCAATTTCCAATTTTTCCTTTTATCAAGATTTCATTCTAATTCAATAGAAGGAAGGGTTTTTGATCACTTTTAGATTTGATGTCATAACTGAGGGTGGCATGAGTGGAATCCTATCTACTATGCATATAGCATTTTCACCTCAAATTTTATATGAACCCAAGGTTGATAATTTGAGTTGAGGATCCCTTGGGAGTTGCAAAATTTTTGGTGCAATACCAAGGCTCACCAGTTTTTGGCATCATTGTCAGGGAGGTGTCTAGGTAGATGTTTTTGCTTAAGCATTGTTTTCTGTTTTGCATACGGTTTTTGAAGTAACATAAAATAAAAAGAGAAAATTTATCTTTCATGCCTCCTAGGAGTAGAGATAATCGAGGAAAATTCTTACAAAAAACCCCCACACGCTCAAGCAGTCAACCTTCACTCTTCTTTGGTGACTATCAGCTTACCTCTCTGACTATAGGGGAGTTAGAAGACCCTCTAGGTGAGCAACCTGAATTTTTTGAAGAACCTATTGGGGAAGAATAAGAACCCACTTCACCTACCCAAACTATGGCTGAAAACAGGGACAATGAGGTTTTCCCTATCAGAGAGACCAATGGAGAGGCTAGAATGAAGAATATAATCCCTACTTCCCTTCCACACTTCCATGGCTTAACCTCTGAGGATATTGATACCTTCATGTTTGAATTTTTTGTTGTTTGTAGGACCTATGACTATGCCTCTGATGAGAATAAGATGAAGTTATTCCCCTCTACCCTTAAGGATGCAGCCTTGCATTGGTTTATGGGTCTGCTTGGGGGTAGCATCACTACCTGGGCCCAAATGCAACAAGCCTTCAATAAAAAGTACAGGGACTACTATAGGTCCAAAGAAACCAAGGAATAAATATTTAGGATGACTCTTGGACTTGATGAATCCCTAGAAGACTATGAGGAGAGATTTCAACTCAGTTATAGGAGGGCCAATTGCACCCTTGATCCTGAATCACTCAAACTAGTTCTTCTCTGAGCAATTATCGAAGACATGTTGGAGACCCTCAACTTGCTATCTAGGGGAGATATATATCAGTTATCCTATGATGACATTAAAATTGTATTCAAGAATCACTCTAGGGCTACTAGAAAGAAGGGTAGGGCTAGTCAAGGCTTGGCCAGTTCCTATCCCTCAACAATTTCCATTAAGAATGAGACAGGCAACAAGTTGGAGGATTTCAAGAGTGAAATGTTGCATACCTTTGCATTGCAAATGGATACCATGAAAATCAAAAGAAAACAGGAGGAAGAAGAAATGGGACTAGCTATTTTCTTCCCAAAATGAAACAAAAGATGTCCTAGGAATGAGTGCCCCTTAAATGTCATAGAGTTCTACCTAGTTCGTGAAGAAAATCATGCAAAAGACAAGTGCCCCTCTTTTCCAGGACTAGAATTTGTATATCAAGGAGCAGAAGGGGGCTCGGAGCAATTTCGTTTCATCAATCAAAGAAGACCTCATGGACCTAGGCCATACCAACAAGGCATGCAAGGTGCACACTACTCTTATTATAATCAAAATCAAAATACACCCTTGCAACATTGGTACTCTTCCACTCACCCATCTTGGTCCACACCCCCTTCTCGGCCTTATGCTCCTCCATATCCTCCTCAATTCGTCAATCATCATTTTTAGCCATATCCACCCCAATATTCTCAATGGGGTGACCCATCACAAGTGTGGAGGCCTCAAGTTAACCAACCTCCTGCTTTACTACCTCCAACCCAACCTCCACCACAACTCACTCATCCTACTCCACATAATAAAACTCAAATGCCTACTCAACCAAATTCAAACCCAAACAACTAGAAATCCTAGCAGGTCTATAGTGGAGAGACATCTTACCCTGCCTATGCTATGGAAATCCTGGAGATCATCCTTTGGTCTAGGAGAGTGCTTCCAGATAACTACCCACCTTCTCCACCTAAAGATATTGAAGGAGAGAAGAAAGAGAGTATTCCTCAAGTCAATCCACCTACCTTTCCTGAGATGTTGATCCACCCTAGTTGGCACACCCTAGAAGAGGTTGAAATTTTGGGAGAATTGAATAATTTGTGCATTAAAATACCCCTTCTCCGGGATATTAAAGATGTTCCCATATACAATAATCTCATCAAGGAGAAATGTTTCAAACATCCTGGGAGAAGAAAAAAGAGACACCCCCAACGTTGGCATTATGATACAAGTATTTTCCTTGATGGCAACTCTACAGGTCAACTCAGTTTTGATAAGAGGCTAACAGGAATATTCAGAGGCAATAGGGCAGTGGTACAGAGGATCAGGAAGATGGAACTAAGGTCTATTGATCAGAATAAAGAAGTTGAAGGAAGAAGATGATGTAAGAGAAGTTTAAGAGATACACACAGGTTCACTTAGTCCAAGCAGTGTATACATGCAAGTATTTAGAACAGAAATAGCATATAACGTACACACGCACTCCCATAGAAGGAAAAGCGTGTACATGTTGAAAACCATGGTTTTGGTTCGAGGTATTTGGTCCAAGGTATCTTTGGACCATGATATTGACCCTAGGTATTTAGTCCGAGGTATTCGGTCCATGGTATTTGATCCAAGGTATTGGTCCTAAGTGGATTCGGTCCATGGTATTGAGAAAGGCCAAAAACTATATAAAGAAGAGAAGATCATAAGGCAAGATGTGCAAGTGAATAAGATTCTAAGGAATACTTCTATTTGAAGTATATTTTATGTTGTAGGGTTATGTTTGGGACTAGATCTGAAATATTTATGTGCACCTTGAGTTCAATATTGGATCAAGATCATGAGACCTGAAATGACTTAGCCTTGAATGATCCGATATTGGTTGAGACTAGATTTGATGTTTTGCATTTGTTTTATTCGTTATCTATCATGATCTGGGTTTGTTTGAAGTCTGGAATTGTAGCAAAGTTTTGAGTCAATATTTGCAGATCTGTACGTAGGTTCGTCTTGGAAAAAGAGCATATACACGCAGGTTCTGTTCTTTCAAGTAGCATATACAAAAGAAAGGCTTGATGTTCAGAGATGACTGATCTATCAGATTAGTATTGCTGAATTATTGATGCTACTATTTTACTGTTGTCTGTCAATGAAGTCTTCTTAGATCTGAATGTAAATCTGAATGCATATGGAGGTTGATATTTGATTGATTGTATAAGCGAGAAGAAGTGTTTTCTGTTACCTGTCTGTGTAAAGTTATTTAAGTTGACATTAGATGTTCAATACACTTCTGGTTGGTACAAGTTGTGATTCAGAGATTTTGTGATTTAGAATATTTAGAGGTATACGCAAGTTGGGCTGAAGGAAGTAGCGTATACACGCAGGTTTTCTTCATTGAAGTAGCGTGTATAGTCTAACACATGAATTTTTGAGGTTTCAATTGGTTCTAAATGTTGATACAGGTTTCTGGGTTCAGCACGGTGTTCTGATGACAATGATCTAATTGTTTCAAATTAACTGCATGTTGGTTGATAAAGTTTGAGTTTCTAAATTTATAATGGGTTATTGATGAGTCAAGGTCTTCGTATGTCTTGATATGTGCCAGGAGCATTCAGTCTGAAAATTCATGAAACGTGGTCCCTGGTGGAAGAGTGGATTTTTATGTAGGGTGGCACCTACATACTAGTAAACATATTGGCTAGTACAAGAGCTAGGGGGTTGTAGGTCCCTTCTAATAGAAGCTGGAGAATGAGAGAAGGTTGTAATCTTCTGCAAGTAGAAGCCTATGTACTAGTATGAGTCTGCACCAATACAAGATTGTAAACAAATTTTCTTATTATTAAAAGAAGACAAAGATGACAGCAGTAGGTGGTTTTTCACCCACATTGGGTTTCCACCTTAAATCTTGGTGTTCGTGTGTGTTGCTTATGTGTAATGGTTTATTATATTTATACTACACATGGTTACTATTTAATTATTGATGAAGTACTGATGCACTGATTAAAGATCAACATATGATGAATTAAATGAATCATAATTTTATTGCATAAACGATGGTTGCCTTAAAGATAGTTGCGTGTACATGCTAGTTACCCTCTCTGAAGTAGCATATATAAATCTGATTATGAAAAAGAAAAATTCTTGATCTGATAATACGAATTCACCCCCCCTCAATATTATTTCCAATAATTATCAGAGCAGGTCCTTTAGAAGAAGCTTGATCGCTTGAAGTAAGATCCATCAAGATGAATAACCACGAAATCATGGGATCCATCAGATCGCCAATCTTCGATGGGAGCAACTTTGTTTATTGGAAAATAAGAAACACAGCCTATCTACAATCTCTTGGAACAGATGTCTGGGAAATTGTGGAAGGAGGATATAAATTTCCAACAGCAATTCCTACAGACACGACAGGTAAAAAGAAATATGAAACCAATGCCAAAGCTGTCAATACTTTATTGGGAAGTTTGTCACAATCAGAGTTTGTCAAATTCATGCAGCTCAAATCAGCCAAAGAGATATGGGACAAAATCATTCAGAGCTACGAAGGAGACTCTCAAGTAAAACGTGCTAAGCTTCAAACTCTCAGAATTCAGTATGAAACTCTTAAGATGCATAGTGATGAGAGTATAGCTAGTTACTTCTTACGTATAGATGAGGTTGTTAATTGTATGAAGAATTTGGGTGAAGAAATAAAGGAAGTTACCTTAGTTGAGAAAAATTTGAGATCCTTGTCTGCTAAATTTGAATCAAAAGTGTCTGCCATAGAAGAAAAACAGGATCTGCAGAATATCACTATGACACAACTTCACAGAGTCCTAACTTCTTTTGAGATGAGAAAAGGAGGTCCATAAAATATGAGAGAAACCACATTTAAAGCTTCAACAAAAGGAAAAGAAAAGGAAGAACACAATGAATGAGGACACATTTCAGAAGAAGAAGCTGAGGTAAATTTTGTCAAGAAGCTTCAACGAGGTTCTGGAAGGTTCAGAGGTAAGCTACCTTTCAAATGCTTTGCTTGTGGTAGAGTTGGTCATTATGCTACCAAATGTCCTCATAAAGATAAATATGAAAAAGGAAAGGAATATGCAAAAGGGAATTGGAAACAAGTTGTGAATAGAAGGAGTTACTATACTCATGATTATAGCGATGGTTTATCTAATAGTGATGAAGATGAAACTGGTCAAGATTACAGACTTCTCATGGCTTATGATAGCGATGCTTTTTGGGATAGTTTAGAAGAGGATAGTGATGGTTTATCTAACAGTGATGATTATAGACTTCTCATGGCTTATGACAATGATGATTTTTGGGATGCTTTAGAAGAGGAAAACTTTCATGAATAAATCTCTAAACTCAAAATCTTTTTAGAAGAAAAGAATATGATCATAGATACCTTGACATACCAACTTGCTAAAAAAGAAAAACACAATGAAAAACTAGAACGTGAAATTGTGGGTCTAAGAAAAGATCTTGAGAAAACAAAATCTCTCAATCTTAGATTTGCTAAATGATCAGAAACTTTAAATGAAATTATCAAAATTCAGCGTTCTCCTCTGATAAAGACAGGTCTTCAATATATTGAAGAAGCATCTCAATCATAGAAGCTGTCAACTTCCACCAAAAGCTATCTTGATGCAACAAAGACCAGTGAACAGTATGACAATCGTCAACAAAGGCATAAAGCTGATCACCAAGTAAATCATACTCAAATTGCTCCAAGGATGAATATCAATAGAAGCCACAACCAACCTTAGGAAAATCATACTCAATTTTCTCCAAATATGAATATCAATAGAAACTACAATCAAGAGGTAAATAGATTCGATAGTCGCAGAAACTTCTTTAATGGGCAATGTTTTTCGTGTCATAATTTTGGGCACAAATCTGCTCAATGCGTTGCTTACAAAACCATCATGACTAGAGAAGCATGAAATCAAAGGAATGTAACAGGGATCAAGAGAAGTTCCTATAATAACTTTTCTCCTCTTGAAAATGAAATATAATGCTCAATTTGTAACAACTTTGGTCATGAAGAATCTGAATGCAGGAGCAAATTTTGGCAAACACCTCAAAAGGAGCAAACACCATTAAATCCAAAGATATGGAGAAGGAAAGAATCTCAAACAGAAATATGTGGAATAGCCTTATGCAAAAGGACAAGAAAATCAGTGGTACATCGACAATGGATGCTTCAAACATATGACAGGTGATAAAGAGAAACTTCACTCATATAATGCCTTAGAAAAGGAAAAGAATGTCTCATTTGGAAATGAAACTCTAGCTATCATAAAAGGTAAAGGTTCTGTTTTCTTGAAAGAAAAGGTTAAAGCTGGAAATGTTATGTATGTAGATGGTTTAAAGTATAACCTGTTGAGTGTCATTCAAATGTGTGATCAAGGAAATGAAGTGGTGTTTCGATCAAATAGATGTGTTGTTCGTGGGCTTGATACAGGAAAGACCATGATCAAAGGTACAAGAACTCTAAAAAACTTATACATACTCAAAGGAGGACAACGACAATGCTATCTAAGCAAAATGATGAAAACTGGTTGTGGCATAGAAGATTAGGACATCTATGCTTTTCTCAAATAAGAAAAGCATGCAGACTCAAGGTTGTTCGTGATCTTCTAGATATCAGCATCCCAGAAAATACAATATGCAAACCATGTCAAATCGGTAAGAAAACCAAATTTTACTTCATGGAAAAAGAAGGGTCGGCTAGTAAGCCTCTAGAACTTATCTATACTGATTTATGTGGACCAACAAGGAAAAAGTCACCTCGTGGAGAAGAATACTTTATTTTGTTCATTGATGATTTTTCCAGAATGTGTTGGATAGGTCTTCTAAAGCATAAAGATGAAGCATTTGAAAATTTCCAAGCCTTCAAAGCTTTCGTTGAAAATGGATCAGATCGAAAAATCAACTGCCTCATATCTAATTGAGGAGGGGAATTTATATCGGATGAATTCTTTGACTTTTGTGAAAAAACATGGAATAAAAAGGGAATTCTCCACTGCACGAACACCTCAGCAAAATGGTGTAGTAGAAAGGATGAACATAACAGTTCAACAAATGGCTCGAGCCATGCTAGATGAATCTGGAACTCCTGCAACCTTCTGGGGTGAAGCTACATTCGCTGTCATGACTATTCTCAACAAAGCAAATGTTCAGGTAAATAACACTCAAACTCCACCTGAACTTTGGTATGGTAAGACTCCTATTGTAAAATGCTTTAAAGTTTTTGGAAGCAAATGTTTTATCAAAAGGACTGATGAAAAACTTGGTAAGTTTGAACCCAAAGCAGATGAAAGGATTCTTCTTGGTTATTCTTCCAGAAGTAAAGGATATAAATGTTATAATAAAAGACTTGGGAAAATTGTTGAAAGCATTGATGTTGTAGTTGATGAAGCATGCAGAAATCCAAAATAGATAAAATCAACAGAATATTATGACAATGAGGAATATGGGGATTACTTTCCCACATCAAATCAGAATTATATTGAAGAAGAAACCAATGAAGCACCAGAAGAAGATATAATGGTAGAAGAGAAAACTCCGTCCAGGTATGTTCATAAAAAACATCTAGAAACTCAAATTTTAGGAGAAAGGGAGGCTGGTGTATAGACAAGAAGAACTATTACAGGGGCCTCAAGCTATCTAGCATTACTATCCTCCACAAAACCTCAAAATGTAAATGAAGCATGGATGAAGAACTTGAGCAACTTGAAAAGAATGACACTTGGGAATTAGTTCCTAGACCTCATGATAAAAATATTATAGGAACTAAATGGATATTCAAGAACAAGCTGAATGAAAATGGAGAAGTCATTAGAAACAAGGCCAGACTTGTTTGTAAAGGGTATGCTCAACAAGAAGGTATAGATTTTGAAGAAACTTTTGCACCTGTTGCTAGACTTGAAGCCATAAGAATGTTTCTTGCTCTTTCCAGTTTTCGGAAATTCAAAGTATACCAAATGGATGTAAAATCAGCCTTCCTTAATGGAGATTTAGAAGAAGAATTTTATATTGAATAGCCAAAAGAATTCATTCTTGGATATGATGCAAAACTTGTATGCAAACAAGAAAAGGCTCTCTATGGTCTAAAACAGGCTCCAAGGGCTTGTTATTACTGCCTTGACAAATATCTACACCAACAAGGTTTTACAAAAGGTTCTGCAGATAACAATTTATATACAAATATTGAAAATGATAAATTTCTAATTATTATTGTTTATGTTGATGATATCATTTTTGGTAGCAATGAAGAATCCATGAGTCAGAATTTTGCTTCAGTAATGTAGCAAGAATTTGAAATGTCCTTGTTTAGTGAACTTACCTATTTTCTTGGTCTACAAGTTTAGCAAACTAAAGATTGTATTTTTCTTTCACAAACCAAATATCTCAAGCAGATCTTGAAAAAGTACGAAATGGAATATTCTAAACCTGTATGTACTCCAATGGTAACAGGATGCAGTCTCAGCTCAAATTATGAATCAGCAACAGTACATCAGCCAACTTACAGATCCATGATTGGCAGTTTACTTTATCTAAAAGGTACCCAGCCTGACATCATGCATGCAGTAGGAATAGTTGGAAGATTCCAAACAAATTCAAAGGAATCACACCTTTAGGCAGTCAAAAGAATTTTCAAATATCTTCAAGGAACTCAGGACTTTGGACTATGGTATCCTAGAGATGTAGATCTTACTCTTCATGCATATACAGATGCAGATTGGGTAGGAAGTGTTGATGGTAGAAAAATCACTAGTGGTGGTGCATTCTATATGGGTTCCAGGTTAGTGTCTTAGTTCAACAAGAAACAAAGTTCAATTTCTTTATCTACAGCTGAAGCAGAATATGTGGCTACTACATCTTGCTGCACACAACTACTTTGGATGATGCAAACTTTGCAAGACATTCAGATCACATGTACTCCACCCATCTCCATTCTATGTGATAATACAAGTGCCATAAGTATTTCAAACAATCCAGTCATGCACTCCAAGACCAAGCACATACCCATCAAGTACCATTTTCTATGAGAACAAGTGCTTGAACAAAAGGTCAAATTGGAGTATGTCCCCTCCAAAGAATAGGTTGCCGATATATTCACTAAACCATTGCCCAGAGAAACATTAGAATATCTCAGACGAAAGCTGGGAGTTGTTGCTGCATCATCCTGCTATTAAATCTAGTTTTTTAGAGGAAGTTTACTACACGTTGGTTTCATGAAGTATATGCGTGGGTACACACAGGTTGCCTTGGTTGAAAGCACGTATATGTTTTTCTAACAACAAAAAAAACAGTGGTAGCATAGGTTCAAGGGGAGCGTTCACATTCCACATTGTTGGCATTATGGTTGTTGAACTCAACTATTTCTTAGTTGCATCAATCGCTAGTGTGATATAACTTCTTTTGTCATGGTCTATATTTCAATGAGTTCTATTTGTCATATGATGTAATGTATTTCCCCAATATCCTTGGGATGGATGATGTAATAATTTTTTTATTTCTGTCATCCATAAACTTTGGTATATCCCCACTTGGTTTGGAAAATGAGTCAAATATGGTGTATCCCCACTTGGTTGGGTGATTGATGTATGTATGAGTTCATAGTCATAGGGAGGTCATACTCACTTTGTTGAGTTATAGTGTCATGTTATTATATTGAATCATCTCTCTGCGGACTCGGCTTGTACTCAGGGGTAGTATGGATAGCATCATGCAAAGGAGGAGAGTAGAGTGGTCCACCCTTTTCCCTTGATGTCAAAAGGGGAGAGTATTTTTGTATTTTGGTGTTGTATGGTATCTCTAACAGTCTTTACAGCTTGCAGTAGTCAACACCATCATGGTTTCCATCAAGTCCAAAGGGGGAGATTTTTAATGATACAAGTATTGTCCTTGATGGCAACTCTACAGGTCAACTCAGTTTTGATAAGAGGCTAACAGGAATATTCAGAGGAAATAGGGTAGTGGTACAGAGGATCAAGAAGATGGAACTAAGGTCTATTGATCATAATAAAGAAGTTGAAGGAAGAAGATGATGTAAGAGTAGTTTAAGAGATACATGTAGGTTCACTTAGTCCAAGCAGTGTATACACGCAGGTACTTAGAACAGAAATAGCGTATAACGTACACACGCACTCCCACAGAAGGAAAAGTGTGTACATGTTGAAAACCATGGTTTTGGTCCGAGGTATTTGGTCCAAGGTATCTTTGGACCATGATATTGACCCTAGGTATTTAGTCCGAGGTATTCGGTCCATGGTATTTGATCCAAGGTATTGGTCCTAAGTGGATTCGGTCCATGGTATTGAGAAAGGCAAAAAACTATACAAAGAATAGAGGATCATAAGGCCATATGTGCAAGTGAATAAGATTTTAAGGAATACTTCAATCTGAAGTATATTTTATGTTGCAGGGTTATGTTTGGGACTATATCTGAAATATTTATGTGCACCTTGAGTTCAATATTGGATCAGGATCATGAGACCTAAAATGACTTATTCTTGAATGATATGATATTGGTTGAGGCTAGATCTGATGTTTTGCGTCTGTTTTATTTGTTATCTATCATGATCTAGGTTTGTCTGAAGTCTAGAATTGCAGCAAAGTTCTGAGTCAATATTTGCAGATCTATACGCAAGTTCATCTCGACAAAAGAGCGTATACACGCAGGTTCTATTCTTTCAAGTAGCGTATACAAAAGAAAGGCTTGATTTTCAAAGATGACTGATCTATCAGATCAGTATTGCTGACTTATTGCCGTTGCTATTTTACTGTTGTCTGTCAGTGAAGTCTTCTTAGATCTGAATGTAAATATGAATGCATAAGGAGGTTGATATTTGATTGATTGTATAAGTGAGAAGAAGTGTTTTCTGTTGCCTATCTATGTAAAGTTCTATAAGTTAATAGTAGATGTTCAATACACTGTTGGTTGGTACAGTTTGTGATTCAGAATATTTAGAGGTATACGCAGGTTGGGCTGAAGGAAGTAGCGTATACACGCAGGTTTTCTTCATTGAAGTAGCATATACAGTCTAACACATGAATTTTTGAGGTTTTAGTTGGTTCTGAATGTTGATACAGGTTTCTGGGTTCATCACAGTGTTCTGATGACAGTTATTTGATTGTTTTAGATTAACTGCATGTTGGTTGATAAAATTTGAGTTTCTAAATTTCTGATGGGTTATTGATGAGTCAAGGTCTTCATATGTCTTGATATGTGCCAAGGGCATCCAGTCTGAAAATTCATGAAACGTGGTCATTGGTGGAAGAGTGGAGTTTTTTGTAGGCTGGTACCTACGTACTAGTAAACATATTGGCTAGTACAAGAGCTATGGGGTTGTAGCTCCCTTCCAGTAGAAGCTGGAGAATGAGAGAAGGTTGTAAGCTTCTACAAGTAGAAGCCTGCGTATTGGTATGAGTCTGCACTAGTACAAGATTGTATACATATTTTCTTATTATTGAAAGAAGACATAGACAACAGCAGCAGGTGGTTTTTCACCCACATTGGGTTTCCACCTTACATCTTGGTGTTCATGTGTGTTGCTTAAGTGTAATGGTTTATTATGTTTATACTGCACGTGGTTACTGTTTAATGATTGATGAAGTACTGATGCACTGATTAAAGATCAACATATGATGAATTAACTGAATCATAAGTTTATTGCATAAACGATGGTTGCCTTAAAGATAGTTGTGTGTACACGCTAGTTCTCCTCTCTGAAGTAGCGTATATAAATCTGATTATGAAAAAGAAAAATTCTTGATCTGATAATACTGATTCACCCCCCCTCTGAGTATTATTTCCAACACCCACCATAAATGTTGTTGGGCAATTATCTCATTTGATGCTTGGGAGGGGGATATTCCCTAAATATCTAGACCCTGGAAGCCCTATAGTAGATGTGCACATTGATGGCCTTATATTCCCTAACACCTTGATTGATCTTGGGGTTGTCATCAATGTGATGACTAAGGAAACTATGTTAAAGCTAAACCTCCAAGAAGATTTGAGAAACACCACCACAGTGTTGCAGCTTGTAGACAGATCCACGGTAGCTCTTAAGGCAGTTGTTGAAGATATTATGGTCTCCATTGACTCTTGGGAGTATCCTATTAATTTCCTGGTTCTCTAGCCCAAAACCAAGTTCAATTACTATCGTCTCATCTTGGGAATGTTGTGGTTAGCCATTGTTGATGCATACATTAGTTGTAGGGTTGGGAACATGACCATTAAGAATGGACATTTGTCTAAACAATTGGTATTGTATCATCCTGCTCAACCTTCCATTGAGCATGACTTACCCTTATGGCTAGAATAGGAGGAAGAAGATGAAATATATCACACCACCCCCACCCAATATTCACTCTGGACATCATTACAGGAGGGGGGAAACCTGATGAAGATTATCTTATTGACCGCATCCTTCTTAATCAACCTCCCACTCCCATACCCATTGATGAGTTGATGAAAGGATATGAAAGTAATCCTTGGGCTGAATATTGACTCAAGTCTAGACCATGTCAATACTATAGAGTTTGGCCCATCCAAAACCTTAAAGATCAACCCTTCTCTCTCAGCCAAACAGGAAGAAAAATTGTGCAAAGTGTTGAGGCAACACCTAGATGCTTTTGCTTGGGACTATAAGGAAATGAAAGGTGTGCATCCCTCAATCTGTACCCACCATATTTACATCAAGGAGGGATGCAATCCTATGCGCCAACCCTAGAGGAGGATGAACCTAGCTCTTAAGGATATTGTGAAGGAAGAATTGCAAAAACTACTGGATGCATGGTTCATATACCCTATTTTAGATAGTGAGTGGGTGTCACCTCTTGTGTTAGTTCCCAAGAAGAATGGGAAGTGGAGGATTTGTGTGGATTATAGGGAGGTCAAAAAGGCCACAAATAAGGACCATTTTCCCTTGCCCTTCATTGACCAAGTCCTATATGGCCTTGTAGGGAATAAATTATTCTCCTTCATGGATGGATTTAGTGGATACAATCAAATCTAGATTAGCCCCGAAGACCAAGACAATACCACATTCACATGTCCTTGGGGTACCTTTTCTTATAGAGTCCTTCCATTTGGTTTGTGCAATTCCCTTGCTACTTTCTAGAGGGTAGTTTTGAGTATTTTTTTTGAATTGGTTCATGATTCTGTGGAAATCTACATGGATGATTTCACTCCTTATGGATGTGACTTCCATGAAGCTCTCTCCAATATATGCAAGGTTTTGAAAAAATGCATTGAAATTAATCTCTCTCTAATCCCTGAGAAATGTGAGTTCTTGATGAATGAGGGGACTGTCCTTGGCCATTCCATCTCCAAGGAAGGGATATAGGTGGACCCAAACAAAATTTCTATCATCAAAAGGGTCCCTACCCCTCAGAAGCAAAGGGATGTTAGGAGCTTCTTGGGACTAGCAGGGTATTATAAGAGATTCATTTAAGACTTTAGTAAAGTAGCTTCACCTTTGTTTAGGTTACTCGCCAAAGATGTTGTTGTAGCGGCTACAACCACCCTCCAAAATTTTGCCTTAGCTTCGTTTTGGAGCCTCCTTGCCAACCTTTCATAGTAGCATGTCTTGCTTCATCAAGTACACATTCTTCAGTGATTTTCTTGCAGAAAGAAAGCCTGTCTATTAGGGCACAATGCATTCCCCTCACACATTGTTCCTGTGGACTTGGTCCAGTTGCAGGCTGAGTATCTCCTTCAAGAAATTGCACAATTCTGGAGGACAACCAGCCTTCCCTCCAGAAATTGAGCAATTCAGTCTGGAAGCCTGCTCGGCTCCAGAATTGCGCAATTCTGCCAGTCAGGCTTCATCCATAAAAATTGTGCAATTCTTCCCAGCAGGGCCGCTCAGCCAAGGAATTGCGCAATCCTGGGCAACAGTCAGCTGCTCTGCCCAGAAATTGCGCAAATCTCCTAGGCAACCAACCCAGCTCCTATCCAGAAATGCGCATTTTCTTCCAGCAGTTGAGAAGCCTCTTGCATGTGCAGTTGGGTTGACTAGTTCCACCAAGGACTGAGGAAACTTTACTTGCATGCATGGATTTCTTTTACTGGAATAGTAAAAGGCAACATGCAAAGTCATCCCTTGATTCGGGGATCTACTTTTAGCAATTGGAGGTTGCATTAAAGGATCATTTCGGAAACCTCCCACCAAGTGTCGTTCTTCGTAGATTTGTGGCATGTGCGTCACATCTTCGATTTTATCAAAACTCATGAACCAAACGCTGCAGATCTCATTCCTCACATCGACCTTGCAACTCTGACATCCCACATCGCATCTAGGAGTCGTCGACACATTCAGCTCAGTTTTTTGGGGGTAAGCCCGCCTTCCATGTATTGTGTTGCATTTCTGGCTCTTTTTGTGTTTCGCTTCGTATGAATGTTGTCTGCTTGATTTTAGTGAGAACTTTCTGTCATTTGGATACATACTAGCTTGTACTAGCACCGTTTCATTTTTCGTTAACATCTCACTGTTGTCGCATGCATGAAACTATTTTTCACGAATGGTTGTCGATTCAGTGACTTGCCTCACCCACATGCATGTTGTTCCATTTTATGAATTTTTTATTCACCGTTTTCATAAATGATCATTCACTTATGCTTACACTCACTATCAACATGCATTCGCATTCACATTCACTTTCAGTTGCCTGTCGGTGGTTCTGGGCAGCCTTGACCCAAACTCTGCCTCACCAAGGTAACATTGCACAATCCTAAAAGGGAAGGCTCTGTCTTCCTCTTAGGAAATGTGCATTTATTCCCATTGACTTTCCTCCAGCATTGCATTGCGCAATTCTAAGGGACAGTGACTACTGGCCCAGAAATTTGTGTAATGTAGTCACTGAGCCTGCAACCATTGCTAGCTGAGATTGTGCATTGTGCAATTCTAGCAATTAGAAGCTAGGTTAGATTGTGCATTGTGCAGTTCCAGCAGTCAGCCAGCCTCCTGACATCCCGGACTGTGCTTTGCATAGTCTTGGCAGTCAATCTCCCGACCTCCCGGTGGAAATTGCGCAACCTTCATGATCAGTCACACAGGTATGTTGCAAGTCAGTTCTCAAGTTCATTTTGGTTTTTGACTGACAGATTGCTTGCCATGAGTGTTGCCATGTCTCTAGGTATAATAGGTGTTCATCTGCCTCTCAGCAACATAGGTACAATGGTTTCCAGGAGAGCAGAGTCGAAGACACCATTCAGAGCACACTTGGGGATGCAGTCGATCAAGTGTATATGAACTTGCCTACCCACAAAGAAATCAAGTTGATCATAGACAAGGACATCAAGATATGATGGTAGCAACATCGCAACAAGCAGCACCATGAACATCGGTTGAAGGCATTATACCGGATGCAACAAATGCAAGAGGAAGGTTGTTGACAACACATAGGCAGAACAAAGTTACAAGCTCAAGCAGATCTACTTGTGGTGAAAGAAACTTTGGAGACACAGGCTATGAGGTGACGACGCAACATGAAGATCAGGTGAAGGCAGATAATGGAATAGAGAAGGAGTTGCATGTGCTCAAGTAGCAACTCAAGGAAGAACAGGAGTTGCACAAACAAGAGAATGAGTTGCAGTAGGAACAGGTACAGTAGGGGGCACAACATGCACAGATGGATGAGATTGTGCCTGTACAAGTTATAGATTCATCACAGCAGCTGGCATGGAGCAGACATGGTGAGTGGTGTTGTTGATCGCATGCAAGGGAATTTAGCAGCATGCATGCCATTGCGCACACGCATGAGATCTAACCCATTTGGCACACTCACCGAGGCAAAGACAAGAAGCAAGTCCAACTAGAGCTGAACATGTAGTTGACAGTTGATGTGCATGACCACCAGCACACACTAGAAGATCAACACGGACACTATGCATTAGTGTGTTTCCGGTTCATCCGCACCCAAGAATACCATGTGCATGCTAGCAGACGAGTTGGAGGGAGGAGCCATACCAATGCACCCGAATGCAATGGAGACAAGAGTTTGCTTCAGCAAGCTGTCACCATGGAGCGCGTGCACACCATCACGAATGACCAAGCTTGGCATAAGCTCACCACCTTCACCATCACAAGCATGTCAAAGAGTTGGTCTCACCACAATGGACCAAGTGTCAGTGATGTCTTGCATGGCTTGCTCAAGCCATTTTGTCTCACATGGGCACATGTGCATTGTAATGTAACGTCTTGTTAAGTGGAAGTTCAAGTGTCGATAGTTGGGTATAACAGTCATAGAGTAGAAGAAGAATCATGAGGGTAGATGAACTGTCACAAGGGGGAATTTCAAGGGTCACCCCACCCTTTGCTATAAATAGAAAATCATAACTCATTGTAGAGGCTTTTGGTCAGCCAAGCTTTCGATAAGAATATATTTGAGAGAGCTTGGACAGTATTGTAACAAGCCTTGGCTTCTCCACTGCGCAGAACTAGTATATCTCTTTGGAGGAGCAGGCGGTTGTGGCTGTAACATTCCGTTGTAGGAACTAGTGGTTGGACATGGATGTATTGTATGACTGGAACTTACACTTATTAATATAATATATCCAGTGTGTTTCATGCATATGTTATATTGTATTCTATGCTATCTGGTTTACTCTAAATGATATATGTATTTGTTTGCTTACACATGCATGTATGGACTTTTCTGTGTATGTATGTATGAATCTTTTTGAAACATGTTGTTGGTTTAACCATCACTTTGGATTGCTAGCTAACTTGCCTTCCATGTTGTGATGCATCTTTGCTCGTGTGTTCCCTTCTTAACTCCATGCTATCATAGGTTTCCAAGGGGCGCACTCATCTCAACCCCCATGTGTTTGAACCTCTCATGCACCTTCCTTGGCTTGCTGCAGCTGTCACACCCTTGCTACCAACAGAGACATCTTACTTGCCTCTATGCGAAATCGTGGTCAAGGCATTACCGTACAACCCACTGCTGGGACTCCTACACCAAACGGTCTAAGGTCTAATTTGGACTTCTTACCGGGGATATCCCCTTACATGTTGGAGGGTCGAGCACCGTCAAAATTTTGGTGCTAGAAGGAGGGACAGATGAATAGCTGAGTCTTCACATCTGTTTTGAATCTCTACATATCTATCATGACTAAATACAGAGTTGCTCTTTCGGAGTGTATGTCTTATGGAACGACTTAATTATCTCAGAAAATCTCTCGAATAACTTGTCACATAAAATATTTGATGGTGGAGGCCACGTAGCCTTGGTTAGGCACGCGGTTGGCATTGTAGGCTCATGTGAAAGACATGGAATCTTTGAAGAGTACATGACCTGTGCGTTGTTCATCCACACTCTTCGAGGGAACCCAATGCACTAGTTTACCACGCTACCCAAAAAATCTATTCATTCTCTTGCTCATATGGTCATAGAGATAGATTGTGCTTTCAATCACTTTAACCATAAAGCACTTGATCAAGAAATTCTGAAATTACGAAAAGCACCCGATGAATCCGTTGATCAGTTTTACACACACTTTTGTAATCTTGCATACCGATTTCCCGAAGATGAAATTGATTGGGAATTTCTTTATGGAAGATTTGAGTATCTTCTTCGCATATCTGAACCCCGCTCAGCACACTTTGGTGATGGAGCTGTACAATCACAGGCAGGCACAGTTGTTGTCACAAGTGACTGTCCGCCTTCACCTCATCAAACAACTCCACCACTACGGAGTGATGTGGGAGATCATGCACACACATCTATTGAACTGTCACATCCTCCCATCCCACCTCCTCTTGATATCTGCACATATTTGTCTTGCCAGCCTGTTGGTTGTCACGTGGATTTGTTCCCTCAAGCTTCATCCCCACGTTCTATTGATCCTTCAGATTGTATTGTCTTGTGTTCTTCCATTCCAGATTTCTCACCTACTATGAACGAGAATCAATTTGTCGACGGAGTTGGTGTTATGCAGCCAACCTACGCCATCATTCATGATGAGTGTGTGTGGGAATCTAGTTAAGAAGAAACTGCGGTGAAGCATGACTCCCTTCCAGTCGCACCTCATTTGCTTTATCCTGACATCCCTTGTGATTCTACCACTACTGATTTCCCCTGTGAAAACCCATTTCCGGATGTTTCTACTTCCGATCATTCACCGGACACGTCGGATGTTAGTCTGTCATTACAGTGTGGAGAGGACACATCTTCCTCCGAAAATCCATCCAATTTTTCATTTGTCATTTCGGAAAACACAGAGAGTGAACATCTTTGCTTCTCATCTACCCCTCTCCATGATTCATCAAATCATGCAGATGCTGACAAACATCCTGAATTTTATGATCTTGGTTGTCGTGATCTCTCCACTTCCTCATCTGATCACGATGTTGATTCAACCATTGTTAATCTATCTAAGGCACTAGTCTACGATGATCTATTTGTCAATGAAGTCAAAACCCCACAAACTATCGAGGCACTTCAACCTGAGCTAATGGTTATGTCAGGCCCTTGCTGTCCTGAGGTTGGTTTCACTTATGTTCAGTAAATTGTTGAAACACTCAAGGCTCCTCAACACTTTTGGCTTTGCATTGAAGATCAACCAAACACCCAGATTTCGCTTCCTCTACTGAAACTACATGATCCCATCGCTCATGCATTGGAGGAATCTTACACAACAAGCACACATGCACGGTGTAAGTGGTCTAGCTTTCTCACGTTTGCTTGCATGTCAGAATCAAGAGAATGCATTCACTCAACATCTACATGTAGTGTAGCACAGCACCATGGTAGCTCCACAGAGTGCATGTCATGCGCTTACACTTATCTTTGTTTTGTGGTCGCTTGTAAACTCGGAGTGTGTTTGTCTTCACTGTTATATCTTTCTTGTTGTTGGTTCGCATAATTTTCTTGTTCACAAACCATGCCTTCACCAACATGGGTCGAAGAAAGCCCCGGTGGCTGCATTGGAAATATCACTTCACGTGATCAGGCCCGTGCATTGTTAGCTTAGGAGTAGGAGTAGTGTTTGCTTTTTGAGTTGTTTTCTTGCATGCATTTTTTCTTTTTCTTCGTGTGTTGGTTTGTTTGCTTACTTTCTTTTCTTCTATTTCTTGCTTTGCTTTTCTGTTTGTTTTCTTGTTATTGTCTGTAGGTTAGTTTTGCATGGACGTATAAGATTCTTGAAACAAGTTGGGTAAATTACAAGAGGCCTTGTACAGTTATCACTACTTGGTTATCTGTCATCCTGCCTCTGTATGAAGAACTTGTTATCTTTAGTCCATGATACATTGAAGGAAAATATGTACTGTTTGAGGTGAACCTTGGTGAAAACACAACGCCTGCACACTAACTAGTGTCACCTACTCTGGTCGGTTGTTTTTGGGTTAACCTTTGTGAGCTCAGTCAAGTAGATTAAGGTGAGGGGAGAAACCTTAACAAGCACGTCAAAGGTATATAATAAACTACTTCTTTGAAGGAACAACCTCTTCTGCTCTCAATAAGTCGGGATCCCTCTTCTACCTCTAAAACGAGTAAGTGTTATGCACAATTATGAAAAAAATGAAAAATGAAAAAATGAAAAGTGAAAAATTCAAATTCAAATGAATAAGTAAAAAGAAGAGAAAGGCTTCCTATGTAGAGAGGTGATGCAAGTAACTCTGTCAGGGTACTGACCAGGATCGTTGGCAGTGGAGTCATGCTTGTGTTCCTATGTGACTCCGTCATAGTACTGTCTAGGCCTGCTGGTAGTGGAGCAACACCGAAGATGAAACTAAGACTCTGACGATTGTGCACCAATATACCCCTCAACCCCAATCGAAACTATTGTGTTTCCTTGTCTTGGAATGTGTGTCAATGGAGCAATAGTTTGGTAGATGCTACATCTTATAATCAGGCTAGTGTGAAACCAAGAGGAACTAAGAATTGAAAAATAATCTCGGAGGTGTTAGACTTGTTTTTCACGAACAAGGTCCATTTAGAGAGATGGAGTTCTACTAGTGTGTCGCCAAGTGTTGTAGCGGCTACAACCACCCTCCAAAATTTTGCCTTAGCTTCATTTTGGAACCTCCCCACCAACCTTTCATAGCAGCATGTCTTGCTTCGTCAAGTACACAAGCTTCAGTGATTTTCTTACAGAAAGGAAGCCTGTCTATCAGAGCATGATGCATTCCCCTCATAGGTTGTTCCTCCGGACTCGGTCTAGCTGCAAGATGAGCATCGCCTTCAATAAACTGTACAATTTTGGAGGGCAACCAGCCTTCCCTCCAGAGATTGTGCAATTCAGTCTGGAAGCCTCTTGCATGTGTAGTTGGGTTGACCAGTTCCACCCGGGACCAAGGAAACTTTACTTGTATGCATGGATTTATTTTCCCGGAATATAAAAAGGAATCATGCAAAGGAATCCCTTGATTCAAGGATCTACTTTTAGCAACTGGAGGTTGCATGCAAGGACCAATTCGGAAACCTCCCACCAAGTGTCACTCTTCCTAGATTTGTAGCATGCTCGTTAAATCATTGATTCTATCAAACTCATGGAACGAACACCGCAAATCTCATTCCTCAAATCGACCTTGTAGCTTTGACATCCCACATCACATCTAGGAGTCATCGGCACATTCAGCTCAGTTGTTTTGGGGTAATCCCATCTTCCATGTCTTGTGTTCCATTTCTGGCGCTTTTTGTGTTTCACTTCGTACGAATGTTTTCTGCTTGATTTTAGTGAGCACTTGTTTTCATTTTGATACATACTAACTTGTACTAGCACCATTTTAGTTTTATTTAACATCTCACTATTGTCGCATGCATGAAACTATTTTTCACGAACGGCCACCGATTCGGCGACTCGCCTCACCCACATGCATGTTGTTCCGTTTTCTGAATCTCTCATTCACTATTTGCGTGCACAATTATTCACTTATTATTACACTCAGTATCACCATGCATTCACATTCACTTTCGCTTTCAGTTTCTCATCGGTGGGTCTCGGCAGCCTTGGCCCAGACTCTGCCTCACCAAGACAACATTACACAATCCTAGAAGGGAAGGCTCTGTATTTCTTTCAGGAAATGCACATTTCTACCCAGTGATTGTCCTCCAGTCTTGCATTGCGCAATTATGAGGGACAATGACTTTTGGCCCAGAAAATTGCGCAATGCAGTCACTGAGCCTGCAACCATTGCTAGCTGAGATTGTGCATTGCACAATTCCAGCAGTCAACAGCCAAGATGGACTATGCATTTCACAATTCTGGCAGTCATCGGCCAAGATGGACTATGCATTGCACAATTCCAGCAATCAGTTAGCCTCCTAACAACCTAGACTGTGCCTTGCATAGTCTTGGCAGCCAATCTCCCGAGCTCCCGGTGAAAATTGCGCAACCTTCATGATTAGTCACACAGGTATGTTGCAAGTCAGTTCTCAAGTTCATTTTGGTTTTTGATTGACAGATTGCTTGCCATGAGTGTTTCCATGTCTCTAGGTATCACAAGTGTTCATCTACCTCTTAGTAGTATAGGTACAATGGTTTCCAGGAGAGCATAGCCAAAGACACCGTTCAGAGCACACTTGGGGATGCAGTCGATCAAGTGTATATGAAATTGCCTACCCATGAAGACATCAAGTTGTTCATAGACAAGTACATCAAGATATGACAAAAATAACATCACAGCAAGCAACACCATGAACAACAGCTGAAGGTAGCATACTGGAGGAAATGAATGCAAGAGAAGGTTGTTGACAACACAGAGGCGGAACAAAGTCACAAGCTCAAGCAAATATAATTGTGGTCAAAGCAACTTTGGAGACTCAGGCTATGAGGTGATGACGCGACATGAAGATCATGGGAAGGCAGAGAACGGAATAGAGAAGGAGTTGCATGTGCTCAAGAATCAACTCAAGGAAGAACAAGAGCTACACAAATGATATAATGAGTTGTAGCAGGAACAAGTATAGCAGGGGGCGCAACATGCACAAACAGATGAGACTGCACTCGTACAAGTTATAGATTCATCCCAACAGCTGGCATGGAGTAGACATGGTGAGTATTTTTGTTGATCGCATGCAAGGAAATTCAGCAGCATGCATACCATTGCGCACATGCATGCGATCTAACCCATTTGGCACACTCACCGAGGCAAAGGCAAGAAGAAATTCCAACTGGAGCTGAACATGTAGTTGACAGTTGATTCGTATGACCACCAGCACACACTAGAAGATTTGAATAGACATTATGCATTAGTGTGTTGCCGGTTCGTCCACACCCAAGAATACCATGCACATGCTAGCAGACGAGTTGGATGGAGGAGCCGTACCACTGCACCCAGATGCAACAGAGGCAAGAGTTCGCTTCAGCAAGATGTCACCATGGAGCATATGCACACCATCACAAACGACCAAGCTTGGCATCATCTCACCACCTTCAACATCACAAGCATTTCAAAGAGTTGGTCTCACCACAATAGACCGAGTGTCAGTGATGTCTTGCATGGCTTTCTCAAGCCATTTTGTCTCACATGGGCACATGTGCATTGTAATGTAACATCTTGTTAAGTGGAAGTTCAAGTGTTGATAGTTGGATGTAACAGTCATAGAGTATATGAAGAGTCATGAGGGTAGATGAACTGTCACAAAGGGGAATGTCAAGGGTCACCCCACCCTTTGCTATAAATAGAACCTCATAACTCATTGTAGAGGCTTTTGGTTAGCCAAGCTTCTGATAAGACTATGTTGGAGAGAGCTTGGATAGTATTGTAACGAGCCTTGGATTCTCCACTGTGCAGAGCTAGTATATCTCTTTGGAGGAGCAGGCGGTTGTGGCTGTAACGTTCCGATGTTGGAACTAGTGGTTGGACATGGATGTACTATATGATTGGAACTTACACTTATTAATATAACAGATCTAGCACGTTTCATGCATATGTTGTATTGTATTCTATGCTATCTGGTTTACTCTAAATGATATATGTATTTGTTTGCTTACGCATGCATGTATGGACTTTTCTGTGTATGTATGTATGAATCTTTCTGAAACGTGTTGTTGGTTTAACCATCACTTTGGATTGCTAGCTAACTTGCCTTCCATGTTGTGATGCATATTTGCTCATGTGTTCCCTTCTTAACTCCATGCTATCACAAGTTTCCAAGGGGCACACTCATCTCAACCCCCGTGTGTTTGAACCTCTCATGCACCTTCCTTGGCTTGCTACAGCTGTCACACCCTTGCTACCAACATAAACATCTTAATTGCCTTTGTGCGAAACTGCGGTCAAGGCATTACCATACAACCCACTGCTAGGAATCCTACACCAAAAGGACTAAGGTCTAATTGGGACTTCTTACCAGGGAGATCCCTTTAGATGTTGGCAGGTCCAGCACCATTAACATTTTGGCGCTAGAAGGAGGGCAAGATGACAAGCTAAGTCTTCACATCTGTTTTGAATCTCTACATATCTATCATGACTAACTATAGAGTTGTTCTTCCGGAGTGTATGTCTTATGGAAACGACTTCATTATCTTGGAAAAGATCTTGGATAACTTGTCACATAAAATATTTGATGGTGGAGGTCACATAGCCTTGGTTAGGCATGCAGTCGGCGTTGTAGGCTCATGTGAAAGACATGGAATCTTTGAAGAGTACATGACCTGTGCGTTGTTCGTCTACACGCTTCGAGGGAACCCAATGCACTGGTGTGCCATGCTGCCCGAAAAATCTATTCATTCTCTTGCTCATCTAGTCATAGAGATAGACCATGCTTTCAATCACTTTAACCATAAATCACTCGATCAAGAAATTCTGAAATTACGAAAAGCACCTGATGAATCCATTGATCAGTTTTACACATGCTTTTGTAATCTTGCATACCAATTTCTTGAAGATGAAATTGATTGGGAATTTCTTTATGGAATATTTGAGTATCTTCTTCACATATCTGAACCTCACTCAACACACTTTGGTAATGAAGTTGCGCAATCACAGGCAGGCACAGTTGTTGTCACAAGTGACTGTCCACCTTCACCTCATCAAACAACTCCACCACTGCGGAGTGATGTGAGAGATCATGCACACACATCTGTTGAAATGTCACATCCTCCCATCCCACCTCCTCTTGATATTTGTACAGATTTGGCTTGCCAGCCTTTTGGTTGTCACGTGGATTTGTTCCCTCAACCTTCATCCCCACGTTCTATTGATCCTCCAGATTGTACTGTCTTGTGTTCTTCCATTCCAGACTCCTCAGCTACTGTGAACGAGGATCAAGTTGTCAATAGAGTTGGTGTTATGCATCCAACCTATGCCATCATTCATGGTGAGTTTGTGCGGAAATCTAATTAATAAGAAACTGCGGTGAAGGATGACTCCCTTCTAGCCATGCCTCATTCACTTTATCCTGACATCCCTTGTGATTCTGCCACTATTGATTTCCTTTGTGAAAACCGATTTCCGGATTTTTCTACTTCCGATCATTCACAAGACACGTCAGATGTCAGTCTGTCATTAGAGTGTAGAGAGGACACATATTCCTCTGAAAATCCATCCAATCTGTCATTTGTCATTTCAGAAACACATAGGGTGAATATCTTTGCTTCTCATCTACCCCTCTCCGCAATTCATCAAATCATGTGGATGCTGACAAAAATCCTGAATTTTTTGATATTGGTTGTCATGATCTCTCCACTTCCTCATCTGATCACAATGTTGATTCAATTGTTGTTAATCTATCTAAGACACTGGTCTACGATGATCTATCTTTCAATGAAGTCGAAACCCCACAAACTGTCGAGGAACTTCATCTTGAGCTGATGGTTATGTCAGGCCCTCGCTATCCTAAGGTTGGTTTCACTTCTGGTCATGAAATTGTTGAAACACTCAAGGCTCCTCAACACTTTTGGCTTTGCATTGAAGATCAACCAAACACCCAGACTTCACTTCCTCCACTCGAACTACATGATCCCATCGCTCATGCATTGGAGGAATCTTACACACCAAGCACACGTGCACAACATAATTGGTATACCTTTATCACATTTGCTTGCATTTCACAATCAAGAGAATGCATACACTCAACATCTGCACACAGTGTAGCACAACACCATGGCAGTTCCATAGAGTTCATGTCATGTGCTTTCACTTATCTTTGTTCTGTGGTCGCTTGTAAGCTCAAAGTGTGTTTGTCTTCACTGTTATATCTTTCTTTTTTGTTGGTTCACATAACTGTCTTGTTCGCGAACCATGCCTTCACCAACATGGGTCGACCAATGCGCTGATGGTTGCATTGGAAATATCACTTCACATGATCAATACCATGCATTGTTAGCTTAGGAGAAGAAGTATTGTTTTATTTTTGAGTTGTTTTCTTGCATGCATGTTTGCTTCTTTCTTCGTGTGTTGGTTTTCTTGCTTACTCGCTTTGCTTCCACATTTGCTTCTGCTTCTTGCTTTGATTTTTGGTTTGTTTGCTTGTTATTGTCCGTAGGTTAGTTTCACATGGACCATGAGCGATTCTTGAAACAAGCTGGGTAAAGTACAAAAGGCCTTGTACAACTATCACTACTTGGTTATTTGTCATCCTGCCTCTGTATGAAGAACTTGTTATCTTTAGTCCATGATACGTCGAAGGAAAATATGTATTTTTGGAAGTGAACCTTGGTGAAAACACAATGCATGTTCGCTAACTAGTGTCACCTACTCTAGTCGGTTGTTTTTGGGTGAACCCTTGTCAGCTCAGTAAAGTAGAGTAAGGTGAGGGGGAAAACCTTAACAACCACGTCAGAGGTATATAAGAAACTACTTCTCTAAAGGAACAACCCATTATTCTCTCAATAAGTTGGGATCCCTCTTCCGCTTCTGAAACGAATAAGTGCTATGAAATAAATGAAAAATGAAAAAATGAAAAGTGAAAAATTCAAATGAAAAATGAATAAGGCGAAAGAAGAGAAAGGCTTACTGCATAGAGAGGTGATGCAAGTAACTCTATCGAGGTACTGAACAAGCTCACTAGAAGCAGAGCCATGCTTGTGTTCCTATGTGACTCTGCCGGGGTACTGTGTAGGCCTACTGGCAGCGGAGCAACACTAGAGATGAAACTAAGACTTTGACGACTATACTGCTTGTGCACCAATATACCCCTCAACACCAATCGAAACAACTGTGTTGCCTTGGCTTGGAATGTGTGTCAATCAACCAAGAGTTTGGTAGATGTACATCTTACAATCAAGCTAGTGTGAAACCAAGACGAACTAAGAACTAAACAATACATCCAGAGGTGTTTTTAGTCAATTTAGTGCGTCCTAAATTGCTACATTAATTATCGATCTGGGAGTCGTAGAATGATGAAGTGTGGCACACTATATGTGTAAGAGAACCTCTTTCTTACCTTTTTGTCGTTTTCAATTTTTATTTTGTTTTGGGGGTTTTTATCTTCGTTTATCTCCTAATATGAATGGAAATCCTATTCCTGAGTTTTAAGAATACTCTAGAAGGCAAGTATGGATATAGATTTTAAGGCAATTATGTCCTCTATAATGATTTCCAGAACTTAACACTTCAGAGGGTCTTAGAACATACTAGTGATGAAATTAATATTTGAACAAAAATGTGCTACTATTCAAATCAAGCAAATAATGAACTACTGATCATGAAACCATTATCTTTTCTACTATCTAAATACAAAAAAATGAATTAAGCTACTGCACTGAAATAAATAAAAAATTGCAATCTAGTAAAAGTAAAATCAATTCACATCATTGATAGTCCAGTACCTCGCCAGGTAGTCTAAGCTATGGATTTTGGAGATAATGTCAATGATATGAGCAAGATGATGTCTAATTGAAAAAAAGTAAAACTAAAATCAAATCACATCATTCATAGTCCGATACCTCGCCATGTAGTTTAAGCTATGGCTTTCGGAGATAATCGTTAATGATATGAGCAAGTTGATGTCTAATTGCAGAAAAGTAAAACTAAAATCAAATCACATCATTCATAATCCGATTCTTCGCCGGGTAGTCTAAGCTATGGTTTTCAGAGATAATCATCAATGATATGAGCAATTTGATGTCTAATTACAGGAAAGTAAAACTAAAATCAAATCACATCATTCATAATCCAATTCCTCGCCAGGTAGTCTAAGCTATGGCTTTCGAAGATAATCATCAATGATATGAGCAAGTTGATATTTAAACTATCTAACCAAGTAAGTGAACAAGACTGAAATCAACAAAACAGAACTGGAATTAAAAAACTAAGAAAAGAAAAGTCAGCAGAGAGGCTAATCCCATGTCACTTGTTATTGCAAAAATTATATGAAAATGTCCGGGCCTACTCTATCCTAAAACATACACACACTGATCAACGTTAACATTAATGGTTGCTGAGATTATTCTATCTATCAAAAGTGGTTGTTGGATTCGCATCGTGGGGTAGTCTACAGCTGTCAACATGACCCCAAGGATCTACGAACAGCCACGAATCCTTCACGTGCTTGAAGACGGAGTCCTGTTGCTGTAGGATTCGTCTGTTTGACCACTGCTTGACCACCGTTGACCACGGCTTTCCTTGATGAATCCGACTGAACCAATAGGACCTAATCCATGTCCAGGTCATTCCTAATCTACCCACGTGTCCCATTTTTCCTGATGACACCTGCAACCTGGAGTTTAACAAAAATAGCTGCGGAAAGTGGCTGCATTCCGCAACTAATGAGAAAAATCTAAGTCAAACAGCAAACACAAAAACATAGTTAGAAAACCACTTAAATGCTCTTTTAGAATCAATATGCAATGATTTCTGATAGCTTATGGAGTACTGGTGAGGGGAAAAAGTCTAGGAAAATGTGTAGGAGAGGTGTAATTTCAAAGCTCAACATACCCCCACTATGAAGGTGTTGCATGTGCCCATTCAACCAAAACTTTGATCATCCTCCTTTCAGTTCATGTGTTCAGAGACCTCTGCCAATACATCCAGCCTTCTTTTCTTTTTTCTTGGGACCACTATCATCCTTGGCTTCCTCATTAGACACCTGAATTTGAGTTTGATGAGAGCCCTGCTCAACCTCCTGTTCTTTTTCTTTAATTTTCTATTTTTCTTCTGCCATAGCCCAAGATGCAACATAGCGTTGTCGTGAATAATATTATCTAACCTACCCTGTTCTTTCAATGTTTCATTTTCTCTTTTGATGTGTCTATTTAAGACCTCTAGCTCAAAAACTTCCTGTTTTAGTGATTGGATTTGAGCTTCTTGAGCTGTATTAGGCTAGGCAGATGAAGTGCCTTGGTCTATGGCTGTTTTCTCCAAGGTCTCAATATAATCATACATTTCCTGCTGGATTGGATCTATCTCGGGTGTAGTCTTCCTTGGGCTGTCCCCAAAATCTGGTTGAGAAGGATTGATCTCAAACTCTGGCCGAGAAGGACTATTTTCAAAATCTGGTTGAGGAATAGGAGTATGGTGTGGGCCACAACCAGGAGGGATTGCTGAAGGTTGTTCCAGTGTTTCTCCTCCTAAATCAATAAAGTGGGGCCCTTTCGTTTGTACTTTCCTCAATTTTCCTTTAAGTCTGGAGCTCCTCCTTAAATTTTGTGAACTAGTGTCTTCTTTCTCCACACTCTGTTTTTCTTTCCCTTTTCTCTTTGTTGCAGCTGACTGTTCCTGAAGGTAAACTAGTCTTTCAGACAGTATTTGGTGGTCCTCTTCTGAGGAAGGTTCTGGGGTTTGATAGACAGTCTCAATATTTCTTTTCCCTTTTGATTTTCTTGGCTTCTTACCCTCGGTTCTTTCCTTCCTACTTTCAGACAGTTTTTCTTCCCTACTAGTTTCTTTAACTATGTTAGTAGGAGTATCCTGAATTATAACACTTGTTTTCTTTCTTTTGCTTCTCCTTGATGAGCTACTTTTAGGGGTTTCTTGTGGATCTTGAAAGAAATTTCTAACTAAAAACTGCTCCCAGGTGTCCTTCTTTTCCTTTAATTATCTTTCAATCAAAATTTTCACAAGCCCGTATGATACAAGTGGGGTTCTACGTCCCCTAGATTCTTCTGGACGATGATGGACATTTTCTTCAGGCTATTTAACAAGTGGTAGGGCAAATTAATAGTTTGGTTTTCTAGAAAATTCATCAGCAACCGGGTGTGGTACATATACATTGATCCGAATCGTCCCTCACATGTGATGAATTTCTGGATTATCAATAATAGACTAGCCCATTTTTCTTCTAAAGTAGAGACAGGGATTCCACGTTTGAAGATGGTTATATCCATACCTAGATTTTGTAGGATAACCCTCCATGCTCTCTCGTCAAAGCTTTTATTTTTGAACCACCGTTCTCCCTCCTGTGGGAGTTCCGTTGCAGCTGTTATGGACGCTTCTGTGACTGAGAATTTAAGGTCTCCAACCTCAGCTTCCACACCATCAAAAGACCTTGCAAAAGTCTTCGTAACTTCCTTGTTGTAGCCTCTGAATTTCTGAAGGAATTGTAGCCGTCGTGCCTTCCTTAGCATGCTTTTCAATTGCGGATACCCTTCCATAAATTTGGGCCCTTTCAATTCTGCTCTCAACAGAGGACCCATTCCTTCCCCTGGTTTAAAATATGTCTGCGTGAATGATAGACTGACGGAGGTGAGATGGTTGTGCTTGCAGGGAATGTAGAAGGACTTTGCAGAAAAACCAATGGTCGTAAATGGAGGGACAGAGAATAGGTAGCGAGAATGAGTTCACAGAACAAAGGCTAGAATGGGTTCACAGAATGAAGGCTTATGTGAGCAGACCAAAATATACAAATTCAACTTCGATGGGGCAGTATGGAAATAGGTGAACCCGGCAAAGTTTTGAACTAGATGGCTGCGGAATAGACATTAGCATGCTCACAAAATAGCTGTGGAATTTGTGCGGTAGGAAAGAGTCGTGACCAAATTAATCACATCCTCATAATTACCCAGTTTAACAGATGGAATGTCAAAGTACGACTGAACACGAGTTAAGTTCGGAGATGGATCATAAATCCGTTAGGAATTAATGCAAGGTTCGTGGTGGAATTATGTAAAGGCTATGGAGCAGTTATGGAAGCTATCAAGGCGAATCATTAAATATAATGGAGCTGGTGGTTTCATAACTATGTAAAATGTGTTTTAAAATGCTATTTGAAATGAACTTTGCTCGTACCTTGGAACTTACCACTTCCGTCCACTGACCTTTGATTGACTGCTTCTTGATGATGTTCTAGGTGCTTTATATCTTCAGAATATCTTCCTTTTGCCATACCTGCATTTGGGTTTCATGATCATTTAACTAACATCTGACTGTCAGTGTTGAAAAATAGAGTGATGGCTGCGAAATTAGCGTCTAGCTACGGAAACTGGGTTCAGCTGCGGAAACTGACACAGTGATCATATGACTAAATGGAGATGGATAAATGATGACTGAATGAATGAAAATTGGTCATGAGAGGGGTTTTTTTTTTTTCTTGGCGGAATGAAATGAAATGAAGTGAAGTGAAATGAAGTGGAGAGAAATGTAGTGGAGTGAAATGTCATGAAACTATGAATACAATGAGAAAATATAATTTTTTTTTTGGAAAATATAGGGCATCAGGAGTTCCTGATTTTCGCCCTGTATTTTCTGTATAAGACTGCGAATCAGTGATTGTTTTTTTCTTTCTTTTTTTTTCTAAAATAGAAAAGAACAAAGGCTGGGCTGGTAGAGAAGAAGGATTCTTCTTCACCAGCCTTATTGCAGAACTATCTTGAAAGATTCTGACAAATTCCTCTTTTGAGAGTGGCTTATGATAGATCTTTAATCTGTGGCCATTCACAATAAGAGGAGTTTGATGTTCATCAATGGTTTTGATTCTTACCGCTCCATTGCTAAAGATTTTGTCAATCTCATATGGCCCAAGCCAATGAGTCTGAAATTTTCCTTTAAAATCTTTAAACTTGGAATCAAATAGCAATGCCCAATCTCCTTCTTGAAACTTTTTCTCCTTGATATATTTGTCATGCCACTTAGCTCTTTGATATTGAACTAGATCAGTTCTTTGGATTGCCCTTGTCTGATCTCATCTAGCTCATTCAGCTGCTCCATTCTATGCTTTTGGGCTTCTGATAGATCCATTCCCAACTGAACTGCCATCTTGAAAGTTTTGACTTGGAACTCAATGGGGAGCAAGACTTCTTTCCCATAAACAAGTTCATAGGGAAAATGTCCTGTTGTATTTCTCCATGTAGTTCTGTAGGCCCACAAGGCTTCAAGAAGCCTTTCTGCCCAATCTCTTCTGTGTAGATGAATAGTCTTGGTGATGATGCCTTCAATAACTTTGTTTGTAGACTCCACTTGACCATTTGCTTGCGGATGGTAAGGAGTAGATTTTCTGTGCTTAACTTTGTATTCTTCCATCAGCTTCTCCACTAGGTTGGATGTGAATTGACTTCCCTGATCTGTCACAATTTCTCTTGGAACACCAAAGCGAGTAAAAATATCTTCATAAAGAAAACTAACAATTGAATGCTCAATAACAGAAAATAATGCTTTGGCTTCTACCCATTTAGTGACATAATCAGTACATACCAATATATACTTTCTTTGTTTAGATGGTGGGTTAATAGGTCCAATGAAATCTAAAGCCCATTTTTCAAAGGGTTCGATGAGTACATGTGGCTTCAATGGCATTTCATTTGAAAGGGTAGGTTTCCCTACTCTTTGGCAGATGTCACACCTTTTGACATATTGTTTTGCATCTTTGAAGAGGGATGGCCAAAAATATCCTAAAGAAAGGATTTTATAGGTTGTTCTTTTGTCAGCAAAGTGTCTGCCGCATGGTTCATCATGACATGCGTTGAGGATATCAGGAATTTCATCTTCCCTAACACATCTTCTAATCACAAGACTTGGCCCTGTTTTAAACAATTCGTTAGAAATCCATGAATATTTTGAACTCTCCTAAATAATCTTTCTTCTTTCACCGGGAAATAAATGAGGTAGTTTCCCTGTAACTAAATAGTTAGCTATATCTGCATACCAAGGGGTCTTAGTAATCACTGCAAATAAATATTCATCAGGAAACCTATCCTCTACAAGAGAATCTTCTTTAGTATTCTGAATCCTAGACAAGAAATCAGCTACTGTATTTTGTTTCCCTGGTCTATCCAACACAATAATATTGAATTCCTGTAAAAGTAGAAGCCACCTTGTAACTCTGCCATTAGTAATAGGTTTGTTCATTAGATATCTAATTGTAGAATGATCAGTATGAATAAAAGTTTCATAGTCTGTTATATAATGTCTGAACTTATTGATTGCATGAACAATAGCTAAGAACTCTTTTTCAGTCACAATATAGTTCAACTCAGTGGGAGTTAAATTTTTACTGGTATAGTAAATGGCATAAGGAACTAAATCTTTTTAACCCAACACAACTCATAAAGCTATGTCTGAAGCATCTGTAGAAATATGGAAAGGAAGTTTCCAATTTGGTCCTCTCAAAATAGGCACTTCAGATATTCTTGTTTTCAAAGTTTCAAATGTTGATTGACAATTAGGATCCCATTTGAATTCACAATCTTTTGTAAGCAGTTTGAAGAGTGGAGATGTTATTTTAGTGAAGTTTTCTATAAATCTTCTATAATATCCAGTAAATCCTAGAAAACTTCTAACATCTTTTTGACAATTTGGAATAGGAAATTTGGAGATGACTTCAACTTTTGATCTATCAACTTTAATCCCATCCCCTGAAATATGATGTCCTAAAAAAATTCCTTCAGTAAACATCATAAAACATTTTTCATGGCTTAGTGAAAGGTTTGTTTCTTTACATCTTACAAGGACTTTTTCCAAATTTTCTAATGCCTCTTCAAATGAATCACCATAAACTGTAAAATCATCCATATAAACCTCTACACAATCATGGATTAGATCAGAAAAAATTCCTAGTACTGCTCTTTGGAATGTTGTGGTGCATTACATAATCCAAAAAGAAGCACTTGATAAGAAAAATTTCCCCATGGATAGGTAAATGTGGTCTTATCTTGATCTTCAGGTGCTACCTGAATTTGATTATAACCACTAAAACCATCCAGAAATGAAAAGTACTTTTTGCCTGCTAATGTATCTAATACTTGATCGATAAAGGGAAAAGGAAAGTGATCCTTCAAAGTTGCTTTGTTCAATTCCCTGTAATCAATGCATACCCTCAATTTACCATTCTCTTTGGGTACTATAACCAAAGGAGAAACCCATCGGCTATCTGAAATTGGATAAATGAAGTTTACATTGAGTAATTTTTGGAGCTCTTCTTTCACTATCTCCCTAAGATTTGGATTCATCCTTCTCTGAGGTTGTCTGATTGGTCTACTGTTTTCCTCGATATAGATATGATGGATGCAAGTCTTAGGGTCAATACCTTTCATATCAGTATACTCCCATGCAAATGCAGTAGAATGTTTTTGCAAGATTTTGGTTAGCTCTTCCTGTTGTGACTTTTCCAAATTTTTGTTGATATTCAATGTCTTACTTGGAAAAATCTCAATGGTAGAACTACCAAACTCTTCCATAGAGTAAAGAGACATTTGTCTTGATGATAAGTACTCAATATCAGAATCTAACTGAAATTGTGTGTGGTCATATTCTGAAGATGTTTCAAAATTTTCTAATGTATTCAGAATTTGACTATCTTCACTGATTTCAGAAATGGTAAAGACAGGTTGTATACTGTCCTCATCATCGACCCATTCATTGTCTCCTACTTCTATAATTGATTTTGCTGGAGGATACAGATTGAATTTCTTTGTCGAATTACCATCAGAAATGTACATATCTCCAGATCTACAACTAATGAAAGCATCAGTTGTGGCTAGCCAAGGTCTTCCTAAGATAAGTGGGTGCCCTCCTAAATTACTCTTGGGAGTCAAAATCATGCAATCTACTGGATATTCCCAAGAATCTAAGGAGACTGAAATATCTTCTAAAACAACATCTGGTTTGATTATTGATCTATCTGCAAGTTGTAGTAAGGTGGGTGTAAAAAGAAGATTAGGAAGTTTAAGCTGTTCCATAGTTTGTCTACTAATAATGTTGATAACGACCCCTAAGTCAATCAAAGTATTTGGAATTTCTATCCCATTTATGTGTCTTGACAATTGGACTACCTGGATCTACATATTTTTGCATGGTAATTTTTCCCATCATGATATTTGCAATTTTTCCTACCAGGTGGATTCTTCTTGTATCTCTTGGTTTCCTTCCTGGTCTTTTGAGACTCGACTCCTTTATTGTTTTTTCCAGAATAGGAATCTCTCTAATGGCTTGTAACAAGGGAATCTTGATACAGACATTCTTTAATTCATCTAGAAAATCATAGTCAGGCAACAAGATTTGTTTTTCCACCCCTTTGTCAATTTGTAATCTTTCAGGGAAAGGAGGTGTGGATGAAGATGTAGGTTGCTCAACTATAGGAGTTGTGGGGGTTGACTCTTTTTCTTTTTATTTTTGAATGTTTGGGTTTTGAAGAGATGCTTCCTCAGAACCTTTATTGGCTTTAAGAGAATCCTCCTCAGAGGTATCTTGCTCTTGAACATCTATAGAAGGTTTTTCTAAAACTCTACCAGACCTGAGTTGTACATCATTGAGAGGAACAATCATATAGGTAGGAAATTGTTGTCCTTCTACCATGTAAGCATTCTTAGGATTTTTGTTGTTGGGATTTGGCAGTGGCTGGGCTGGTAGTTGATTTGTCTTTTGTTGAATGGAAGCAAGAGTTGAGAATTTGGATTTTATTGAGAAGGTTGTTGTTGTGGAAATGGTAATGAAAGTTGTGGATTTTGATTTTGAATTTGTGGATTTTGTTGATTTTGAAAAGATGGAGGATATTGATAAAATTGAGCAAATCTCCCATAAGGATTTTTCATCCCTTGTGCCCATGATTGGTATGGATTTTGAGATTGGGGCCAAGTTTGTTGCCAAGAATTCCAAATTGGTGGAAGCTGAAAGTTCATAGGATTGTTAAATCCTTGATTTTGTGGCCCCTACCATGGTCTTCTTGAAACAAAACAAAGGGACTCTACTGAATTTGGATCTTCCTGAAAGACAGCTTTGAGCCCAAGAATTGAAGGACAATCCTTGGTCTCATGGCTTTCTGAGAAAATCACACATGTTTCTACAACTTTTGCATCCAAGGGACATTCCCTTAAAGCATGTTTCTTTCTACATTTTGGACAAAAGATGGCTAAGGCTTCGACTTCTGCTTTCTGTTTGTTTTGTATTTTAAGGGTGTCTAGTTGTTCACTAAGGCTCCCTAGAATATCAGTTTTGAACTCATCAAGCATATTGCCAATCTCTGCCCTACTTACTGATCCAGTTGCAGATTTGTTTGCTCTAAGAAGAGAAGGATCTCTAGGCCATTTTCTAATTTGAGATTTTCCCCTCGAGAGATGGACACATAGTTCTACTATGTCATGGTGTGGAAGTTGAGAAATATCTCCCTTCTCCATCATGTTTAAAATATCTATCCATTCATCTCTAATGGCTTTCAATAGAAGGGCTTTCAAGGTTTCCTCATCTAAATTACTCATTTTTGCTCTCTTTAAGTTGTATTGAAATCTTTCAAGTAAATCCTCCAAGTTTTCATCTTCTTTTTGCATCATCTTGAATACCTCATCCTTATGATTGGTGGGCATATAATAATCCAGGTATCTATCCAAAAATGTTTGTTTCATATCATTCCAAGTCCTAATAGATTGAGTGACTAATCCCATGAACCATTTCAAAGCAGCTACTTTCAATGTTGAAGGAAACAGTTTGAGTTTTTGAGAGTCTTCCATATAGTCATAGGTTCGGCACAAGACTTCAAACTCAAATAGAAATGTTTTAGGATCCTCACTACCCATAAAAATTTGGGAGGACAGATGGTGAAATGTTTTTCATTGTTGTATGGGTTTCCTCATCGGCGATAGGGAATCCAAATGAGTTATCTCCATCCCTATATCCCCCATTGTTACCTCTACCTCCTCCATTGTTTCCTCCTCCTCTACCTCTACCTCTACCCCCTCCTCCAAATCCATTCACTACTTCCTCTGTCATGATAGTTTCCTCAGATTTCTCAGAGTCCTCTGGTTCTTCTATTAATGGTGAACGAGGAAGAATTTCTCCCTCCTCTTCTTCAGGTGATTCTACTTCTTTTATTACAATATGTTCCCCTGTAGAAGTGAAGAAAGGTTCTTCTCCTAGGTCAGATTTAATGGATAGTGTGGGAGAGTCTCCTAATTCGGCTACTGCCCCTTGAATTCCAGGAATCCTAAGGCTGGGAGTGTGAGTCGGAGATGATGGAGGTGTATCTTGTCTATGCCTTGAAGTAGCTGGAGTTGTGAAAATCAAACTTTTGGCCCTAGCTATAAACCTTCCCCTAGAATCTCTTGCTCTATGCATGTCATTTTTTTATTTTTTATTTTTTTCAAGTCGGGCTAATAATTCTCTTTCTGATCTTCCAAGTCACACTAGGTGCAAGAAGAGAGCATAATCAAGAAATTATTAAACTAACAACTCTCTTTTCTGATCCTCCAGATCACACTAGGTGCAAGAGGAGAGCATACTTCAAGAAGTTATCAATTTTTCCCTTTTTTTTTTTTAAGAGATTGGCTACCTAGTTACACTTCCCCAGCAATGGCACCAAAATGTTTAGTCAATTTAGTGTGTCCTAAATTGCTACATTAATTATCAATCCGGGAGTCGTAGACTGATGAAGTGTGGCGCACTATATGTGCAAGACAGCCTCTTTCTTACCTTTTTGTCGTTTTCAATTTTTATTTTGTTTTGGGGGTTTTTATCTTCGTTTATCTCCTAATATGAATGGAAATCCTATTCCTGAGTTTTAAGAATACTCTAGAAGGCAAGTATGGATATAGATTTTAAGGCAATTATGTCCTCTATAATGATTTCCAGAACTTAACACTTCAGAGGGTCTTAGAACATACTAGTGATGAAATTAATATTTGAACAAAAATGTGCTACTATTCAAATCAAGCAAATAATGAACTACTGATCATGAAACCATTATCTCTGCTACTGTCTAAATACAGAAAAATGAATTAAGCTACTGCACTCAAATAAATCAAAAATTGCAATCTAGTAAAAGTAAAATCAATTCACATCATTCATAGTCCAATACCTTGCCAGGTAGTCTAAGCTATGGCTTTCGGAGATAATGTCAATGATATGAGCAAGTTGATGTCTAATTGCAAAAAAGCAAAACTAAAATCAAATCACATCATTCATAGTCCGATACCTCACCATGTAGTCTAAGCTATGGCTTTCAGAGATAATCGTCAATGATATGAGCAAGTTGATGTCTAATTGCAGAAAAGTAAAACTAAAATCAAATCACATCATTCATAATCTGATTCCTTGCCAGGTAGTCTAAGCTATGGCTTTCGGAGATAGTTGTCAATGATACGAGCAAGTTGATGTCTAATTGCAAAAAATTAAAACTAAAATCAAATCACATCATTCATAATCTGATTCCTCGCCAGGTAGTCTAAGCTATGGCTTTCGGAGATAATCATCAATGATATGAGCAAGTTGATATTTAAACTCTCTAACAAAACAAGTGAACAAGACTGGAATAAAAAAAACAGAACTAGAATTAAAAAAAACTAAGAAAAGCAAAGTCAGTAGAGAGGCTAATCCCATGTCACTAGTTATTGCGAAAATTATATGAAAATGCCCGGGCCTACTCTATCCTGAAACATACACACACTGATCAGCGTTAACAGCAATATACAAAGCTTGTAAAATCATAAACAAGAATGAAATGTTAGTACCATAACAGATGAAATATATACACAGGTGGATAACTATGAAACATGTGCAATAGAAATAAGGAAACAGTACATAAAAACTGTACAACAATAAGGAAACAAAACCTCAGCATGCAGGGGCCTTCTGCATGGCCCTGGTCAACAAGCTATCAGTCCAAAATCGTGCTCACGCAGGCATATAAAAACAGAGTCTTCTTTATAATTCAAAACAGAGGAATAATCCTCTCGTTACCACAGTGGGACTAGTGTCACGACACAGTAAACTTAACAGCGAAATTACATCAACAGAAAACTAAACTATGCGTTTGGAAATGCGTTATTTATAACAAAAGCTTCATAATTGTTTTCCTGTGAAACTACGTGAACAGAGGACACGTAAAAGACAGCGTCCATGGATTTAGCATAATGGTTGCCGAGATTATTCAATCTATCAAAAGTGGTTGTTGGATTCGCATCGTGGGGCAGTCTACAGCTATCAACATGACCCCAAGGATCTAGGAACAGCCACGAATCCTTCACGTGCTTGAAGACGGAGTCCTGTTGCTATAGGATTCCTCTATTTGACCACTGCTTGACCACCGTTGACCACGGCATTCCTTGATGAATCCGACTGAACCAATAGGACCTGATCCATGTCTAGGTCATTCCTAATCTACCCACGTGTCCCATTTTGCCTGATGACACCTGCAACCTGGAGTTTAACAAAAAGAGCTGCGGAAAGTTGAATCAGCTGCGGAAAGTGGCTGCATTCCGCAGCTAATGAGCAAAATCTAAGTCAAACAACAAACGCAAAAACATAGTTAGAAAACCACTTAATTGCTCTTTTAGAATCAATATGCAATTATTTATGATAGCTTATGGAGTACTGGTGAGGGGAAAAAGTCTGGGAAAATGTGTAGGAGAGGTGTAATTTCAAAGCTCAACAAGGTGTTAGACTTGTTTTTCATGAACAAGGTCCATTCAGAGATATGGAGTTCTACCAATGTGTTGCCAAGTGTTGTAGCGGCTACAACCACCCTCCAAAATTTTTCCTTAGCTTTGTTTTGGAGCCTCACTACCAACCTTTCATAGCAGCATGTCTTACTTCGTCAAGTACACAAGATTTAGTGATTTTCTTGTAGAAAGGCGGCCTCTCTATCAGAGAATGATACATTCCCTTCACAGGTTGTTCCTAAGGACTTGGTCGAGCTACAGGCTGAGCAGCTCCTTCAATAAATTGCGCAATTCTAGAGGGAAACCAGCCTTCCCTACAGAAATTGCACAATTCAGTTTGGCAGCCTGTTGCGCTCCAAAATTATGCAATTCTGCTAGTTAGGCTTCATCTAGAAAATTGCGCAATTCTTCCTAACAAGACTACTTAGCCCAGGAATTGTGCAATCCTGGGCAACAATCAGTTGCTCTACCTAGAAATTGTGCAAATCTCTTGGGAAACCAACCCAACTCCCATCTAGAAGTGTGTATTTTCTCCTAGTAGTTGAGCAGCCTCTTGCATGTGCAATTGGGTTGACCAGTTGCACTCGAGACTGAGGAAACTTGACTTGCATGCATGGCTTGCTTTTCCCATAATAGCAAAAGGAAACATGCAAAGGAATCCCTTAATTCATGGATCTACATTTAGCAGCTGGAGGTTGCATGCAAGAATCATTTCGGAAACCTCCCACCAAGTGTCTCTCTTCCTATATTTGTGATATGCATATCACATCTTCGATTTTATCAAAACTCATGAACCAGATGCTGTAGAGCTCATTCGTTACATCATCCTTGCAGCTCTGACATCCCACATCGCATTTGGGAGTCGTCGACACATTGAGCTTAGTTGTTTTGGGGTAAGCCCTCCTTCCATGTCTTATGTTGCATTTCTGGCGCTTTTTGTGTTTCGCTTTGTATGAATGTTTCTGATTGATTTCAGTGAGTGCTTGCTGTCGTTTTGATACATACTAGCTTGTACTAGCACCATTTCAGTTTTCGTTAAGATCTCACTACTGTCACATGCATGAAACTTTTTTTCACAAATGGTCGCCGATTCGGTGACTCATCTCACCCACATGCATGTTGTTCCATTTTCTGAATCTTTCATTCACCTTTTTCATGCACGATCATTCACTTATGCTTACACTCAGTATCACCATGCATTCACATTCACATTCGCTTTCAGTGGCCCGTCAGTGGGTCTGGGCAGCGTTCACCCAGACTCTGCCTCACTAAGACAGTGTTGCGCAATCTTGAAAGGGATGGCTTTGTCTTCCTCTTAGGAAATGTGCATTTTTCCCAATGACTATCCTCCAGTATTTCATTGCACAATTATGAGGGACAGTGATTGCTAGCCTAGAAAATTGCGCAATTCTGTCACTAAGCCTACAACCATTGCTAGCTGAGATTGCACATTGTGAAATTTCAGCAGTCAGTAGCCAGGATGGACTGTGCATTGCGTAGATCCAACAGTCATTGAGCCTCTTGACAGCCCAGACTGTGCCTTGCGGAGTCTTGGCAGTGAGTCTCCTAACCTCCCGGCGGAAATTGCGCAACTTTCTTGATCAGTGACACAAGTATGTTGCAAGTCAGTTCTCGAGCTCATTTTGGTTTTTGACTGACAGATTGCTTGCCATGAGTGTTTCCATGTCTCTAGGTATCACAAGTGTTCATCTACCTCTCAGTAGCAAAGGTACAATGGTTTCCTAGAGAGCAGAGCTGAAGACACCGTTCAGAGCACACTTGGGGATGAAGTCGATCAAGTATCCATGAACTTGCCTACCCACGAAGACATCAAGTTGTTCGTAGACAAGGACATGAAGATATGACGGAAGAATAATCACAGCAAAAATCACCATGAATAGTAGCTTAAGGCAGCATTCCAGATGCAATGAACGCAAGAGGAAGGTTGTTGACAACACAGAGGCGGAAAAAAGTTGCAAGCTCAAGCCAATGTACTTGTGGTGAAAGCAACTTTGGCGACTCAGGCTATGAGGTGACGATGCGACATGAAGATCACATGAAGGTAGAGAACGGAACAGAGAAGGAATTGCATGTGCTCAAGCAGCAACTCAAGGATGAACATGAGTTTCACAAATGATAGAATGAGTTGCAGCAAGAACAGGTACATCAAGGGGCGCAACATGCACAGATAGATGAGACTACACCCGTACAAATTATAGATTCATCCCAGCAACTGGCATGGAGTAGACATGGTGAGTGGTGTTGTTGATCGCATGCAAGGGAATTCAACAGGATGGATGTCGTTGCCCACATGCATGCGATCTAACCCATTTGGAACACTCACCAAGGCAAAGACAAGAAGCAAGTCCAACTAGAGCTGAACATGTAGTTGAGAGTTGATGCGCATGACCACCAGCACACACTAGAAGATCAACACGGACACTATGCATCAGTGTGTTATCAGTTCGTCTGCACCCAAGAAGATCATGTGCATTCTAGCAGATGAGTTGGATGGAGGAGCCATACCAATGCACTCGGATGCAATGGATGCAAGAGTTCGCTTCAGCAAGATGTCACCATGGAGTGCATGCACACCATCACTGATGACCAAGCTTGGCATTAGCTCACCACCTTCACCATCACAAGCATGTCAAAGAGTTGGTCTCACCACAACATACTGGGTGTCATTGATGTCTTGCATGGCTTTCTCAAGCCATTTTGTCTCACATGGGAAGTTCAAGTGTCGATAGTTGGATGTAACAGTCATAGTGTAGATGAAGAGTCATGAGGGTTGATGAACTATCACAAAGGGGAATGTCAAGGGTCACCCCACCCTTTGCTATAAATAGAACCTCATAACTCATTGTAGAGGCTTTTGGAGAGAGTTTTGACAGTATTGTAATGAGCCTTGGCTTCTCCACTACGTAGAGCTAGTATATCTCTTTAGAGGAGCAGGCCGTTGTGGCTGTAATGTTCCATTGTCGGAACTAGTGGTTGGACATGGATGTATTGTATGATTGGAACTTGCACTTATTAACATAATAGGTCTAGCATGTTTCATGCATATGTTGTATTGTATTCTATGCTACCTGGTTTACTCTAAATGATATATATATTTTTTTTCTTACGCATGCATGTGTGGACTTTTCTGTGTATGTATGTATGAATGTATGAATGTATGAATCTTTCTGAAACGTGTTGTTGGTTTAACCATCACTTTGGATTGCTAGCTAACTTGCCTTCCATGTTGTGATACATCTTTGCTCGTGTGTTCCCTTCGTAACTCCGTGCTATCACAGGTTTCCAAGGGGCGCACTCATCTCAACCCCCGTGTGTTTGAACCTCTCATGCACCTTGCTTGGCTTGCTACAACTGTCACACCCTTGCTACCAACAGAGACATCTTAATTGCCTCTGTGAAAAATCGCAGTCAAAGCATTACTATACGACCCACTGCTGGGACTCCTACACCAAAAGGTCTAAGGTCTAATTGGGAATTCTTACTGGGGATATCCCCTTACATGTTTGCGGGTCCAGCACCATCAACATATACATATTTCTGTTGGACTAACATTTGTCAAGAGGCCCTTGAAGTGTTGAAATAAAAGTTGATTACTGCACACATCCTAAGAGGTCCCAACTAGGCATTGCCTTTCAATATCCATACTGATGCATCAGACAAGCTATGGGGTGAGCCTTGGGACAAGTAGAAGATAAGTTTCCTTATGCCATTTGCTTCATTAGTAAGAATTTGTCTAAAGCTGAGTTGAATTACACTGTCACTGAAAAAGAGCTCTTCATTGTAGTACATTCTTTAAATAGATTTAGACACTATATCATTGGGTACCAAAATTTTGTTCATACTGATCGTTCATATATTAAATATTTTATGAACAAGACTTTAATGTTAATGCTAGGATAATTAGGTGGTTGTTATTGCTACAACAGTTTGATTTGACTATCATTGACAAACCAAGAAAATAAAATGTGGTTACAGATTTTTTTGTCTAGGTTAACCTTGCCTGCAGGTAATGAAGAGATGGTGTATGATCAACCTCCAAATGAGCACCTCTTTTCTATCTCGTTGTTTTCTCCCTCATTTTCTAACATAGAAAACTACTTGGTTAATGGCAGGGAAAATTTTAAGGATGGAAATTTATCTTAAAGATTAGAAACCTTGGTGAATCTTACTAATCCATAATATGCAAACTATAAAATTCTTGGTGATATTTTAGTAAAAATATTCAAACTTCTAATGATTTTATATATTCTATAAAATTTTGGCGATTTTTAAGGTAATTTTTTTTTCTTATAAAATTTGGGTGAATCATTTTTAGGAAAAAATGGGAATTGGCGAATCTTTTTTTTGGAAAAAGCATGGAAAATTAACCCATCTACGAATATTAGCCCCTAAAATTTTCCTTGGTTACTCACCCAGGGAGGAAAGCAAGATTGTAAGGAAAACTGCCCTTTTGCTTGGATTGGGGGCAATCTTTTTAGATTGCGACCAGATCAAATCTTGACGAGATGTGTAAGAGAGGAGGAGGTCTTTTACATCCTCTCAACATGTCATGATGGTCCTTGTGGAGGTCATTTTGTTGCAAAAAGAACAACCTTTAAAGTTTTATAGGCTGGTTACTATTGACCCACCTTACATCAAGATGCAAGGAGATATACCACTAGATGTGATCAATGCCAAAGAATGGGAAAACCCACACCTAGGGATGAAATTCCCCTACAACCTCAAGTGGCCTTTGAGCCATTTGACAATTGGGGCATGGATTTAATTGTGCTAATTGATACACCATTAGGGCAGAAAAAGTACATCATTATGTGCATTGATTACTTGACAAAGTGGGCTGAGACAAAGGCAGTCAAAGCAGCAACTGAGAAGAAAGTGGCAGAATTTTTAAGAGATAAAATATTCTATAAGTTTGGGTATCTAAGGGAGGTAGTCATTGATCAAGGAGCATAGTTCACATCCAATTTGATTGAGGATCTCATGAGGTAGCACCATATCAAGCACAAGACATCCACTACCTATCATCCTCAAGCAAATGGGCAAGTAGAGGTCACAAACAAAGCACTGGAGAGTATCCTCACCAAAGTTGTTAGAAACAACAGGAAAGATTGGGCAAAGAGACTAGTAGAGGCCACTTGGGCCTACAATACCACTTGGAAAACCACCATTGGATTCACTCCATATGATTTGGTTTATGGGAAGAAAGCTTTGCTTTCTATTGATTTTGAATATAACACTTTGAGAATGGCATCTTAGTTGGACTTAGATGTCACCACAGCATAGCAAGAAAGGTTGCTCCAACTGAATGGATTAGATGAGTTCAAAATGCAAGCTCTCTTACACACTGAATTCATATAGCTACAAAGGTTTGCAATGATAATCATATCAAGGAAATTACTTTTCAAGAAGGGGATTGGGACCTGTTATATGATTCTAGGTTAAAATATTTTAAAGGGAAGCTAATGACAAGATGGTTGGCCCCATACCTAGTGGAATAGTTTCATGAAAATGGATCTTTCTAGATCATAACCATTGACGAGGAAGGAATCCCCTTTCTTGTAAATGGCTATAGAAAGTTATATAGACGAACTCTATCCAAGCAGGAATTTATCAGTTCAATCAGCAAGGAATTGAATGTGATTGGGAGTTTCATAGCTTCTAGTCCACAACACTTATAGAAATTTTGTTTTAAAAAAAAATAAAGAGAAAAATAAGGCTTGGATGAAAACCTCTGTGAGGCATGAGGCTAACTCCTGGGTTGAAAACCTCTCTAAGGCAGTCGAGGAGAAAAAAGAAAAAAAATAAATAATAAAGATCCCTAGGTGAAACCTCTCTTGAGGTACCTAGGGCAAGCAAGTTGAAAACCTCATCTGAGGTTGCCTATGTCTTAAGAAAAAGAAAAAAATACAAAAAAAGAGAGAAAAGAAAAGAGGAAAAGGAAGAAGTTTATATCCTATTTTCTAACCTTTCTTTTGTTTTGCAAAGTTGTACACAATGGCATATTTCATGGTTACAAGTCAAGACCTATAGGCTTCCATCCATTCCTCTATACAGACACCCCATATCCATCCTCTCCATTCAAATTACTATCTCTCTCCACCATCCCATCATCGAGAAATCTGGAATTCACCTCCTCTCTGTGTTGCTACAGGAAGGTCCTATAATGCTACAGGAGGAGCCTATGTAGCTACATGAGGGAGATTTGAGGAGAAAAATGATCCAAAAGACCATCCTTACTATTATAAACATTAAAGAGGGTCCTCCTATGAATTTTCCATCAGTCATCCATTATCCATCCACTCATTTCACCAAAAGTTTGCTCAAACTTCTCCACTCTATCCTACCTTCAAAAATAACATAGAATAACCCTATCCTAATCACTCATCATCATCTCTCTCATCTCCCTCATGCCAACTGAAGACTTGAAGGGGAGAGCAAGAGACTGCCACAAGAAGAAACTCCTCCGGTAGCATCCTGTGCAACCACACAACAAACACTGATATTATGTTTTTTCACCACTAGAAGGGATGATGAAGCTCAGTTTGCAACCATGAAGATACGCCTTGTTCTCAAAAAGGCTTTCCACTAGTAACAACAACTTGGATATTAGACAAAGCCCCTACAAACATAGAGCAACAACAATAGTCAAGGAAACATAAAAAATGAAGACATGCATAGGAAATAAGTCAAAGAGGTCAACTCCCTTATTCATAATGATGTATGGTCCAGCTCCAGCATGCAAGCCTCTGCAGCAAATCGATCCACAGGTAGGCTTAGGTATGGAAACCCTAACCTCCTCCCTCTACATAAAAATGACAAAAATATGTTTTAAGTGAGAAAGGGTGTTTTAATAGGTTGAAGGTGGCCAGTGAACTTAGCCACCCTCGACTAGTCAACTCAAGTGTGAGTTAAGTTACCCATGCAACATGGGGATGTCAACTCAAAAAAAATTTGTGTCCTCGAAGAGTGGGGTGATAATCACAAGGAGGGAGAGATGATGACAATTAGTGGGGACAGTGATCCAAAATAAGAAACTCATGTTAATGCCAAGTCACCACAACGCTCCATGATTTTAACCAAAAAAGGATATTATGTGTTGGCTCAACTCCATTTACACCATCATTCATTCCAAAAACTGGTGAAGGAAGGACAAGCTAGTGCATCGAGCAGTTGTATCATGCTTACAATTGCTATAGGAGGGCCAAGAGGAGCTACAGGAGGAATTGAGAGGAGAAAAAAGAGTCACAGTGGCTCGATACTGTCTCAAAAACTTCATGCACACCCATAATTTCTCTAATAAGAAGTAAGTGATACCCTCCTTCTTTGTTTCTACACCCAATTTCATGAACAACCTACTTGAAATTAAGAGCATATAGCAGTCAATTGATCAATAGGGGATCCTTTTGGAGTTGTTTGTGGTTAAGATAAAAGAAATAGCTTGGTGAATATAACTTTGAGCACCCTTCTTCCTCACTATCACCAAGTATTGTGCCATTGTTTCACCATTGTTTATGCCACTATTTCACCATTGAGACTGCTTGAATTTTTGAAATTCCACACCTACATAGCATCAAGGAGTAATAGAGAATAAATTGGTGGAGGATTTAATATAATGGAACCCTCAGACACTAGGATAATTCACCAACACCCCTTGTAGTTGACATCTTCAAAAACCACCAATGGTTGGGCTTCTTTGAGCTTCTAAAGGGGTATGATGATGACATTGCCCATGAATTTGCCACAACATTGCACTCTCAGGGGAAGACAGTTCCACAACTTTTTTCGAAGGGTTGGCCATTTCTCTCAGTCCAGAAACTATCAACAAAGTAACCACCTTGCCTCTAGGAATGAGATGGAAAAAATAAGACAAGCAAGTAAGTGTCGCAGCTAGGAAAAACTTCTTCCTTTCAAAAGAGAAACTTGTAGAAGACAAGAATGGAGCGAGGAGAGAAAATTTTGCCTTACCCCTGGGATGAGATAACCTACCATATCCTTAAATACATATCTTGTGAAGGGATATTAAGTTTAGTTTATGCCCACCAATTTAGGTTACTTCAAGAGCTAAGATTCAAGGTAGACTTACCCCTTTCTCAAAGACTTAGTGTCCCTCATTTTATTATGTAGTAAATCATGGAGATGAGTCAAAAGGTAAGGGAAGGAAAACATCAACATTTAGCTCACCATGGCCTCATCAAATTGATAGTGGTAGATGCTATGAACCATTTGATATGTCCTATGGAACAAATTTGTAGACATGGATAGGGAGACTTTCATAGAAACAAAAGCCCTCACACCGGGAGAAACCCCATCCTCTAGTGTTGGAGGAAGAGGGGGGGAAATGGAGGAAGAATAATGGACAAAGACAGAAGAGGAAGATACAGCAAGATCAAAAGAAGAAGAAAGAAATACAGAGGAGGAATAGGCAACAAGAACAAAAGAAGAGGAAACGAAAGAATAAGAGAAAGAGACAATAGACACAGATGAAGGAGAAGAGGAGGAGAAGAAAGAAGAAGAAATAATAATACCTAAAAATATTTCACCACCCCAAGGAACAAAAGACACTGAATAGGAAGTGGTTGCAACCTTAGCTACATTGGGCACTTCTGTCAAGCCCAAAAGGAAGAAATCAAGACCAAGTCAAATTTATTTCATAACCATGAAGAGCATTAGAATTAGACAAGGAAAGCCAAAAATTCCTACAAGGGTTCTTATAAATATTGATGAGTCACCAATAAAATAGGAAGAAATAGGACCCAATGAGGGAAAAATTGAGGTCACTCCTCCTCGAACCAAAAACAAGTCACCCATAGCACTTGTGATTAGGCCTACTAGGTCTGCCACCTTCAAGAAGCCAAGGACTCAATCTGCCTTTGAGGAAGAGGAAAAAGAGAACCTACAAGAGAGACATGATTTGCTATAGGAGGGCCAAAATTTTCTACAGGAATAACAGGGGAAGCTACAAGAGCCCAAGAAATATTCACAAGAGGAAGCCACCACCTCAAAAACTATTAGAAAAGATCTACAATATCTCTAAGAACCTATCCCACAACCTAGCTTGAGCTCCTATTATAAATTCATTGAAGGGGGGAGGATTATCCCTAAAACATTAGCAATCCCACTCCTTTATGAGCTAGAGATAGAAAGAGGTAGAACCCACAGGTGGATGCAAATTGTTAAATATAAGAAGGTAAAGGATGTAGGCCTCGTGGAATAAAAGGTTTTTGAAATGAACAAATAATTAAGTGAGCTGAGAATGAGAGAGTCTACAATGAAGGAGCAACTACAAGCAGAAAATATGAGGTTGAGAGAGAGGCTGCAGGAGAAAGAAACACAACTTTCCACCATGGCAAGTCTCTCCATGGAAGCATTATAATGCATACAACCATCAAAGTCTTATGCCCTCTTTCTCAAAGAACAGTGGTTGCAATTCCAAATCAAAACCTTGGCACAACATGGATCTATGCCCTTTCAGGATTACAAATAATTCATTGAATTTTGTAGCCAAGCTAACATGGAAGACAAAGAAAAATTGGTTGAATTTTACATGCACAACCTCACTCTGACAAATATGAATTTTTTGGATCCCAATGCAAGATTGGGAGATATGCAACTGATGTCCTTAGCATCCTGGATGACTTATGAGGAGACAAGAGCTGAGGAAGTGAAAAGGGTAATGGAAAAGGAAGAAAAGGAACCATTGTATATCAGGGCAGAGCTAGTGAGCCCAAGGGTTGTCATTAGAAATCATGGCCTCATCTCCAATGATGTTGCTTTAGCACCTAAATACCTTGCTACCTAGGAGCAAGCCATTCTACACTTTGAAGACACATTCAGGTTTTTGGGAATAGAAAGTCTGCAAGCTTTCCAGAGAGATGGAATTCCTTATCCCACAGTCTACAGATCAAAGAATATTACTCTCCTGAAAGGCTAAGGAATGCCTTGGAGAGAACACCATTATACAAGAGGATCATGTAGAGGATGAAAGTTAGGGGGATAGGACTCAATCTCAGTCCACCCTTGTTGTTAGGCTTACAAGAAGGAAGAGATGAAGTAGGAGACCAGAAGCAATGGAAAAAAATAGAGAAGAATGCAGGTTTTTACCCTGAAGGGGGGAAACCATCTGAGGAGCCTTGGGATGTGAGGGAGGCCACCAGGGCCATGAAAGATCTACACATGGATGACTAAGTTTCTTTGAGGTTGAGAAACAACTTCAGCACAGGGGTGATGATGAGTCCCATCAATAGGTACATTTCGAAGATTAATATGCCATCCTACATCCTTAAAACTACCCTTCTCTTGCATTAATTCACATTTTTCATTATATTATGCTTAGTAAGAGGAGTAAAAGATGTTTGTCATAGTATGTGTCCTAATGTGGTTTAATTGCAGGAAAATATTTTGTAGTCTATTATTATGTAGGGATTAATAGGGACAGCTAGGAGAGAATCTAGGGGGTTTATCCACCTCCTTAACACCCTAAACTCGGATTGGGATCACCATACCCTCTCTCACTAGTTCAAGTTCATTGGTAGCCAAGTGACTCCTAGTCAAAGTGAAGATCAAGAAGGAAAATGTCCACCATTTTAGAGATCAAGGAGGGAACCATTCCTATTTTCAAGGGAGTTGCTTCAACTACCCTTTTTGTATAAATAAAATAGAGGAAGAGCTCATTAGGATTCAAAGTTTCCGTTCAGCTAGGTGTAGCTATTGATCTCCAAGCATTGACATTGTTATTTTTAACTTTTATGTGATGTATTAGACCTACACTTTTTGATAACGAGAATTTGGATTTTAAGTTGCATCTGAGTTAGTTTCATAGGGTTGAGAGCCTTAGGTTTGGGCCCAACCCAGAGGCTTTGGCCCCTCTTGTTGTACTTATGTTTCTTCTTGAATCCAATCATTTCATAGTTTCTTGCATTTCAGTAGAAGTTAACCTCTAAAATCTTGTGGGCCAGCCTCTACATCACCTCTCTTGTGGAGAATGAGTGGAAGGTCTCACAACCATAGCCCAAAAATATTGTGTTTATGATTTCTTGGAAATATATTAGTGTTGGTTGTCATGTTTTACATTTTCTTTATGTATTTTAGAAGTTAGTTCAGTGATTAGATCAGTGGTTTGCATGAATTATATGTCATTTAAATTCAACTCATCTTTTCCATCATAATTTATTTCATTTTTTAAATGATAAATGGATGCATGCATGTGATTGATTGTAGGGATGATTGATCTACAGGGAAGGGACCTTCATCACTTCCATCCTGAGCTCTTTCACCTTCTCCTTCCACCTCCAAGATTTGTCCCAAAAACCCTATTTTATAAGCTATTCTGTCTAGGTCATTGAGAGCACTCATCCTAGTGCAAGACAGGCCTCTGAGAGGTCCTGAGCTTGGCTAGGGGCTCAAACAAACCTTCTTTCATTTGCTTCAACTATTATTCACCTCTCCATACCCTCAAGCCAACGTTTTCACCTTCAAAAACTACTCGGATGCCCTCCTATACCATTACAGACCTGCTTGTAGCATTATAGGCCTGTAGAAGCCTTTTTCTTCATCAATTTCAACCCACACTACAACTTTGACTTAGCATATACACATAATGACCTCCAGTTGTGATAACATGACCTTGAAAATCTCCCAGGCCACTCCAAACCTTCCTTGTCCTCACTGCAAAAATAAATAGTAGATTTAGTTTCTTTATCATGCAAGTAGGTTATTGATTTATGAGCAAGTATGAACTAGGTAGATGGTACTTGTGATTCTGATTGGTAGTTTGATGAATTATGCAAGATATATTAGTTTCTTTTCTGCAAGTAGATGAGGTAATTTGATGAATTTTGCAAGATAACATAGCTTCATTTCTGTAAGTAGGTTAGCCTTTATCTTTTCATGAATTGAGTAATTAGGGTTTTACAAGTTGAGTCAATGGAATTTCTATTTTCATACTTAGAAGAAATTTCCAATTTGTCCTTTTATCAAGCTTTCATTATAATTCAGTAGAAGGAAGGGTCTTTGAGAAATTTTTGATCTGATGTCATAACTAAGGGTGGCATGAGTGGAATCATATATGTTTTGCATATATAACTATCACCTCAAATTTTGTACAAACGTCAGGTTGATCATTTGAGTTGAGGAGGCCTTAGGAGTTGCAACACTCTTGTTGCAATACTAGGGCTCGCCACCTACCACCTAGGAATTGCAACCAAGCCAAGTCCATGGCTATTGGACTCGATAAATTCAACTACAACAACACCAAATATATCCATGCAAATCCTGCACAATTTCTTATGTGCCTTGGCACATCCAAGTATAAATGCATTATTCCGAGCATTTCTCTAAACAAGGAAACCATAATCAATAGACAACAAGGATCTACATTAACTCATAATAGGTAACATCCCATTAGTAAAATAAATAGACTCTGTAATGCCCAAGCACAGAGTTCCTTTAGTGATATATATATATATATATATATATGAGATATAGATATATATATAACCATGGACTTTTAAGCACCATAACAATTAAACTAGATTTTCAACAGACAACAAAATCATGCAAATAACCTTGCATATTAGGAAGCATATTAGCATTCACAGGAAGCCTCAAGTCCCTCACATTTTTTAGAAAAATCATGCAATATATCTCATTCCAAACACATGCAAGAATTCCCATTCCTCTATCTGAACAATGTTGATACACACCCAATGTTATACAAAAACAAAATTTAACATTCAATGCAACAAGTATACCGGTAAACACTTATTTTAAAGGTTGGAAACTAAAGGAGGCACTTCAAATATCTAACCAACCATAGGCTAACTAAACTACAACATTTCTTCTTGCTAACCACCCCCGAGTTGGATTCAATATCAGGAAGGTCATTAATCAAGATTTCTCTCACAATGCAGTCAACAAAGGCTAAGAAGCAGAGTTCATTTATAAGGTGATTTCTCAACAACCCCCTCGTAGTTATAACACCACAATGACTCAAATTAGTAAACCAACCACAAGAATTCATTTCGAGAATAGAGAGATTCCATTTTACTCCAAGAGAAGGATTATATGTGTGTAAGGGGAGGTTTATCAACTAAAATAGTTATTTTAGGAGCAACGAGTCCACTTCTCTAGGTATTTTATTAACAACTACTAGCACCAGCGTTATTATCCCTAAGGCTACACTAGTGGTTTATCAGTCCCCACTAGTACTTGAGTGCCTTAGCCTGACTAGTAGTTTGTCAACCCAAAAGTTTCCTAGTGGTTTATCAACCCCAAAGAAAACCACTTCTCAGGTATCTTATCAATGAGCAAGCCCTTACGGGTTTATCAGCCTAGCAAGAACCTCAGTATCAAAACTCCACCAAATTCTCTCTAACAAAATAAAAGACAGGAAGAAACATAGGCCTCAGCAAAAGAATAAGGAACCCATCCCATGCAAGTAAAACACGGGCTTGGAGAAATTCAATCTTCTAGGAAAATACATGACCACTTCCAAATTTGACTATATTTTATCTTGCCATTATTTTCTCATCATGTGCCCAATGCATGAATGAAGACTCTCTTGATATTTCCTCTTGTTGGGATTTTTGTCCTTGCCTTCCTCTTGCATGTTGATCTTATCAATAGAAGCTACGAGAAAAAGTTTGCAAACTCATCCTCCATTCAGGAGGCACATTTCCTCCATTCAATGTCTACATAACAGCGTCATTAAACCAATAGGGATATAGGTAAAGAAATAAATGGAAGGCTTAGGTTTACAAGCAACTCCTCCTCCTCAATCCTAAAAATCTGTGCCTACCTCCTTAGCCAGTTAATGTATTACATTTCCATATTATTTACAATGAATCACAACTCATAATAATATTTACAATAGGGATTAGCATAGGGCTTTTCAAGTAATATTTTTGTTAGGTAATGGGGACAATCTATATCTCATTTGTCTTTTTTCAACTTATACCCACCTAAGAAATGCAAGAAATGCACTACAAAATACCTCTATAGTCCCATCTATTGAAGAATGTAGTTGTGGTCGGTCTTCATAATCCTTGATTTATTTATAATACTATCTAAAAACAACAAGGAATATTAAATTTTAAATTATATAAAAAAAAAAAAAAAACACCTAAAATTAAGATCCTTGCAAATAGTTCATACTCGGGTAAATAACATATTTACCATAAGTTACTACCCACCATAATTTAAGCAAGTATTTGCGTAAAATATGGGATAAGGACCAAGATCTAAATAAATTTACTTACTAGGAGTTATTGCCCACCATTATTTGTGTGTTCTTCAACACTTTAAAAAAATATGAGTAAAAACGTAAATGCATAGACTTACTAGAATTTAATTTACAAAGAGACGTGATCTAATTTAGAAAGTGTCTTTTGGGTATCTTGAGTATAAAATACACTTGAAAGTTTTCATTTTATACTTTCACTTATCACTCACATATCTCTCTCTCTTATACACATGATCTCACATATCCTAAGTTTTCAACATTGTGATCTCTACTTTCCTTTCATGGTTATTGGTTGAATTTATAAACCGTGATTGCTTGATGAAGATAAAATAACTATAATATATATTCACAAGTAATTACCATAGTTCAAAAACACTGCTTGTATCCATTTCACTCTAATTTTTTCAACATGGCATCAGAGCTTTGATGAAGCAAGAAAGTTTCTAAGCCTATGAAATGAAATGATTTGATATTTTCTGTCAAAGGTAAATATTGAGACACCTTAGATTAGGGCTCAGATCCAACATAAACAAGTTATTTTTGTTCCAAAATTTATGACCTCAAAATGTAGAATGGTGATAATAAGGAGCAAATTTAGAATTACTTGTGGTTTATGAGATGTCAAGGGCACAAGTTCACAAGAAGGCTATTACAAGCAAGACATTATAGGCTTGGTTGATCTCATGCAATTGTCTTTGACGAAAGGTGAAGGACTTGTGTCAAAGGGAGCAATTGTGGCAGAAAGAATTGCCTTAGGGAGAAGTCAAAGAGTCTCATATTCAAAGAGAGTAGATATATGAGTTTAAAAGTATGGATTGTCATTGACATTGCCAGGTTAGATAGCTCAAATGTTGAAATGTTGCGGTGGAAGAGGAAGCAACTATAATTACCATACCACGATATGTCTCAATGTGAGAGGGAGCACCTAGTCAAGATGAAAAGGAAGCAACTATGGTGATAGACCAAGTAAAAGGGTTGGTGTACTAACGTGGTACAATTGGCTATGGAAAATTCATTTTTTTAATATTCGTCTCAAATAGTGAAGTACAAATTTAGATTCAAATTGGGAGAGAGTGTCAGAGACAAAAAGAGTTCATTAAGATATTGTTTTAGTCTAGGTTCCATTATGACTATGAACATGAAGCAGACATCTGTCACACTCCATATTATAGTGGTCAAGTATATTGTCGTTGGATTGGAAAGTCAAGAAGTAGTATAACTTCAGAGGCTACCTGGAGCATTTTCTTCATCAGTTGTAGATGAAGACCATGATGATAGGCTGAAGCACCTTGAGATTCAATACCAATATATGGTACACAAAGAAGCATACTAGATTAGCAAATTGTTAAAAAATCCTCTATCCCCATGTGAAGTCTTTATATGTACTTCAGGGACAAGTTTCGACTTGTTGAGAATGACTCTCTCAATGAGAGGGAGTGTTAAGGAGATAACATCATGGATAGACATCTCCTTGTGTCATGTAATATGACCGAAATTAGGGAATGTATCCCCATGTCAAGTATTGTAACCAGAATTAGGGAGAATAGTCTGGTATATGGTAGTTGGTGCCTCCCAACATCTTGCTCAGATCTCGGAGAGAATTTCTAGGGTCTCTAATATATCTACTCGAATATCTAAGGCAACTATTCAGATCTCTATTTAGAGAGACCATGTTTTCGCATCCAGATTAGATTGAGACCATTTGGAGTGTCACCTTGACTGTGTGCACTATTCATGTGATGGTAAATAAGGGTTATTTTGGATACCATGAGGTTGAAGGTGCTTATTGGATCATGGTGGCTAGTTGATATTGATGTTGTACCATATGTACTAAGTGGATGACATGATTATTATAGGTCAAGAGGGTTGACTTGGATGATTGTGATGTTAATGTTTATGATATTAATAATGATGTTTATTTTAATCTTGAATTGAATCCCTTAATCTCATAAGGATATGAAATGATGTCACTCTGAAAATGCTAGCAAAGTTTGTGAAGTTATGGAATGCATTAAGAAAATGTCTTAGTTTGGATTGACATATCAGCCTGGAGTATCTTTATGAACCTCATGACTAGTACATGTCTAAAGGAAGAATTGATGCTACACAATGTTGAATTTGTCATGGGAATTCAAACCTACAAGAAGAACCATAAATCTAATGCTTTAGAGTAATGACACCTCTATTATGCAAGTTGTATATAAAATCACAACCACATATTCAAATTTTGTGACCTTTGCTCAGATTGAAGTATTGAACATATACTTTCTTTGAAAAATGTTACTATGTCATAAACCCTACATTGCAAATGATTGTTGAAAGTATATTTGAAGTATACCTTTGAAGAAAGCCCGCTTACAGTGAAAAATATGTTGAATTGTCTCTTAAGAATCATGATGATATATTTAGAAATGGAGGGAGATGTTATCATAAGATTACCTAAGCCCAAAATATCAAAATTGTTGAATTGAATTAGCCATGGAGAATCTAAAGATGATTCTTTTAAGGTCACTTAGTTGGCTCAAATATCTTGAGTTCAAAAGGAAATATTAGGCCCTTCTTCAAGCTTAGAAGTTCTAAGGAGTTCCTGATAAAATCATTTTCAAACCTTGCACTATGACAGGTCAAGGAAAAAATGACTACATACATTGAAGGTTTCATTATAGACAAAGTATTGATGCCATGAAAGATATATTCCATTTATTGCTTAAGAGTCAGATGAAGTTATTCCTTGTACATTGAAATGAAGGCTAAGCTCTTATGAATAAAATACTACTGCTACAATGATCTAGAGAAAGAATATCATCATTGGATTATGTTGATTGATTGTTGACAATGTTGGATATGTGAAGGGATTGTCGATTCTAGGATTTTGACATTTGATTATGAAATTGAAAATCTAGGGTTCGTAAAACCCAAAAATCAACAAAATATTGAATTGGTCATTTTTGTTGAAGATAGAAATCTTAATCCATGCAAGGAATATATGACATCATGATGACATTGTGGATAAATTTGATGAAAGAAGGCCAAGATTAACAGGGAGCTAACATTCTTCTCCAAATTTTTTCTTCCATGGCCTCCTAGTGGGGATTGTAGGTACATATGGAAGGTTGCCAATGGCTCTTGCAATAGAGGGAGAAGAAGTGGAAGAATGAAGTAAAGCTTGTGACAAAAGGAACTATCCCAAAATAAATATTTGAAGGTATGAGCTTAAGAGGAGCAGACAGATAAGAAAATTTGAAATATTCCTATCTATGATTAGAGATGAGAAAATAGAAGATTCTTTGAGTAAGAGGGAGAATTTCTTTTTGTTCTAGTTGTGATGACTTTGAAGAAGTCTCATAATTTAAGAAGTACCTTAGGGACTCATGTGGATCAACTATGATATGTTGTACCAAAGAAGGGGAAGATAGAAAAACTTGTGTTAGCTTCATAGGGAGCTTGAAATGATCACAGTAGAATATGACTCATATTAAGGAGTTGACCATTGAATGTGATCTTGAATTGATGAAGCCTGATGAAATATTCTTTGCAAGATTTTGATGTTGATATTCAACTGATCAGTTCTTTAATGAACTTGGTCTAAATATTTTATTTGCAATGAATACATTAAATCAGATGAAGCCAAAGTATGATCATTGGATATTATTGTGGTTATACTAATTATTGTTTGAAGTCTATGGCAGGGAATGAGATTAGGTTATTGGGATACACTAACTATGATTGGGATGAAAGTGTTGCTGGTGGAAAGAGTACATCTAACAGATGATTTTCTGATTGGGCTCAACAGTGGTTTCTTGGATGAGAAAGAAACAATTCTATGTAGAAATTAGTTCTACTTAAGATGAATATATGGTATATTGTGTAGTTTGTTGTGAAACAGTTTGGCTTCAAAAAATTCTTGCTAGAATGTTTGAGTAGTTGCTGGAACTGACCATGATATTTTGATATAATCAAAGCTGCATGGAAAGTTGAAGAAAATCAGTATCAAGTACCGCTACATTCATGATATGGTACAAAAGGGAGCAGTGAGGCTCTATTATATCTCCACTAATGAGCAAGCAATTGAAATTCTCACAAATGCTCTATCTGGTGAAGTTTGTATACTTTAGAGACAAGCTTAGACTAGTGGAGAACTCCTATATAAGTGAGAGGGAGCATTGATCTGACATAAACAGGTCCATGGCTCAGATTGTTGGCAACAACATGAACTTGGCCTGGACTGTTGATGGGTGGACAATAGGGTTATGGCTTGGACTATTGGTGAAAACAAGAGCATGAACCATACTATTGAATAATTCCTCTGTTAGTGAGAGGGAGCATTGATGTGACATCAATAGGGGCATGGCTTTGAATGTTGGTAACAATAAGATCTTGGTGTGAGTTGTTTATGGGTGGAAAATAGGGGTATGGCTTAGACTATTGGTGACAATAGGAGCATGACCCATACAATTGATGACAACAGGAGCATGACCCATACTATTGAAGAACCCCTCTATCAGTGAGAGAAGCATTGATGTGACATCAACAGGGGCATGGCTCAAACTATTGGTAACAACAGGTGCTTGGCCCAAAGTGTTGATGGGTGGACAGTAGGGGTGTATATCAGAATGTTGGTGACAATAGAAGAATGCCCCCTACTATTCGCGAGATATGAACATTCTAAAGAGAATGGTCCTTGAGACCCAGACACTCGATAGATTGGGTGCCTTAGTGAGATAGCATGAGAGATTAACATTCTAGATATAATGGTCCCTGAGGCCCGAACACTCATGGAGTGGGTACCTCTTCAGCATCATGGCCTAGAGTAAGGCCTTTGGATTTGGGACATGGGTTTCCCTGGGGTTTGACCATGAGTGATGGAAAACCTGAACTAGTTGAAGTACCATGAGGTAAGGTGTCCATTGGATCATGGTGACTAGTTGAGTGAGTACCATTGGTTAGGAGTGCTAACATAAGTTTTGGTACCTATTGATGATGTTGATGTAGGTCGTATTGACCAAGATAAAGATATTATTGATGATATTTACCTCTCTTTTTAGAAAGATCATGTATGCTAAAAACATCTAGATAGTCATTATGAATACCTCCCTAGCTAAGAGGAAGTGTTGAAGAAGGTAGTTGTGGTTGGTACTCTTCATAATCCTTGATGTATTTATAATACTATGTAAAAACATGAAATAAATTAAAATTTTAAATTAGAATAAGGAAAATGAAAAGAAAGTAAATAAAAAAAACCATCTAAAATTAAGATCCTTGAAAACAACTCATACACTCATAAATAACATATTTACCACAAGTTACTACCCGCCATAATTTAAGCAAGTATTTGAGTAAAAGATGGGATAAGGAGCAAGATGTAAATAAATATACTTACTAGGAGTTACTTCCCACCGTTATTTACGTGCTTTTCAGCACTTTAACAAATATGCGTAAAAATGTAAATGTGCAGCCTTACTAGAATTTAATTTACAAGAGACGCAATCTAATTTACAAAGAGATATGTGTCTTGGGTATCTTGAGTATAAAATACACTTGAAACTTTTCATTTTATACATTCACTTATCACTTACATATCTCTCTCTCTTACACACATGATCTCACATATTGTAAGTTTTCAACATTGTGATCTTTATTTTCCTTTTCATAGCTATTGGTTGAATTTCTAAAGTGTGATTGTTTGTTGAAGATAAAAGAACTATAATATATATTCACAAGTGATTTCCATTGTCTAGAAATAGTTCTTGTTTCCATTGCACTCTATTTTTCAACACCAAGCTCCACGGTGATGCGGTTCCCATCCATGTGTCCTATCATGTTAGTACGACATGGCAACCCCATGTTAGGTGGCACAATGAACCCACCACCACGTTTTTGTTGATTTTGGGTAGCATCGGATGTGATCTAGCTTCGAAATTTTGTGGAGGGGCTAAAATTCATGAGATATCCACGATACAAAAATCGTTTGGAGAAATTCCATCCAGATGATGAGTTATTAAAATAATTAATATTTTTAATGAGGTTCCTAAGTCTAAACTTAGGAAAATAAAAATAGTAATGGGTATTAATAAAGATATGGGTGAGAGTCTTCTAAGACATGAGGATCAAGTCTGTTTTAATCTTAGCCATTGATTCATCAACAGGAAAAGTATAAGAGAAGACTTGAGAGTCATTTGGAGATACACTGGGAAAATACTCAGTAACTCGAGGGAAATTGATTCTCAAGGAGAAGAAGTTTGATTTCAGAGGGAGAGTAGCAGGGTGAAGGAAGAGGAGGGCATCAACATCAAATAGAGACTGAGGAAGAGGTGACACAGATCATCTGAGAGACAACGCAGAGGGAAGAGCAGTGAGACAACACAGCTGGAGACACAGTCCTCGACACAGTCCTCACGTAGGTTGACGCAGAAGTGACACAGAAGAGGGTAGAGGGTCTCTAGGGTCCCAGAACTTCTCCAGGAGGAGGAGAAAAATTGTCTCAGGTGTTTCTCTTAGAAGTGTCTCAGTATTTTGTAGAATCTTTCTTTGTAAAGAGATTATTGTTGAAGATTAATAATACAAACCCTCTATTTGCTACACCGATTTTCTTTCAATGGGTTTTTCCGGGGATGTTTGTCCGAAAATAACAATGTCCCTTTTGTGTTTGTCTCATAGCTATTTTAGTTTATGATTTGTATGTCAGTGTAGTCCGCAATAATGTTTTTCATCAATGTTTAAATAATTAAATAACTTGTTGAATGTAAAAACAAGTAGCACATGATAAACCAATGATTGTAGTAGGATTTCTGATGTGTAGATTTAGAAATTTCCACATGGTATCAAAGAATTGTAGATCATAGGACACTGAAGACATCATCCAAGAGATCTAGTGAATTTGCTACATAGAAGCAATTGTCCCGAGTGACAGTGATGTTTCAGAGGCAGAGGAGCAGCTAAAGGAGTGACGTAGAGGCTCACGTAGTGCCTCCGTCAGCATTTCGAGCCTGTATAGGGTGATGTAGTACCTAAGAGGAGCTCATGCAGTGACTGCGTCATCTCTTTGGGCCAGCGTAGAGCCTAAGAGGCTCAAATCAGTCAGTTGTCGGGGCTGGAGGAGCAAAGAAGATTCGATCAGTGGAGCTGGTGGGACATTGTTGTAGTTGGTGCAGAACAGTGTCTGTGGAGACAAAGCCGAGGTAGAGGGAGTCACTTCCTTGACAGATTTCTAGCCAAAGAAATCTAAATCCAGGTTTTAGCAGCAAAGGAGGATTGGAGAGAAGTCATTCGACATTTAGCTTGAGGATTTCTATGAATGAAATCAAGACTCAGAGGGAGTCTAGAGGATCTTGTTCCTTAGAGGATTTCTAGCGCCGAAGAAATCTAGATCTAAGTCTTGCAGTATTAATAGCAGGCGAGAGAGAAGAGAACCATTCCTATATTTTTTGAGCAGAGATGGAAGTCAATGGACGAAGGGATCAGGACATATTGGATTGAGCATCCAATTTTTTCATCTGGAAGGTTAGGATCCTCGCAGTCCTAGACAAGAATCGCATCAAGGACTATGCCTTGAAGGTAATTGTTTTTCCGATCGACAATGATCCACTGAAGAAGTACAAAGAGGCCCAAGTGAAGGGTAAATGCATGATTCTAGACGGGGTCAAAGATCATGTGGTCCCACACATTGTTGAGAAGGAAACAATAAGAGAGTTGTGGGAGACACTGACCACCTTGTACCAGGGGACTTCAGTTCAACGGAAGATGCTATTGGAGAATCAACTGAGACAGTACCAGATGTAGAAGGGAGAAGAGATCGATCCCTTCCATCTCAGGTTGCAAGGGATTCGATACTAATTGACTTCTGTGGGGTCTACACCAGATCCTGAGTTCATGGTCAAGACTACACTAAATGCAATCACCAAAGAATGGGAGACATTTGTCCAGAGTATCTTGGGCAGAGCTTCTCTCCCTAGTTGGGAGGAAATGTGGGCACCTCTTCAACAAGAAGAGATCAAGAGGTTGACCAAGGAAGGAAGTAACAGTAGAGGAGCCTAGGTCAAGAAGGAGGAGGAGGAGGATGTAACTCTTGCATCATCGAGATAGCATGGGTAGCAGAAAAGGAAGAAAAAGGATATATCCAAGGTCAAATGCTTCAGGTGTGGTGAACTAGGAAATTTCACCACTTAGTGTCCCTACAAGAAGGGCAATGAAGAGGGTTCTGACTCTAAGGTTGCTATAGTGAAAGCTGACAAGTAGGGTGATGACGAGGATTGTGCCATGAGTTCTCATGCACCTCTGGAGAAGATGTGGGCCAACATAGAGTTGCAGTCATGAGGACTACACAGGGGAAGGATCCTTGAGGTGCCCAAACTCTTGGATCACATATGGCTACGGGAGCCCTTAACGACAGTAGCAGAATGAGGGGAGTCAGTTGGTGCGAGGGGTGATGGAGAAATACTGGCAGAGCTAGAGTGCCAGAGTTTGAAGCAGCACAGTGGAAGTTGCAACAGTGTGGGAGGCACAAAGCAGATTGTAGCAGCACAATAGCAAAAGAGGGTCAACACAAATTAGCAACAGAGGTAGCTTCACATCACAAGGTATCCAGACTGACCAATATGGCAGTTTTTGGGTAGTTTTCAGTTGCTTACTTCTTAGCAATTGAGTTGAAGTGCAACAGTTAGTAGTGGAAGTGCTATGGGCAGCATGATGCAGCATTTTGAGAGGGAGCTATAGTATAGATGCATCAGTGGTAGTGGCAGTGTCATGGGCAGTAGTAAAAGGTGCAACAGTGCAATGGATGAAGGGCAGCAGACCAAGCATCAACAACACAGAGGAGTGATGTCATGGATCAATGTGATGCTTCTATTGGGAGGCATAGCTATAACACATTCCTCGCTAGGAGGAAGTGTTGATTTTGGGTAGCATTGGATGTGATATAGCTCCAAAATTTTGTGGAGGGGCTAAAATTAATGATACCTCCAAGACTCAAAAATCATTTGGAGAAATTCCACCCAGATGATGAGTTATTAAAATAATTAATATTTTTAATGGGGTTCCTAAGTCTAAACTTAGGAAAATAAAAATATTAATGGGTATTAATAAAGATATGGATGAGAAGCTTCTAAGAGACAAGGATAAAGTTTGTTTTAATCTTAGCCGTTGAATAGGGACTTAATCTCAGTCGTTGATTCATCAACAAGAAAAGTATAAGAGAAGACTTGAGAGTCATTTGGAGATACATCGGGAAAATACTCAGTAACTCGAGGGAACTCAATTCTCAAGGAGAAGAAGTTCGATTTCAGAAGGAGAGTAGCAGGGTGAAGGAAGAGGAGGGAATCAACATCAATTAGAGACTGAGGAAGAGGTGACGCAGAGCATTTGAGAGATAGCATTGAGGGAAGATCAGTGAGACAGTGCAGATGGAGACGTAGTCCTCATGCAAGCTGACGCAGAAGTGACGAAGAAAAGGGTAGAGGGTCTCCAGGGTGTTAGAACTTCTCCAGGAGGAGGAGAAAAATTGTCTCAGGTGTTTCTCTCATAAGTGTCTTATTTTTATGTAGAATTTTGTTTGAAGATTAATAATACAAACCATCTATCTGCTACATGGTTTTCCTGCATTAGGTTTTTTGGGGACGTTTGTCCAAAAATAATGGTGTCCCTTGTGTTTTTGTCTCATAGCTATTTTAGTTTATGATCTGTATGTCAGTGTAGTCCACAGTAATGTTTTTTATCAGCGTTTAAATAATTAAATAACTTGTTGAATGTAAAAACAAGTAGGAGATGATAAACCAGTGATTGCAATAGGATTTATGATGTGTAGATTCAGAAATTTTCACAGTTTCTCCTAGGTGTTGCACAATCCTAACCTCCACACCATGTGCTCCCATTGCATCTTGCTAACATTAGGGTGACATCATCCCGCCACACAACATCCCTTGAGGGTGCGACGTGTCACTCAAAACCGTGCCACTTGTCCAGCTAAAAGGATAATTCTACCTACCACATATCATGTCGTTATGTAGAAATTCTCACTGTAGATCAACAGATTATGCAATAGACTAAAGCAAAATACAACATCTACTTCTACAACAAACTTTGCGGAAGCTTAATCAATTTGATCACAATCAATTGAGAACACATATAACTGGGAATGAGAAATCAATCACACTTAACACAAAAGAAATAACCCGGGGAAAGGCTCAGCCTAAAACCCCAATCTCTGTATTATCATACAAGTGGAAAATAGTCACAGAATTACACAAAGCCTTAGCTTGGAAGCCAACCAGCTCTTAGTATAATCCCTCTACTGCTCATAGACAGTCAAAGGCCTCTCACAAACCTTCTCCTCTGCCCTCCAAGCCTCCTATTTCCTTGCGCAGTTTTTCTTGGGGTCCAGTGCTTCCACACATGTGAATTCCCACCTCACACTGCTCACTTGGCCTAGTAGTAACTACGCAATCCTGAAGGAGATAAATCCTTCTGCATAGATGAGTTTCCTTTATAGGAAAAATCCATCCAACTGATAGTACATTGTCCCTCCTCTGATCTCAACTGGGTCTCTGTCTGAACTAACATGCATGAGTTATTTATGAGAGAATATTCATTTATCTGAAGTGCAGTAGTTACATGCATGCAAGCATTAACTAACTAAACTCACAATTAATTCAACAAACTGTTTGAATTAATCTAACTGGACTTGACTCAGTTAACTGAGCCAACTAATTACAACTCATCCTTATCCTTTAACTGATGGATAAATTCCTCAATCAATGGAGAAACTGTTGCATGTCCCCACATAGACTTCATGTTTGATTTTCCTTAACTAATTAACTCAAGATGAATTAATTAATTAAATTACAAATAGCTGCTAAGATCAAATTCTAATTTTACTTCACTATTTTAGTTCAAGGACTAACTAAAATAGGAATCTATCTCGAACTGCTAAAAATAGCATTCCTATCTCGAACTGCTAAAAATAGCATTGCTATTTTTAGCACTTCCATTTTTCATTCCTTGTTGCTCAGTCCAGCACTGGTACCTGAACTGTTATTTATAGTAGTGATATTTTTATCACTTATATTTTTAGCATTTCTTGTTGCCATTTTCAACACTCCCTCTCAACAAGAAAGGCATTCAACTCGAACCTGATCTTGAACCTTTGGAATGTTCTGCATGCAACACTTCTCCCAAGTGTGGTTGCTCCAGCAACTCTAGAAACAAAAAAACTCCCAACTGACCTCTTTTCTGGGCTAGAAACACACTCTGATGCTAAAGCTCCCTCTGCCACTGACAAGTGCTCCCTCTCTGACCTCTGAGTTGCTGCAACACTCCATGCATCTCGCACCGTTGCACACCTCTTTGTGCCATCATGCATTGGTGCAACACTCCTGTGCCTCTCGCATTGTTGCAGCCTGCTAGCTCTGCACTGTCTTGGGATTCCTGCACTGTAGCTCTCTCTGCCGCTCCATCCGCATCTGTCTCTACCCACTCAGCCAATCCTGCTACTCCTCGTCAGGGCTTCTATAGCAAAGTTGAATAAAAAAGGTTGGGTACCTCAATGATCCTGCCCCTATTCCAGCCTACTTGGGACTGTCACTCCACATCGCCCCACCTCCGACCTAGAGGTATGGATGCATGTGATCCCTCTGCCCACTTGGCTCGAAATTTCCCCATACTAAAGGTCTCTGCATGAGTGGATGCTTCCACCCAGTCTCCTCTTGGTTTCCCTAGTTGTGGCTGCTTCACCAATCGTGGCTCCTCCACAATCGTCTGAGACTTCTCCTATGGCTGCATGTTGAGAGGTAATGTACTCTCCCTCTTAACCACCAAGTCTCCATCAGTTATCTTGCTCCTCAAGGCTTTGCATGCATCTTGAACCTCAAGAGCATACAGGTTCTTAACTCGTGAACCGATCTGCTTCACCTGTCTCGTGATGATGTGTCTAAGGAAAACCTTTCCCTTACTGAAGACTACATCATAGCCTCTGTCTTCCAGCATCGCGATTGATGCCAAGTTTTTCTTCAATCCTAGTACATACTTGATATCGGTCAAGGTAATGCGAGCTCCATTCTCCCTCTAAAAAGAAACTGTGCCTACACCTAAGACACTATACTTTTCATCATCACCCATCGCAATCTGCATCTGGAGAGCCTTCTCCTCCAAGGTACTGAACAAACTCTTGTCGTCGGTCATGTGGAAAGAAGCTCCACTGTCAAGAAACCAACCACTTCCCACCATGGATGAAACCATGCATGTGAAAAGTGTGAAATCCAACTCGAACTGTGAGGGCAGTGCCTCACCTTCTGATCCTTCCACGAACCCTTCTTGGATTTTCTCAATGGATAATTTGTAGCAAAATGGCCCACCTCATGACAACGAAAGCATCGCACTTTCGATTTGTCAAACTTCTTCCCACCATGGGAAGAACTCGAATTGGAATGAGAATCCTTCTCCTTCCCTTTCTTTGCCTTACTTGCTAAGGCACAATTTTCTTCATCCTCCTTGGATGAAGAAGATCCATCTCTGGTGCTTCTTCTTATCTCCTCCTACATCAAATCCGACCAAAGTCGTTCCCAATCTGGCAGTTTTTCTCTTCCATTAACCGAGTCTTGGTAGCTATGCTAGCTCTTAGGAAGACCGAGGAGTGCAAGACTCACCATGTCATCATTAGCAGTCGTGATCCCTACACTTACAAGCTCATCCCTGCAGGTGGTGAGCTTGTTCAAATATGTAGAGATCGTGTCGCCCTTTTCACACTTGATCTTACGAAGCTTGTCTTTCAGCGCCAGCTTCCTCTGATCATTGTTGTTCTGATACAGATCTTTCAATTTTTTCCACATCGAAAACGGTGTCTCCTTCCCATGGAGGCTTGAGACAATGTGGTCTCGAACTCCCTATAGGAGGATTCTCCTTGCTCTAGCCACACATTTCTTCCATTCCGCCAGTTGAGTAGCATCAATCGGCTTGGGGACTTCTTGATCAATGAAGTCCTTTAGACCGTTATCCTCTAATATTGCCTCTATGTGATCCTTCCAGGCTATATAATTCAAGCTGCCATCAAGGGCATACTCGAGTCTTAAACCACTGAACGCCATCGATGAAATTGAGATGTGATAAGAACTCGATTTCTATATTCAGGAACCACAAACTTCGAACTTCTCCTTCTTGTATATTGTTCTTCGCCTTGATCACCTTTGCTCTGATACCATGTAGAAATTCTCACTGTAGATCAACATATTATGCAATAGACTAAAGCAAAATACAAGATCTACTTCTACAACAAACTTTTCGGAAGCTTAATCAATTTGAGCACGATCAATTGAGAACACATATAACTGAGAATGAGAAATCTATCACACATAACATAGACTAAATAACCCGGGGAAAGCCTCAGCCTAAAACCCCAATCTCTGTATTATCATATAAGTGGAAAATAGTCACAGAATTACACAAAGCCTTAGCTTGGAAGCCAACCAACTCTCAGTATAATCCCTCTGCTGCTCATAGACAGTCAAAGGCCTCTCACAAACCTTCTCCTCTGCCCTCCAAGCCTCCTATTTCCTTGCGCAGTTTTTCTTAGGGTCCAGTGCTTCCACACATGTGAATTCCCACCTGACACTGCTCACTTGGCCTAGTAGTAACTGCACAATCCTGAAGGAGATAAATCCTTCTGCGTAGATGAGTTTCCTTTATAGGAAAAATCCATCCAACTGATAGTACATTATCCCTCCTCTAATTTCAACTAGGTCTCTGTCTGAACTGACATGCATGAGTTATTTATGAGAGAATATTTAGTTATATGAAGTGCAATACTTAGATGCATGCAAACATTAACTAACTAAACTCACAATTAATTCAACAAACTATTTGAATTAATCTAACTGAAGTTGACTCAGTTAACTGAGCCAACTAATTGCAACTCATAATTACAACTCATCCTTATCCTTTAACTGATGGATAATTTCCTCAATTAATGGAGAAACTGTTGCATGTCCCCACATAGACTTCATGTTTGATTTTCCTTAACTAATTAACTCAAGATGAATTAATTAATTAATTTACAAATAGCTGCTAAGATCAAATTCGAATTTTACTTCACTATTTTAGTTCAAGGACTAACTAAAATAGGAATCTATCCCGAACTACTAAAAATAGCAATGCTATTTTTAGCACTTCCATTTTTCGTTCCTTGTTGCTCAGCCCAACACTGGTACCTGAACTGCTATTTATAGCAGTGCTATTTTTAGCATTTCTTGTTGCCATTTTCAACACGTTAGTGTGCCACGTTAGTAGCTCTACCACGCCACTTTTCCACATGGCCTTTCCCCACCCCAGCCTAAGTTTAGTCCCATAGGGTTGCTTCCCTTCATGCAAAACAACATTCTTGTTATTCAATGCATTTCTGCACCCAGGACATGAATATCTCCATTAAGGTTTTCCATCCCATGGATACCTATCTCTATCCCCTGGGACATACTTTCTCTCATTCCCGGACATTAAATTTCTTGTCCCACAGAGACAGATCACCATCTCTCGGAACATTCTTCCTCCCATCTCCCGAGACATACTTTTATCTATTTATTAATGGGAAGGAATTTTGTCATGCCCCACACCTCTCGTCAATAGGGTCATCCCCCATTGAGATCACACATCATATGTGGTGCTTCCCATGTGACAATAATTAGCACTTAAGCATGGTCATCAAACAATCAATTAGCCACCAATTAGTGATAATCCCTATAGGTTAATAAAGCCCTTAGCCCTTGCAATTTTCTAAACTCCTGTAAAATTATAATGAAGCATATTCAACCCAAATACAAGCCTGCTGCTATGCAATGCCAAGGTTGAGAAATCTTAAAGGAATTAATTAGAAATAAACTACATAAATAAACAACAAAATTTTCATATATTAATTTTTAAGTAGGATCATACATAAGACTTAAGGAAACCCATATTCCAATGAAGATATGAGGGGCTAATAAAATAAAAATAAAATAAAGTAAAGTAAATGATTAAAGAGAAAAATAAAGATAAGATATGAATAAAATAAGAAATAATGAAAATGGGGTAAGTTTTAACTTTTAGACCAAATAAGATCCGATAAAAATAAAATAATTAAAAAGTGAAGGCTTAAAAAATAAAGAAAATACGGAAAGAGAAAAAAAAGGAAAATAAGTTTGGAAAAGAGAATAAAAAAGGAGAAATAAAAAATATTCAAAGAAAAAAAGAAGAACGAAGAAAAAGAAGGGTTATTTAAAGATATATCTCAGCATTAATGTGGGGATTCATTTCTAATTGATTTTTCTACCATCATCCCTATTAACATCATTATGAAATTTTCTATTTAATTTGCCTCCAAAACTTCCCTATGATGGTAGTGATCCACCTTGGCTAGAATATTAGGGTCCTCAATGCAAATGTTGCACTTAGTCTTTACAGGAGTGTTCTGCGAAAGCAGAGGAGCAAGTGTGATTGTTCTTAATATCACCATGACACTCTTGAGTATTGATCTTAATGGAAAGACCAATTTCACACCCATGTAAGGTTTACCACATGAGAAAGGGATCATCTAGATTCCTTACTAATTAGTGGGCTTAGTGGTGGCCTTGATAGATTTGAGAGAGCTCTTAATAGTGTTAAGGAGTTTGAAAATAGCCATAATTTCCTTCTTCCTCAAATTTGGGAAAGTTTGTCTATAGTTCCTTTTTTGTAGAGATGAAAAACTTTGGAATTTTATTATTAACATAATTCTTTTCTATTGGTCCTCTACTAGCATTTTGAAAGGCCTTAACCCCTTGATGCTTCTTTTAATTGTTATTTTCAAAAACTTTAAGGAGATGATATTTAAATTCACCATTATTTTCATGGTGAATTTAATGTATTCAAATTGACCATTAAAGTGTTACTTAAATATTTCTATTTTTTCATGACCATGGGGCCAATTGATAAAGTATCATCCATAAATCTAATTCAAATTCTGTGTTAAAGAGGGGAAGAGGAAAGGACATTATTTTCAAGAAATTCCATAAACAAATTAGATACAATGGAATGGAAGGGGGAACCCATAATTGCACCATAGGTTTGTTCATATATTTATCTTTAAAAACAAAACAAAAAATGTAGATCTTAAAAAAATCTCAACTTCATAGTATAACAATGAATGGTCTTATTGATAACCCTCATATCGCCATTAATAGCAATTTTGTCAAAAAAGAAACCATATAAAAATTTACCAAATGTCATTCTAGTCCAATTTGACATCCTATGTTTTATTGACAAGGAAAATGGAGTCCTTAACAAAGGAACTAGTTTTACCATATAGCCTTAATTTACAAGACAAGTGTTAAGTTAGCTAGTAGGTGGGTGCACCAATAACACAAATAATGGACATAAATGGTATCTCTTCCTTGTGAATCTTAAAAGGGCCATCAATATTTAGGGTGGAGAAGCTATTTTCAATTAATCTTTTATTATCACAATCATTAATTAAATTAATAGAATTAAAAATCAATTTTTTCAAGGAATTTAGGTTAAACGTTTTATAATTCCCATCTTATTTATATTTTCCAAAATCTTAATAATATAAGTGATCTTATTCTTATTCACAATTACATAGCTCCACCTTTTTCAACTTTTAAAATAACAACGTTCTTGTTTATTGATAAACACTATTAGAGCCATTTTGTTGTTATTTTCTTATACCATTTTTTTTTGGTGTTTTTCTCTCCATAAAATAATCTTACTTAGACATTTTTTTAATGTTTGGGGAATCCTTTTAACACCATATTCAAATGATGTATAAGATATTCTAAATAAAGAGCTTGTAAGGGGTTTTCGCAAAATCCAGCCCCCTCTCAGAAGATTTAGGGTGTAATAGTCAATATGGAAGATTGAAAGGGCACCACACATTTTCCATGTTCGTTCTTGTGGAAGAAGAATTGCCATGGGCTGCCCCACTGCCTCTAATGGAGAGACTGAAAGCTATCACCAAGTCAAAATCATAGACGAGAAGCTATCACCAAATCAAAATCATAGAGAAATTATTCAAAATATTGCTCTCACAATAGTTAATGGGAAAGTGATTTAGGGTGTAATAGTCAATATGGAAGATTGAAAGGGCACCACACATTTTCCATGTTCGTTCTTGTGGAAGAAGAATTGCCATGGGCTGCCCCACTGCCTCTAATGGAGAGACTGAAAGCTATCACCAAGTCAAAATCATAGACGAGAAGCTATCACCAAATCAAAATCATAGAGAAATTATTCAAAATATTGCTCTCACAATAGTTAATGGGCAAGTGATTTAGGGTGTAATAGTCAATATGGAAGATTGAAAGGGCACCACACATTTTCCATGTTCGTTCTTGTGGAAGAAGAATTGCCATGGGCTGCCCCACTGCCTCTAATGGAGAAACTGAAAGCTATCACCAAGTCAAAATCATAGACAAGAAGCTATCACCAAATCAAAATCATAGAGAAATTATTCAAAATATTGCTCTCACAATAGTTAATGGGAAAGTTCATCCTAATTTCTGTAACTAGTGAACAAACTAAAAAAGGAAGCATTTAAGTGCACCATCTTTGTGATACTAAAACATTATTGCAACTTTTTTTTATGTTAGTAGGGATTCGAGAGGGATCTATTAAAAAGTTGAAATTGAAATTATGATAATTTTTGTGGATAATAATTTATCATTTTTTATTTTATTTTAATTTAATTATTAATTCAAAAAATCCTCTATTTAAAAATAATAATAATAATAATATTGACCTTGATCTCATTATCGTTGAGGTAATATCCACCTTTAAGGGATGTTGCATTCAGAAAAGAAATATAATAATCTCGGCATCGTAATCATCGTGGGGTTTGCCATTTGTTGGATGCAGAGTTGTGCAGGCAATAGTGTTATTAAGTTCTTTATATATTTGTGGCTTTTGTTTTTAAAAAGTAAATTGGCACATCGATCTTCATTTACCTGCGCCAAAATATATGAGCTATATGTTTTATAGCTATTATAAGATGTTATAGGATTAGTAAGGTTATATTAGTTATTATCTTATTTAATTATTTTTTTATAAATAATATCATTAATTTTTTAAAAAAAATTTTCACTAATCTATTAATATGTTGTTTTGGTTTAGTTAGTTTGGTGTGTAAACATTTATTTTTTATATTGATTAAGATTTAAAAATATTATTTTATTATTATTAATCAAGTTTCTTTCATTTATTAAGTTGTTTTTATTATTATAGACGTTACTTTTACTTTAATTTCAACTTTAAAGCAAACATTGCTTTATCTCACAACTTCTTCAAAACTCCTAATATTTTATGTAATGTGATTTCTTGCGCAAGCACTTTTTCTCTTCTTGTTAATGCCATGATATAAAACTATGGAAGGCTACCTAATGTGTATATAGTAACCTTCTTACTAACTCCTAAACCTCCTAAATCAACAAGAAGTGGCCCTCAACAAATAAAGGGATGAAATGCAACATTTCCTATATAAAACATACAAGTTAGTTTTCTTTCCTCTTCACGAACCTCATGAAAAGTATAAAACACAATTAGAAAAAGAAGAAAAGACAATGAATGATGGGACCAATACTCTTTCTAATGACTCCCTAGTTAGTTGGTTTGAGATGAATTGATCTAGATTGCATCATTATATTATTATCATTTTATATCAATTCCTTTAGAGTAGAAAACTGGAGGAATCAACTTGCATGTCATTTTTACTTACAAGTCCCAGTTTACAGAATTGGGGTCTGAAACCTTTTGAAGGCATTTTGATGCCTTAAACAAAGTTTTTTGGGTCCAAAAACTCTCACTTGTGCTAGACCCCTTAGTGCTAGTCTACATTGAGACATTTACAACTATGAAAGAAGCATGTCAAATCAAGTTCATATGCAAAATGTATGCCTAGTGTAATTTGACTTATTACTGTAACAACCCTATTTATGGCACCTCGTATATGTAATATCACTATGTGAATTTTGGGCATATGTAAATTTATGTGAAAAATAAATTTGTAGCTAGCTAAAGGGAGGGACACATGGATCCAATGTTCTAAATGGGTTACTTGTGGAGTGTTATGAGCATTCTCATACCAACCTCATTTAATCCTCTTAACATCTCCCTAACCTAGGATTGGCTTGCAGTGACAAATTTATAAGTTTTAAAGTAGGAAATAAGGGTAGAGGATTGTAAATGCCTCCTCCCATATCTACCCACTTTAACATCCTGCCTGGGGTAAACATGAGTTGAGGGCTACTATGACATGACTCAACCTCCTAGATAACCTTAAGGAAATGGAGCCGACAAAACAAGACCTTCCTGACTTCCTTAAGGTGCTACAGGACCACCAAGAGCTAACCAACCAATGCAAGTGCCCAACCCTTGAATTAACTTTCTTTTTCACTAACCTAGAGCCTCAGTCTCTCCCATGGCAAGACCTCCATGTGACTGGAACCCTCTAGTCATTCCCACAAGCCTGCTTCCCAACAACTATCATCTTTTTCACTCAATTCTATGTCAAGGACCTAGAGATCTTAGCCACTTTTTCAAGACTAGGATCCAGACCTCTGCCCAGAACTTAATGAAGCTCCCATAAATGATAAATAACACTGATACAAAGCCTATAAGACAAATATTAATTAAGGACTTGACCTAGCCTGGTCTAACCATGACAATCATTCTGTCAAACACATTGAGAACATAAGATATACAGGTCATGAATGCATATCTGAACATAGAAATATGATACTTATCCGAACTTTACCAAGCAGGACCAATTCCCTCTCACAATTGTCAATAGTTGCAATAACATCTATTAGTTCATGCATTCATTAACCATTCATTTATCAATTAAACATGATAAGAGCTTTCACTTGGGTCTGTCATAAAACTATGCTTATAACTAGCATATAACCAAATAAATAACAATGATAGAACAATAGTTAAAACCACACAATAACAAGTACATTTACTCATGAAAACTTAGCTCTTATCGACATATACAAAGGCTAACCAAGTCATGGAATTCCATGTACCACTTGACCATAGATTTGGCTTAACCAAATATTTCTTTTAGCCAATCATCCTTGTGTCATATTCCAAACATGAATGTCAGATCTCATGGGATAAAACAATCAATAAATAACCAAGGGAATCCATAGGTTAAACCACCTCCACCCTCACACTACCGTGATCTCACCTAAATTGGTCTCGAGATCACAAAACCAAACTGAGCTCGAATGCCTCAGAATTCCTTCACCATCCCCTTAGGAATTTTCCTGTCTCCACCCATCATTTGAGGGATTCCCAGAGAAAACCCTCTCCATCCCCAACCCTTGGGATTTTCCTGAGACCACCTCACTTGGATCCAAAACCTTGCAGTAATCCAAAGCTCAACCAAGAATGAATCCCATCACACCATGGATATCCGAAAATGGCAAGGAAAGGTTAAAAACATTGTCGAAACCCAACAAAACCCATGCCAATGACAACAAATGAACCAAAATGCACACATGAATATACCATGCATGCCTAAACCAGCTAGGAAATCATACATGCAACCTATTACCTGCAAGTATTCCCGCTGAAGCCACTTGATCCAACCTTTCCTTGCTTGATCCTTGCTTTCCTTGTCCTCTCTAAAACATTACAAAACTTAACTGAAAAAGGCCCAAAGTTCAAGCTCTGATGTCTTTTTATTATTGATGCCTCTAATTTCTTCATTTTCCCTCTATTTTCCTTCAATTTCCTCCTCACATGCAAACTACGACCTTTCACCTTCCTTTTCTCCTATTTTCCATTATTTTCATAAATAAAAAGCCAATAATTCCCTTTTGACTTTTCAATGCCTTTTCTAATTTCCCCTTAGCCATAATAAACAACAAGTGATACCCACTAGGATGCTTTTCCCAACATTCAACTTGGAATACATGTCCCATGACCTTGGTCTTATTTTGCCTTTATTAACTTTATTACATGACTTTTAAGCAGGGGTTGTTACTAACCCCTCCCCCTTAGGGGAACACCATCCTCGGTGTTCAGTGACACCTACAACTAGCAAAACTGCTGAAAAACTAAAATATATTGCCCATGGAGCTTTATAACCGAGCTTGTCATAGTATTTACAATGAACAACCTGCTCAAAAGAAAAAACCATCATGACAACCATACTGCTTATTGGAGCTTTATAACACAAATCATTGTGATATTTACAATTTCACCCATACATACATATGTACATATACCAAAAACTCATTTTCCTCTACTATCAAACAATGAAGGATATGTAGCCCACATTTGATCAACCATCTCCCATGTAGCTTCTTCAGGCCCAAAGTGCTTCCATTGCACTTTAACATACTTGATCTCTCTATTCCGTAGAATGAGCTATTTCCGCCACACTATGCACTGAGGTTCTGGCTGGAATTATCCTTCTGGATCCACCTATAATGCAGACCAATCCATAAGATAATCAACATCTTTTACATATATTTTAAGAAATGAAACATGGAAAACATCGTGGACTTTCATTATCGAAGGCAGTGCAATAATGTAGGCCACTCGTCCAAACCTCTCAAGAATCTTGAAAGGCCCACAATACCAAGGTACCAACTTGTCACATGATTCAATCCTCAAGGAGATCTTCTTAGGACTTATGCGCAAGTACACATGCTCCTAACCTGAGACTCCTTAAATTCCCAGTGATAGTCTACATAACTCTTCTACCTATCCTATACTGCCTTTAGATTCTTCTTCATAACCTGAATTTCTTGTTTCATTTCTGCCAACATGTACGGTCCAATAAGTATCCTATTCACTGGATCACTCTAGTTGATGGAAGTTTTATAAGTCCTCCCATATAACATCTCAAACAGACTCATCCTTGGTGACTCCTAATAACCATTTTTGTAAGCAAACTCAACCAATGGAAGATACTCCTCCCACTTCCGTTGTTGATGCATGACATACATCCTCAACATATCCTTCAGTATCATGTTGATCCTCTTTTTCTGTCCATGTGTCTATGAATGTTAAGTTGTACTGAAGGCCAACTCTGTACCCAAACCTGCAAATAACTCCTTCCAAAACCTAGAAGTGAACTTAGCATCTTTGTTCGACACAATCTTCTTCATAACAATGTGCAACCTCACTATCTCCCTTATGAAGACCTGTGCTACCTCACTAGTTGAATAAGTAGTCTTCACTAGAATAAAGTGAGTTACCTTGCTCAACTTGTCAACCACAACCATGATGGAATCATGTTGCTTCAATGTCCTTGGAAAACCTATAATGAAATCCATGGAAATGACCTCCCATTTCCACTTTGGAATTAGAATCGACTGTAGTAGACCACTTAGATGCTTACACTCAACTTTCATCTGCTGACAATCTAAGAATTTAGCAACAAACTCTGCCACTTCCTTCTTCAGATTCGACTAATAGTAGAATTTTTTCACCGTTGTCAATGTCTTCTGATATCCTAGGTGACCCAAATATGAATTAGCATGAAACTCCCTCAAGGTAAGCTTCTTGAGTTCATTGTCATCCTGCACATAGATCTTGTCCCTGTATCTAACCAAGACATCTACTGTAAGATTATAGTCCACATCCTGTTCATTTGTAACCTGTTGTAACCTATGCTTAAGTTGGTGGTACATGTCATCTAGTTGTCCTACCTATAGGATCTCATCTTGTAAATCCTTCCCAAAAGAACTCATAGCTACAACATGGTTTACCCGCACTCTCCTATTGATAGCATCTACAACCCTATTCTCTTTTCCTTTGATGTATCTGATCTCAACATCAAACTCACTAAGGGTTGCCAACCATCTAGATTTCCTGGTATTCAGATTTGGTTGGTCAAATAGGTACATAAGCCGACTATGATTATTGATAAATACAAACCTCCTACCATGAAGATAATGCCTCCACATCTTCAATGCATGAATGATCACTGCCAACTCAAGGTCATCAGTCACATAATTATGTGTGTTCTCATTCAGTTTCCTTGACTCATAACACACCACCTGTCCCTCCTACATCAAGACTCCACCAAGTCCTCTCTTGCAAGCATTTTGTGCATACCACAAACTTATTGTCTGGATATGCAATATTTAACACTGGAGTGTTTGTTAACAACTACTTCAACTACTCAAAAATTGTTGCACATTCTTTTGTCCATTCAAAATTATTTCCTTTCCTCTGCAAGGATGTAATAGGATATGTGATCCGTGATAAGTTCCTAATGAACCTCCTATAATAACTTGTTAACCCCATGAATGATTTGTCCTCATCCACATTTCTAGGAGTTTCCCGTTCCATGATAGCTCTTATCTTTTCCGGATCCACTGCTATACCTTTCTTGGAAACAAAATGCCCCAAGTAATGTACCTTTGTCTGAAAGAAATTGCATCTGCTAAGATTGGCATAAAATTGATGCTCCCTTAGCAATCTCAATACTGTTACTAAATGTATGGCATGCTCTTCCTCATTCTTAGAATATATCAATATATCATCAATGAATATAATAACAAACTTGTCCAGATATGCATGTAACACACTATTCATCAAGCACATAAAAGTAGATGAGAATTATTCAAACCAAATGAACTACAAAAAAACTCATAATGCCCATACCTAGTCTGAAAAGTAGTCTTGTATATGTCCTCTTCTTTAATGTGTACCTGATGGTATCCTGATCTCAAATCAATCTTTGAGAACACTACTTCTCCTTTCAATTTGTCAAACAAGACATCTAGCCCGGGAATGAATACCTGTTCTTGATGATCACCTTGTTTAGTTGTCTGTAATCAATGCATTATCTGAGAGTGCCATCCTTTTTATTTACAAATAATATTGGTGCACCCTCAGGCGATACACTTGGTCTCATGTACCCCTTTTTAATCATTTCCTTCAACTGTAACTTCAATTCCAGTAAATCTTGAGTACTCATCTTGTAAGGTGTCTTCGATGATGGTGCTGCCCCTAGCACCAACTCAATAGAAAACTCCACTTCCCTATTGGGAGGAAACTCTAAAATATCTGCAGGAAATACATCCTAAAACTACTATAATACAGGGTACCTCTCGAATATTTATGCATCCTCAACATCTTTACCCTTTTCACTAGAAATATGGACTACAAATAGTACACACCCTATTTTGTGAATGCACTTAGCTTGCATAATTGTAATCATCCTCACTGATGTAGGCTTCTTGTTTTCCTACAAAATTCTATTTTCCCCATTATCATCCAATCACTCAATAGCCTTTTCATAACAATATACTTTGGTCCTATGGAGGTAAAACCAATCCATACCCAAAAGCATACTATATGATCCCAATGGGAGCATATTTAGATGCATTGTTGCAGGCATACCATTAAGCTCAAATGCACAAGTTCTTACCTTGTTATGAAATCTCTTATTAGTACCTGTATCTAACTGCACCAACCAAGACTCTGCATGCACTTCTTTCGTTAAACCACACTTATCCACTGGGTCAAGATTAACATAACTATAATTAGATCCAGGTTTAATCAAAATATAAACAACTTGACCACAAAGTTTACCTTCCATATTAATAATGGATGTTTGGTGATTTGTCTGCTTGCTGTCCACAACTACATAGATCCAAGGGATGTTATGGTCCACATCCCCAACCTTCTGCGCCTTCCGAGGATTATATATTTGAGGCCTGCCACCCTGGTACAATGGATAATCCTTCTTGCAATGATCGTTGCCACATATCCAATACTGGAATGGTCCCCTACCATTACCTATATTATGTTGCTCTCCAGGCTGTGACCTATGTCCTTTCTCAACTGCATTAAAATTCTTGTAAGGAACAACATTTTATTTCTCACTTTCATACTGAGGTTTTCCCTACTTCTGTGGCCACTTCCCTTTAACTTTCTCATTCCCCTTCAAATCATGCTTAGTCTCAATTTTATGCTTTGACTACTCATAACAATGCTTCAATTGCTTGATGGCTTCCTCTGGCAACCGTGGCTCATCAAACTCAATCTGGTCTCTATATGTTGTTGGAAACTCACTGATGAACCTTTGAATATTTTCTTTCTCATCCTTGAGGTAAGGCACATACCTCAATAGCTCTAGGAACCTGCTAGTATACTCATCATTTGTCATAGAACCCATCTGTTGCTCATAAAACTCCTTAGCTCTGTCATCATAATACCTCTCAGATAGTTACTTCTTCTTTAAAAGTCTCTCGAACTCATCCGAAATCAAATCTTCTTCCTGAATTCCCTTACATTCTTCACATCTTCCCACCAGGTATATGCTTTCCCTTTCAAACTGAAGGTGGCTATTTTTTCTTTCATGTTCTCTAAATAGTTATGCAATCTAAATAATTTATTCATCCCAGGAAACCATGCCTCTGCATCTTTTGACTTCTTCATCTATCCATCAAATGTAGGCAACTCGAATTTCTTGAACTCCTCAAGAAAGTACTCACTCCTCCTATAAGTATTATGACAGTGGCAACTATGATGATGCCTCCTGAATGAGGAACTAGAGTGATAGCCATACAAACCAGTCCTCCTTTCAGGTGTATCTAATTATCTACCACCTATGACTATGTCCCCTCTATCCAACATGTATCCAGACCAAGACTTGCTACCATAGACTCTGTTTTGTGTTCTCTTCTTGTTCTTAACTAATCCTCAACTATCCTTGTCTCTACAAGTATAAAAAACTCTGAAGGATGATTGCACTGACCCCTGATTGATTTTCCTAAGCCCTTGCAAGTCTTTCCTGAGCCTCAACCAACCTGTCATTGTCTGATTTGTAACTTTTGATCTCTTCCCTCAAACTCCTCAATGTGTCTGCTATATCAAGAGAATACTCATCTCCTTGTTGCCCAACTGATCTATAGGGAGAGTCACATGAACTATAGTCCACCATTTTTCTTATCATCTTTGATTCTCTTCTTCTTGCAAGTATACCATGTCAGATAAACCAAATAGATACCATAACCAAAATCATACCTCAATGACGTTCAGGGGAGGCTTATCTCATCTACAAAATCAGTCCACATTAGCATGATACATGTATAATCATAATCATATCAATATATCAACATCATGCATGACAATACCAACTACATACCATGACCTCATGCATAACAATACCAACTACATACCATGACCTCATGCATGACAACCATAACCATGAAAACGCATGCATAACCACGTGCATCTAGCCGCATGGGCCGAATGGGCTAACCATAACCATACCTCCCAAAGAGAGCACAACCCACTTCGATAACACTCTGTAAAATCATCCTCCAATATCTACCCACTTTAATAGACCTGCCCAGGGTAAAAATCAGTTGAGGGCTACTATGACATGACTCAACCTCCTAGATATCCTTAAGGAAATGCAGCCAACAAAACAAGACGTTCCTAACTTCCCTCAGGTGCTACAAGACCACCAAGAGCTAACCAACCACTCCAAGTGCCCAACCCTTAACTTAACTTTCTTTTTCACTAACCTCGAGCCTCAATCGCTCCCATGGCAAGGCCTCCATGCAACTAGAGCCCTCTAGTTTCTCCCACAAGCCTGATTCCCAGTGACTGTAGTCTTTTTCACTCAGTTTTGTGTCAGGGACCTCGAGATCTAAGCCATTTTTTCAGGGATATGATCCAGACCTCTGCCCAGAATTGATTGAAACTCCCAAAAATGATAAATAACACATAGACAAATCCTCTAACACAAAGCTTAATCAAGGACTTGACTTGGCCTGGTCTAACCATGAGAGTCATTCCGTCAAAGTTGAGAACATAATATTTATAGATCATGAATGCATATATAAACATAGAAATCTGAAACTTATTTGAGATTTACCAAGAAGGACTAATGCCCTATCACAATAGCTACAATAACATCTATTAAGTCATGCATTCATTAACAATTCATTTATCAATCAAACATGATAAGAGCCTTTACTTGGGTCTGTCATAAAACTATGCTTATAACCAACATATAACCAAATAAATAACAATGATAGAACAACCATTAAATCCACATAATAACAAGTACATTTACTCATTAAATACAAGAGGAACTTATAAGCTCTTATCAACATATGCGAAGGCCAACCAAGTCAGGGACTTCCATGTACCACCTGACCATCGATTGGGCTGAACCAAATATTTCTTTCATCCAATCACCCTCGTGCCATATTCAAGCATGAATGTGGGATCTCATGGGATAAAGCAATCCATAAAAACCCAAGGGAATCCATAGGTTAAACCACCTCCAGCCTCAAACTATTGTGATCTCACCTAAACTGATCTCAAGATCACAAAACCAAACTGAGCTCAGGTGCCTAAAAATTCCTTTACTATCCCATGAGGAATTTTCCTATCTCCACCCATGTGTTGAGGTATTCTCAGAGAAAACCATCTCCACCCCCAACCCTTGGTATTTTCCTGAGTCCACCTCACCTTAATCTAAAACCTTTCGGCAATCCAAATCCCAACCAAGAATGAATCCCATCACACCATGGCTATCTAGAAATGGCAAGGCAAGGCTAAACCACTATCAAAACTTGGCAAAACCCATTCCAATGATAACAAATGAACCAAATACACACATTCATATACCATGCATGCCAAAACTAGCTAGTAAATCATACATACAACCTGCTACCTACAAGTATTCCCGCTGAATCCACTTGATCCAACCTTTCCTTGTTTGATCCTTGTTTTCCTTTGCTTTCCATGTCATTCCTTTGCTTGCTTTCTTTCCTTCTCCTCTTGGGGCTCTTCTCCTCTTTCTGACTAATTACAAAACTCAACTGACAAAAGGCCCCAAACTGATGCTCTGATGTATTTTTATTATTGATGACTATAATTTCTTAATTTTTCCTCTATTTTCATTAAATTTCCTCCTCACATCCAATATGTGACCTTTCACCTTCATTTTCTAATATTTTCCATTATTTTCATAAATAAAATGCCAATAATTCCTTTTTTCCTTTTCAATGCCTTTATCAATTTCCCCTTAACCATAATAAACAACAAGTGATGCCACTAGGATGCTTTATCCAACATTCAGCTTGGAATACATGTCCCATGACCTTGGCCTTATTTTTCCTTTATTCACTTTATTACATGACTTTTAACCTGGGGTTGTTACAAGGATAGTTCCCATCCCTATCCCCTCCTCGTGGATCAATACAAGGGATTGACTGCTCGAGAGGAAAATAGAGAATCAATGGAGGAACACAATAGTTAATAGACACATAAGAGAAAGAAAATGCATAGCGAAGGATTGTATAAATTTCTTGTGGGAAGATGAGAGAGAACATGAAGAGAAAATTGCTTGTGGAGAACTAGAATATGGAGATGGTGAAAGACCAGATGAAAGATTGAACTAGATTGGATTGTCACTGAGCTAGTGCTTAGAATGATTGGGTGTTAATCCTTGTGATTTTGTATTTACATCCACTGGACTATGTGTCTATTCTTGAATGACCAATGGGAGTCTCAATGGATGATTGAACCATGTAGTGCTTATTAAATTACTATTAAACCAATGGGTGCTTGTTATTTGTCTAATGAACCTCTTGATAGGGTAATATGAGCCATTGTGATGCTTGTTGGAAGATTTGTTAAACCACTTATATAGTGGATTGAAAACCCCTATGGTTCTTTCCATGAAAAGGAAGTTGTGAAACCACCTAAATAATGGATTCAATCTCCTAGAACTAAATGATACCCATATGGAATTTTGGGTGAAGCCCTAGGATTGAACTCAAAGAGTAAGTGCGGCACTGTGGTGCTTATTACTAGAGAGTATTTGTTAAACCACATAGGCAATGAACTCCATTTACTGAGTGTTTGACCAATCCTTTGGTGTGAATCCCCTATGTAAGTATCCCCTCAAACTTTGGATCCATATTGGGGTGGTTAGCTGTAAGAGATATTGCAGTGTTTGGGTGGAGAGTTTAAGCCCTTCCTTTAGTTTCCAACCATTCCAGTACATTCAGATAAGTATAAATTTGTGCATATTTGGATCATAGGTTGTAATATCATTGTTCTACTAATGATTGTTAATGTAATCTTGTATATTCATGTGTGAATGCTTGAATATTGTTAGTACACTCACTATTAGCTATCTTGGATATCGTGGTTTCAATAATTGGTAGCGCCATCGAGTTGCTACCATATTCATGATTTATAAGCTATTTTTATGTTTGGAGTTGAGTTCCTACATGACTGTGTTCACAAGTTCTTACATTGTGAACTTTTTTGTAAACTATGAATCTCTCCAAGTTTCTTCATTGATGTTGTTTGAACTATAACTCCAATTATTGACTCAAAAGTTCACAATGTTAGAAATGCATGATAAAATTCTTATATGTGGGTTGCAAGCTTGCATTATCTATTGGAGGTCAAGGTTCAAATTTAGGATGGGCCTCTTAAGAAATTTGTCATTTGGTCATCGCCCCCTTGCTTTAAGAAAATCCCCAAATTTCCCTTTACTTTTTCCTTAGGGCCTATGCGAAAATCCGAGATCCGGGGATCGGTAGGTGGGTGATCGTCTATATCTTGGAAAAGCTTGGATATGCCATAGACCATATTTCCTTTATAAGTCGCTCATAACCAAGATTCAGAGGTTTGGAAAGGACCAACAATTACGAGGAGGCCATATTTCCCTTCCAAAGATGGATCTCATTTATAGTGTTGGTGGTTTGGCCAACCAAAAAAAACCTCACATAGCGGAACCATTCCACTAGGAAATCCGGGAGTCCAAGAATCTGGTGATGGAGAGGGAGAACATGAGGTTGCAAGTCCCGAATGACCAAATATCAACATTGGTCCATGCACTAGATTACCCTCATGCAGGAAACAAATCAAAAGATTTGTTAGTTTGGTGGTAGAGTAGGTAGAAACGAGGTGGAAAGGGTTGGATGGATAGATGTCAATGGTGGCCACTATGCCATATTCAATACATGAAGACGCATCCAGGATTCGAGGATCTGGGGGTGACTAGGGATAATAGATAGTTGGAAAGGTTGGATAGACACTAGCTAGATATAACGATGAAGTAACCCCAATCCACCTTGGGGTAAAGACCTTGTGGACCTCTCACTATGTTAACATGGCAATGCCATGGTCGGAGGGGTGCTGTAAACAGGACCACATGGCATCACTATGAGGACATGGCCTAATATAATATCTATAAACAAGGTTACGATGCAACATAATTCCTACCTAATAAATAATTATGAGGTATCTTATTTGCATGTGGAAAAGAAGATATAATGTTTATATTTGCAATCACCAATATTGAATCACCTTGTAATTAACTAAAATTGGGCTCTATTTTGACATATGTGTTCAGTAAGCCTATAGTGGTGCATATTTTAGATAATGTGGAATTTCATATTTTACACATTGTCTTTTAATGTGTGGTGGCTATTGTTATCAGCATAAAAAATTATGGTGGCATTTTCCATTATAATCCACCTCATCAATGACACTCTTCCTTATCAATATATTGATTATAATCGTACACGTTATTCTTTAATTTAATGTATTATTGTTACCATAATTCCCCTCAGAACCTAGGTTTGAGCCTTGCAGTTGATGACACACTTTAATCTTCATGCACAAACAAATAATGTTATGTGTGATGTGGTGGTAAGCAACACTTACAAAAAATTCTTATGGGACAAACACCGCATGCCCAAACCCAAGCTTTGATACCAAAGACACAATTAAATTTTAATTGGAGCCAAATAATGTGATAATTGCCATGTGGTCTTTCCCAAATAATGGTAGAAAATGCTTGAGTTATAAATGCAAAGTGGCACCATAGAGTACTAAATATTATTACTAACTCTCTTGTGTCAGGGACAAATTTTCCGCTCTCTTCTTCAATTTCATTGGCTTTATCGGTTCACTTTTTTTCAGACTGCAAATAAGGAAGAGTGAACTAGTCATTCATTTTTCTTTTAAACCAAAATGGAGACTCTAGCTTCTGTTAAAACTAATGTTATGAAGCCAACTTCTATTTCCTGTAGGTCTTCCCAGGGATTATTTTGCCTCTTCAATGTGTTGGAGCTTGCCAAGAGATGTAGAGAATTGTAGGCCTGAGGGTGATTAGTTGATTTAGGATGACAAAAAAAGCCGCCAAACTTCAAAAAATTTCTAGGGGGTTTTCCTAATGTTTTCTATGGTGAGCCTTGTATAGATCTACTAATTCCATTCTCATTTGTTGTTATGTCATTATTATGCTTCAAACCTTTTCCTTGATATGTAGGATATATGTTTTATCCTCTGAGGAGCTTGGTGTTTGAAAATTGTTTGATGACCCTTTTCATTATATGGGATGTAGTTAGAGGTGAGTCTAGGAAGCCATGGGATGACATACACTTTGTAATTGTTGGTGTACATGTCGAGGTTTGGGAAGGAAGACACCAAAGTTTATGTTGAGGATAATGTGGTAGTGATAAAAAAGGAAGCCATATCAAATGCAGAGAGTTGGATGGAAGTGGTCACAAATGATGTAAGTTGTGACCAGATGGTGAACTATGTTTGAGACTATTTATAGTAAACTGATATCTAATTTTCCCATATACTTAATTAGCAATAAATTTTTCACTTCTTTGATTGGTTTTTGTTTTTTAGAGTATTTGTCTTTATGGTTTTTAGAACTTGCTAAAGGACATAGAATGCAAACTATCTATGAAGCCAAACTAACTCTTGAGTTAAAATATTTTTCTATAGAGGATAATTTATCAGTGGATAATTCTAGTGTAAATGCATTTCAGTTCCATGGAAATCATGTTTTGTTTATTAGACATATGTTCAAATTCTTTGCGTAAATCGTACGAATAGTCACACTAGATTGATGCCTTCCTTGGAGGAGTCTTCAATCCAAGGAGAACTGAAAAGTGAGATGTTGATGAAAAGCAGGAATGGAGAAGAAGGAAATCATCAAAAAATATGAGGTTCCCCGTGCAATTAGGAATAAATGAATTGGACAGCTCTCTTAATGCACACGAGTCAAAAAAAACTTCTGAGTGAAGTGGTTCTTGAAACTATAGAAACCATGAGAAGCAGGTTTGGGTTGCAGTCAAGAAATTTGGACCTATTTCTTAAGTTTATTGGAGATGAGTAGGGAAATGCTATGCAACTAATTTAACATGTGAAATGTTGGCTTTGGTTATTACCTTCAGTCTCAACTTTATTATGACTTATAAAAGCTATTACTGTTTAATTTGTTGGAAGTATGAAGGATGGACATATAGCTGGTGAGTAGAGGAAGTTTTCTTGCTACTACAAATATACAATATAGCAATCTTACATTGGTCCATTAGATTGGATTGTCAAATTAATAAATTTACAAACTATGGCTTGGATTGCCTATTTTGCACGTGGCAAAATACATGTGAAAGAATACCTTCTTCGGCAAAGTGGATAGTTGCAAACATCAACAATTTTCTAGGGGGTTTTCCTAATGTTTTCTATTGTGAGCCTTGTATAGATCCTTTAATTCTATTCTCATTTGTTGTTATGTCATTATTATGCTTTGAACCTTTGCCTTGACATGTAGCATATCTGTTTTATCCTCTGAGGAGCTTGGCGTTTGCAAACTGTTTGATAACCATTTTATCTATATGTGATGAAGTTAGAGGTGAGTCTAGGAAGCCATGGGATGAGAGACACTTTGTAATTGTTGGTGGATATGTCGAGGTTTGGGAAGGAAGACATCAAATTTTATGCTAAGGATAATGTGGTAGTGATAAAAAAGGAAGCCATATCAAATGCAGAGAGTTGGATGGAAGTGGTAAAAAATGATGTAAGTTGTGACCAGATGGTGAACTATATTTGGGACTACTTATGGTAAACTAATATCCAATTTTCGCATGTACTTAATTAGCAATAAATTTTTCGCTTCTTTGATCGGTTTTTTATTTTATTTTAGAGTAGTAGTCTTTACAGTTTTTAGAACTTTCTAAAGGACATAGAATGCAAACTATCTATGATGCCAAACTAAATCTTGAGTTAAAATATTTTTCTATAGAGGATAATGTATCAGTGGATAATTCTAGTGTCAATGCATTTCAGTTCCATGGAAATCATGTTTTGTTGTTTAGAAATATGTTCAAATTCTTTGCTTAAATCATATGAATAGTCACACTCAATTGATGCCTTCTTTGGAGGAGTCTTCAATCCAAAGAGAACTGAAAAGTGAGATGTTGATGAAATGTAGGAATGGAGAAGAAGGAAATCATCAAAAAATATGAGGTTCCCTGTGCAATTAGGAATAAAGGAATTGGACAGTTCTCTTAACGCACACGAGTCAAAAAAAACTTTTGAGTGAATTGGTGCTTGAAGCTATAGAAACCATGAGAAGTAGGTTTGGGTTGTAGTCCATAAATTTGGATCTATTTATTAATTTTATTGGAGATGAGTAGGGAAATTCTATGCAACTAATAACATGTGAAATGTTGGCTTTGGTCATTACCTTCAGTCTCAACTTTATTATGACTTATACAAGCTATTAGTGTTTAATCTATTGGGATTATGAAGGATGGACATATAGCTGGTGAGTAGAGGGAGATTTCTTGGTGCTACAAATATACAATATAGCAATCTTACATTGTTCCATTAGATTGGATTGTCAAATTAATAAAGTTACAATTATGGGCTTGGATTGCCTATTTTGCGCTTAACCAAGATACATGTGAAAAAATACTTACTTCAGCAAACTAGATAGCTACAAACATCAACAATGCATTCTTAAAAGCTATTTAAGACACTTCCATCAACAAAAATACTTTCTAGAAATTTAGATACATTGCCATCAACAACAAAAATGTTATCTGAAAAGTTATATTTTTGTATGCAAAAACAATACAATTTAGAAAGATCTAAAACCTCATAGCTTTAGTAAACAAATTCTACATACAAATGGTGTGTATATATATATGTAAAAGCAAGATGTTGGTGGCTATTTAGTAACTGTGAATGAAATGAGTTTTTAGAAAATATTTATTAGTCTTTTCCTCTTTTTTCTACATTTTCTAATGAACCAATTGTTACACTGAATGTTTTGTGGCCAATCTGTTCCATTATCTAATAGTGTTCCTTTCTTTCTTTTTTTCTAAAAATCGTTCAATTTTCAAACACTAAATTCTCCACAACTTCCATAACTTACTGACCCTTACAAAAGTGCATAAAGTGTGTAAAGCATAGAGGGTTGACCTTCCCAATATGTCCTCCAAAGTTGTGCCCATGAGAGATAGGGTTGATTTGGTAGAAGAGGACTTAAATTTTGATAGTGCACACGATATCTTACATTCATTAATAAAATATGATATTACATATATACAGGAGTATTGTCTCAAGATAGGAAAACTATCTTGGACACACAATCTGTTGGTTGAGAGAACATCTCAACCACACACAAATAGAGGATGCGCAAGCACGCTCGACCAACAGGAGAGGGGAATTGCTCCGAAACCCATGATTTCACTAAGTGAATTTCAGAGTGAAATAGAGGATGCGCAAGCACGCTCGACCAATTCCTTCCTAAGCGCTAAGATCTCATCTTCCTCAAACTTCAAGCTCTTTCCTAGATCATAAGCTTATTCTCTGAGTTGAGTTGATTTGAGTTGATACGTACCCAGATAAGTCCCTAACCCAATATTGCGACCGCCCACCCAATTCCCAAGAAATGTGGATCGCTTGTTCCAGGTAGACCATAGCGTAAAGCCATCTATGTTAGGGACCTTAGACTCTTCGTGCTCCCAAGTTTCAACAAGCAAAATAATATCAGCATCATTTGAGATCCAACTTAGCTTGGGGCCTTTGTTCCATGGAAAACCCTAACAGTTCCAAGAAATAATCTGGAGCATGTTGAATTGCTATTTATTACTATATTTTTGGTTTCTATCTCGAATAAAGTCTTTTCTATTTCTGATTATTGCCCATTTTCCTTCCTTTCTAGCTTCTTTTACCTTTTGAACCTCCTTTCTTAATTTTGCTTGATCTTTTGGAATGAGATCTTCATTTATAAATATTCCCATTCCTTTTAGACTTGAGGTCTTACTAAGTATGTCGTACTTATGATCAGTAGAGCTCACCTTTATTCGAATCAGTCTTCCTTTATTCTCAGTTAATTTCCCTAACCTTGTTGCTTCTGTGAGACACGTTGTTTCAATTTGTAATCTATTATGTAATTCTGTCTTGGATATGGCTAAAGTATCCTCATCTACCTCCTCTTTTAAACCGAAGATTATAAGGTTCAAGGCCCTTTTGTTACGCTCATGGTCTAATTCTATTAATTTTTTCATTTCATCTTTAATTGGTTTGATATCTAGTTTATCTGCCACATTATTTAGGGTGAGGCGGCTATTAACTTTTTCTTCTAGTTCTTTAATCATGTCCTTCATTTTAAGACTCTCTAAAATATCAGCATCTCCTTGCTGGGATGTTTGGTTAGTATCTTGGTTTTGTTTTTCTATAGCCTGCAACCTAGTCTCCATTGCCTCCATTTTATTCTCTAAAGTTCTATTTTATTTTCTATTTGTTTTTGGATCTTGTCTTCAAGAGATGCAAATTTATTTTCCAGCATGGCTTCTAACTTTGTTTGTAGCTTGACTTCTCTTTCTTATCTATGTTTCTCTAAAGACTCTATATACTCATAAAAGCCTTGTAGAGTAATTGTGCTAGGTATGCCCTTGGTAATCTTTGGTAGCTGTGGTGAAATATTCATACTTGAAAATATATGAGAAAATATGTATTAGAAAAAGATAAGGAATGTGTGCACCTGATATCAACAAATCTGACTGCAGATCGCACGTGCCCACCGCAGCCCGCAGACCTGATTGGATCGGGAGCAATATTCTCGAAAACAATGGTCGTTGCAATTTTCTGGACAAGAAAAGGATAATTTTGCAAGAGCGGAAACCCTAGAGCTGAAATTGAAACCCTAGAGTGCATCGACTGTTGCACTATTCTCTGAAGGGGGTTCGAAGTGCCGTGGTATTTCCTCTTATTCGTTTGGTCTAAGGCCTGGAGCAATTTTCTCGAAAAACAATGGCTACTGCAATGTGCCTTACTTCGCTGGTTCTGAAATGAATGATCAATCCACTGATTCGCAAACAATGCAAGCCCCATAATGTAATCTGTGAGCCTCAGAATGCTAGGAACCGGAGCGAATATATAGACACAGAACCGAAGCGAGTATATGGTTTAGAATTGGTTTTAGACCGCCGAGTTTAGAAGATATGCGATCTGCGAGCCTCAGTATGCTAAATGGAATCTTGATCTCCGTTCACAAGTCTTCCCCAAATCGCTGCGTTTAAAATTGCGGGTGAAGTCAAGTAATAAAACCTTTGACTCAGTTTCGAGACTTGACTTTTGGAGAACACGCTCATCGAATTGTCCGCCCTGTCACGTATTCCAAATGTTGAACGTTTTACCCTTTTGTTACATTACATTTTGTAACCATAAAAACCCTATTTCTGAAAATGAAATGATATTGTAAGCATAAAAACCCTATTTCTGAAAATGAAATGAATCAGTCATAAACTCGTGGCCTTTCTGTTTTATTGCAGAATGATAGGAACTAGAGCGAATATATAAACACAGAACCGAAGCAATTATATAGTTTAGAATTGGTTTCAGACTGCGGAGTTCAGAAGATATGCGATCTATTATTAATTTACAATACATAATGCTATTAGATAATTATTTTTATAGACTTCATCCACAATCAGGGAGTTATAGCAAACTTTATTTGGTCATTAATCTTAAATTCATCTATCTTCAATTTACACTCCTTGTTAGCATACTTCTATGCTTCTCTATTGAAGTCTCTTATGACATGAAAATATGCTTTGGATGTGATATCTTTAGCAATTTCCCTGATTCTTTTCATGATGTTTTCCATATATTTCTCCTTTGGGAGGGAGCCTTTGACCAGATATTATGGGTGTGGGTTTAGGAGAGAATCTCTTATAACCATAAGTGTGTCCACATGATGTTATTTGATTGAATCTCCCATGATTGTAATGTGATTCATGATTAAAGAAAAACTCTTCAGGATAAATCACATCAGTGTTTTAGGATCTAAGCATTTCAAACCTAGGTTCATCACGAGGAGAAAGATGAATAGTGAGATCAACAAATTACATAATTATAGTAGAGATAAACTCCAAATGGTATAAAAATCATTAAAAGTATCTAGTCAAAATTACTATAATAATTATTATTTTTGGTCTAATAATAAATGAAAAAACCAACTAAATAGAAATTTCTTTAAGATTATAAATTATAAATAAACAATTTTAAGAGATTATGTTATAATTATTTTATTCGTGTCCAATAGTAAATGAATAAAAAATAAACAATTCAAATATAATAAAGAACTATATTATAATTTATTTATTTTTGGTCAAATAATAAATGAATAAACTAACTATAAATGAATAATTTTAAGACATTATGCTATAATTATTTTATTCTTGTCCAATAGTAAATGAATAAAAAATAAACAATTCAAATATAATAAAAAACTATATTATAATTATAACATCTTTAGGTAAAAATCACATAAGAGATATTCTTGTCAACGCATTTCGAACCAGCTAGTATGGTTCATCTTCAGGACAAGATGAGGAACTAGATCTAGGCATTGTAATAAATAGATGTAGAGAGCTGCTAACTAGCCATTAGCGAGTAACAACTAGTTTGACTAAGGGCAAAAATTAGTAATGGTTTTGACCAAAAAGGGTAAGGGAATCTAATTAAAGAATTTAAAAATATATTTTGATAAAATAATATTATAAAACAAGTAGTTATAATATGTTGACTTAATAAAATAATTAATTTTTATTAAAATAAATAATAAATAATAAATAAAAATTAACCCCTTATAACCTTATTAATGAATATTATTATATATAATATTCTTAAAAATATTAATATTAATGGTTTAATCCTATTCATATCCCCAAATATTAACTAATATAAAAATAATTTTAGAGAGTCATAAACTAAATAATAGGTGGATTAACAAATAATAATATTATAAAAATATAAATAATATTAAAAAGTAATAATAAAATTGTTTAGGGGAATAATGAATATTAAAATAATTAGTAATAATATTAAATAGCAATAAATTTGAGATACTATAAATTAAAAAAATACAAAATTGTTAAAATTATATATATATAGGAAGAAAGTGCAGGAATCCAACATCTGCTGATACTCCAACCATCATCTCTATTTAAATTAACAAGTCTCTTTTCAATTTCTAAGGCCTCCCTAAATTTACAATGATGAAAATGGTCAATCCTTGCAATGACCCTAGCCTCTTCAATGCAGATGTGATGATTGGTTTTTTCTGCATGCTCTGCCAAAGCGGAGGAGTGAGACCTTCCATGCTTGATGTCGGCAGCATGTTCACAAATCCTTTGGTTTATTGATTGATCGGTCTCACCAATATAAGGAGTTCCACAAGAACAAGGAATGATGTAAACACCCTTCCCATCCTTGGGGTTAACCGGGTCCTTAACAGAATGAAGAGAACTCCGAATAGTGTTAAGGGGCCTAAAAGAAGAATGAATCTTATGTTTCTTCAAGATCCTAGTGATTTTATCTATGGTCCCTTGAATAAAAGGAAGATGAACTCTAGAAGACCAATCCTTGGGATCAATCTTACTCTTAGGACCTTTTTCAACATTTAGAAAAGCCCTAAGACCTTGAGACTTACTATAACCATTCTTATTAAAAACTTTAAGGAGGTGGGTTTTCTCATCTTCAAGGTGATTTTCGTCAGAAACTCGCAACGCCCGAGTGGCTAAGGTGTTGAGAACGCCTAGCTTTTGAGCAGGAAAATGATGGGAACTAGCATGGAGATATTGCTCTGTGTGAGTTTTCTTCTGAAAAACTTGATGAGAAAAAGACTCCTCATCCTTATTTGATATAAGAACGTCAAGAAAAGGTAGGCTACCATCAACTTCGAATTCCATGATGAACTTTATGTAACTCGATTGACTATTAAGATGATGGTAAAACATCTCCAAATTCTCTTTACCATGAGACCAGACGACATAAGTGTCATCCACAAACCTTTTCCAAATTTTGGGTTGGTAAAGAGAAGAAGACAAGTCTTTGGATTCAAAATCCTCCATGAAGAGATTGGCCACAACGGGGTAAAGGGGAGAACCCATAGCCACATTGCAGGTTTGCTCATAGAATTCACCCTCGAAACTAAATAAAGTAGAGGTGAGACAAATTTTAACTAAAAAAGCAGTATCGGGATCAGTGATGCGATTGATAACGTCAATGGCCTCGTTAATGGGGATATTAGTGAATAAGGAGACCACGTCAAAACTCACCAGCTGATCCTCGGGGTAAGATCTAAAATCCTTTAATTCGTTAACGAATGAAGATGAATCTTTAACAAAGGATTCAGTGTGGCCAACGAGAGGTTTGAGCTTATTAGCAAGAAATTTTGCTAAAATATAAGTTGGCCCACCAATAGTATTGACAATGGGGCGAAGAGGGACCCCCTCCTTATGGATCTTGGGGAGATCATAGATCCTGGGAGTGAGAGGGTTGCCTTCGATAAGTTTCTTGCTAAGGGAGCTAACAGTGCTACTCGATTTTATGGCTAGAGCAACTATTTTAGAAATCTTTTTTAGGGGGTTCTTAGCAAGATTTCTGTAGCTTCTGCTATTGCAAAGGTGATCTAACATCTTTTTCCAGTAATCCTCCTTGTTAAGAATGAAAGCTGCACCCCCTTTGTCAGCTTTTAGAACAACAATGTCCTTGTTATTGTTCAAGGATTTGAGAGCTTCAAACTCAGGTTTGCTAAGGTTGCTCCTAGGGGGTTTAGCCTTTCTAAGGATAACCGCACAATCCTGCCTAATAATATCTTTAGTGGAATCGGGTAAATCTCGAATCCTGAATTCAATGTCACAAATAATATCATTCATAAGAATTTTTCTAGGAGCTACAACAAAGTTTAAACCTTTTTCTAAAAGACTAAAAATAGAGAAATTGGAAAGATTAACAACCTTATTTCTTGAATAAGAAGCCTTTTTATCACTAGAAATATTTTCTAAAGAAATCGAAGAAATATTATTACTATCAATATTAATATTATTATTAAGTTCAAGGTTAATATAATGGTTTGCATTATTATTATTACTAATAAGCTCAAATTTTTTTATTACTATTATTATTATCAAATTCATTATTATTGTAAATTAATAGCAGATCGCATATCTTCTGAACTCAGCGGTCTGAAACCAATTCTAAACTATATACTCGCTTCGGTTATGTGTCTATATATTCGCTCCGGTTCCTAGCATTCTGCAGTTAAATAAACAATTAATAGTGGTTGGCTCTTCTTCTCTATTGTTTTGCTTCAATCGTGAATCACATTATAGTTATGGGAGATTCAATCAAAGAACATCATGTGGACACACTTATGGTTATGAGATATTCTCTCCTAAACCCACACCTACAATATCTGGTCAAAGGCTCCCTCCCAAAGGATAAATATATGGAAAACATCATGAAAAGAATCAAGGAAATTGTTGAAGATATCACATCCAAAGCAAATTTTCATGTCATAAGAGACTTCAATAGAGAAGCATAGAAGTATGCTAACAAGGACTGTAAATTGAAGATAGATGAATTTAAGATTAATGACCAAATAAAGTTTGCTATAACTCCCTGATTGTGGATGAAGTCTATAAAAATAATTCTCTAATAGCATTATGTATTGTAAATTTTGTGTTTTGTTGGGGCAGTGTTGTAAGATATTCACCTACAAAACCCCTTTTTTGTTGAGCAAATATATTCTCCTCAAGAAAATATGTATTCCTACCCTCTTTTGTTGAGCAGATATATTCTCCTCAAGAAAATATGTATTCCTACCCTCTTTTGTTGAGCAGATATATTCTCCTCAAGAAAAAATGTATTCCTACAGAAAGGAGAAAATAATTGGAAAATTTCGAAGAATTTTGATGTATTTGTTGTGAACCAACCTTAGAACTATATAATACCAATATTCTATGTAAGTGTTATAACGATGAGGGTTTCTTGGAGCTCTGTAACCCTAATGGTCACGCGGTCGTGAGGTAGGCGGCGTGGAATACCTTGAAAACAAGCAGAAAAGAGGCACAGAAAACAAGCGGACAAGAGGCACAGAAATGAAAGAGTAAGTCAGGAGGGGAGAGATCCCCTCCTATAGAGGTGCAGCAGCAGGAGAGGGAACAAGTAACAGCAAACCGAAGGAAGACCTCGGAGCAAGATGGCAGGCAGGAAGCAAAGGAAAATGTTTACCGTGTGCAATGGAAAAACTGAGATTTGTTATCCCTATGAACAAACTTGAGCACTATAGAAGTTACATGAAGTACCATGCATTATTATGCAAGTTCATCGGGGTCTGGCTATCCGAGAAAGACCTAACAAGATGGATACAACAGAAATGGCAACCCCAAGGCCATATAGAGTTGAAGCTAGGCACACATGGCTCTTTTACGGTAATCTTCTCAAACCTGCAAGATAAAGAGAAAGTGTTTGAAAATGGTCCATATTTTCATAATAATGCAAGTTTATTTATGAGGCACTGGGAGGAATGCTATAACCTAGATAAAGAAAAATTCCTAGCAGCGCCCGTGTGGGTAAGATTGTTTGGATTACCCATGGATTTTTGGGATCCAGAGATCCTAGAAGGAATAGGGAATACCATAGGCAGCTTTGTTAAAATAGTTGAATCAACCAAGAAAGGAAGATATACATCCTATGCAAGAATCTGCGTATATATGAACATAGCGAACCCTATCCCAGGGGCAGTAGAACTAGAATATCACGAAGAGGTGTGGTAGCAGGCACTGGACTATGAACACATCCCGTTTAGATGTAGAAAATGCCATGAATATGGGCACCTCTACAAGGAATGCCTCCTTAATGCCGAGGAGGAAGAATGAAAGACCAAGCAACAGAGGAAAATTACATAAGACAATGAAGGGTTCCAAGAGATAAAAAACAGGAAAAGACTCGCAAAGGAAACCCCCTAAAGACGGAAAAAAAGAACAACCAATCAAAACAAATAAGGAAAATCGATTTGAAATCCTCCAGGTAGAAGAATAAGATTCAGAGATCCGAGTAATGGACTATCAGGAGGAAAAAGAACAAGAAAGCAGACCAAGTCAAGACACAAACAACACTAAACAAAAAACCTAAAGAGAATCAGGGGAAAAGGTAGGAAAAGAAAATGAGGATAAACAGGAAAATGAAGTAATGGAAATAGAAATCAGCAAAGGGGAAGACCCAACAACAGAAGAAGAAATTCTAAGGAAACTTCTGGACAAATGGAGACACTTGGATGAGAGGTTTATCCCAGAAGAGGATAAAAAATCATACAAGGAAATCTTTCAAAAATATAAAGAAAAACAAGAGCAAGGAAACACAGGAATGAATGAGCAACTAGGCATACAACCGGAAATTAAGCAAGAACAAAAAAGTAAAGGGAAAGGAGGGAAAAAAAGAGGAAGAAAGAATCTTCAGGAGTCAATACAAGTCATGGGAAAAATGTTAGTTAATACGGGAAGAGTAGTACCGCTCTCAGTGGTCTTCCACCAAACAACCCCACCTACCCAATGATAATTACATCATGGAACATTAGGGGTTTGAACAGTAAAGGTAAGCAGAGATACCTAGTAGAAAGGATTAAAAGAGAAAAACCCCAAATTATGCTGTTACAAGAAACAAAAATAACAGGGGGGGAAATGGAGGAGATTCTCAAAAAAATAAAGCCAACTTATGAATATATGACAATTGATGCAAAAGGTAGCGTGGGGGGAATTGCAATCATGTGGAACCCTATAGAAGTTACTGTAGACTACTGGATAGGAATGAAGGCGATTCTCTCAGGGAGATTCAGACTGACAGGCCACAAAGACCGGTTCTTAGTTTCGGTGGTTTACGGACCCCATATAACAGTGGAAAGAGAGAACTTCCTCACACATCTGCAACAGTTGGGACACATGCACACAGAAAAATTATGGTTGATAGCGGGTGATTTTAACATGATCACTTCAAAAGAGGAAAAGAAGGGGGGACTGCAACGGGAGGACGCAGACATGGAAGGATTTAGGGAAACACAATCAGCTCTAAAAATGATTGATATAAACACCATCAATGGAAAATACACTTGGAATAACAGAAGAGGAGGTAGTAGGCAGATTGCTTCTAGGTTGGATAGGTTCCTAGCAACAAAACACTTTCTTGGGAAAGACATATTTTATGAAGCGACTATCCTCCCATGCCAAGGATCAGACCACTGGCCCATAAAACTAGAAATTTCCACGAACAATCAAAACCAAAACAGACCTTTCAGGTTTGAAGCTTTTTGGCTGCGAGAACCAATATTCATAGAAAAAATGGAGAACTGGTGGCAGAGTAGTGAGGTAGAAATAAAAGGAAGGAACAAGATGCACACACTCCATTTAAGATTAAATGGCTAAAAGGCAAAATTAAGAAATGGAATAAAGAATAATTTGGCAATATTCAAAAAGACCAAGAAAAGCTTCAAACAAACATGAAAAGGATACAACAGAAAACAATAGAAGAAGGGAGAACAGAGGAACTAGCGCAGGAAGAAGGAGGGGTTTTAAACAGACTGGAGGAATGAAGAAAACAGGAGGAAATTCTATGGAGACAAAAATCAAGAGTACAATGGCTGAAAGAGGGGGAAAGAAATACAAAATTCTTCCACAGAGCTATGCAGTAGCATAGGCAACAGAATAGAATTTTCTCCCTAAGAGATAACCAAGGCAATAGGTTAACTCAGAAAGAGGAAATGAAAAGACTACTGATACAACACTTCAAAGGCATTCTGACAGAGACGCAAAGCAATAGAGAAGAAAACATAGAAAAGATAAGTCAATACATTCCTAAAAAGGTGAATCGAGAGAAAAACATGGCACTCCTAAGGGTAATCACTGAAAAAGAGGTAGAGGAGACAGTGAAGACAATGGCAAAGAACAAGGCCCCAGGACCGGATGGATATACAGTAGAATTCTTCCAAGCAACCTGGAGTTTTATGAAGCAAGACATTGTAAAGGCAGTGGAAGAATCAAGATGTATGAAAAGAATGCACCCAGCATGGAATGCTACCTTCCTAGCATTGATACCGAAGATAGAAAAGGCTGATGAACCTCAAGGTTTTAGACCAATAGCACTATGTAATGTAATATACAAAATTCTAGCCACCATAATGGTGAAAAGATTAAAATCAATACTCCCAGAATTGATTGCAGAAGAACAAACAGGGTTTGTGAAAGGTAGACAGATAGTGGATGGAATCATAGTGGCACAAGAGGCAATTCATTCATTGAAGAATTTGCGACACAAAGGAATGATGATCAAACTCGACTTGGGAAAAGCTATGACAAGCTAAGCTAGGAATACCTCCAAAGAATCCTCAAAGCTTATGGGTTTGATGATAGATGGATAGAATGGATAATGTCCATGATATCCACTCCAAGCATGTCCATACTGTTAAATGGAGCACCTACAGAAACCTTCAAGCCATCCCGTGGGCTTAGACAAGGGGATCCACTGTCACCGTTCTTGTTCATAATAGCAGCGGGCGGTTTGGGTAGATTGATAAAAGCAAGAGTAAATAGTGGGAAACTTAAAGGCCTTAGATTATGGGGAGAAGAACTAACCATTACACATCAACAATTTGTAGATGATGTAATGATGTATAGTCAAGCCAATCTTAAGGAAGCGAAGAAACTACTGGAAATTCTTGAAGAGTTTACAAAAGCATTAGGGACAGAGATAAATAAGGATAAAATTGAAATTTTATTTTTCAATACCCCAATGAATTCACAAGAATTCCTAGCCAGAAAAATGGGGTTCAGAATTGGGAAGTTCCCAACCAAATATCTGGGAGTGCAGCTGAGTGACACGCAAAATAGAATAGCGAATTGGGGAGGCCTGATAGGGAGAATTCAAAAAAGAATGGACAACTGGATGTTCATAACGTTGAACATACCGAGTCGCCTCATCCTCCTGAAGTCGGTCCTCCAAGCTATGCCAATATACCAAATGGCTAGCCAAGCTATCCCAAGAACTATATGCCAAAAAATGGTGGAGATTTTCAAAAAAAAATCTATGGCAAGGAACAAGCAAAACTAAAAAGTGGGCGCTGCTCTCATGGAAATGGCTGAGTAAATATTTAACAGAAGGAGGTTTAGGGTTGCGGGATCCATATATATTAAACCAAGTAATGGGTGCGAAACTATGGTGGAGGTGGATTCAAGGAGGAGAAGATCTATGGAAAACGCTATGGGAAAAGAAATATGAGATGGCAAGGTCCCCTGAAGGAAAACTGCGAAGCCAATCAGAAAAGAAAGGCTCAGCAATTTGGAACCTAGCAAGGTCAAATAGGGACCTGGTAAGAGAGCATAGTTTTTGGGAAATCAGGGAAGGCGACAAAGCAAACTTCTGGCAGGAGGCTTGGCAGCAGAGAGAAACCCTCAACCAGCGACCCCATCTCCAAGACATTCAACAGTTCACCACCCAAATGGAGGAAGATGTAGCCAGGAACTATTGGCTACCTGAAAAGGATGGTTACTGGAGAAAATGGAAAATGAAAAACGACTGGCAAGAAGCACCAGACACAGAACAATGGGTAAATTACAATAAGGAAATGGCGACAAGGAAAATTGTAATCAAAGACGGTTCAGACATAATAAGGTGAGGAAAACGCATCAAAGGAATGTTTACGATAACAGAAGGATATCATATAAAGGCCAGAAGAACTAGCAACCCAGACATCAAAAAGTGGGATAGAATTTGGCAAATAAAAACTTGGCCAAAGGTGATGCTTTTTACCTAGATATCGTCCCATGGGCAAGCCTTAACCTGGGACCAGTTGAGAATGAAGGGGACAAACAGACCATCGCACTGTGTCCTCTGCCAGGAACAAGAAGAAACAATGGAGCACTTGACAAACTCCTGTAGCATTAGCAATACCTTGTGGCAAAAACATCAACAGCTCTTTGAGATTAGTGACAGAGATACAAGTAGCATAACTACAACTGTAGAGAAATGGAGGAGCAAACCATACTGTAACATAATCTTGAACCGAGCCTAGAATCTATCCATAGGGTTCCTCCAATGGAACATATGGAAGGCTAGAAACCGATTGATATTCAAAGAAGATGGAAAAAATAAGAAGGAAATATGGAGCCAAACTATACAGAACATAAGAGAAACCATCATCCTTGAAAAATGGAATGATGAAGACTGGAAAACAGACCCAACGGAGACACGCATTCTGAATCGCTTGCAAATTAAAATAAGCACCACAGGCATGGCTGGAAGAGAACATAAAGCAGGTAAAGCTGGGGAAGAAGACCACTACAGGAACCCACCACAGGGATTCACAAAACTAAACTTTGATGGTGCAGCAAAAGGAAATCCAGGGGAAGCGGGCATAGGAGGGATATTCAGAGATGATGGAGGTAGAACTTGCTGGGTTTATGTGATGGACTGCGGAATGGCATCAAATAATGAGGTCGAATTCCATGCGTTGAACAGGGGGATAGCAATAGCTATCAGAGAAGGGTATCAAAAACTCCAGATAGAAGGAGATTCAATGCTCGTGATAGAAACACTCAAACAACTACAACAAGGAGTACCAGCAGAGAAGCTGAGTAAAAGTTGGCGGACGGCATGGATAGTAACAAAAATAAGCCACCAACTGAGGAAGATAGCCTATATCATACCGTCCCATGTAAGACGTAAAGGAAATGCTCCTGCAGATTACCTTGCGAACTGGGGATGTCGGAAAGGGGAGCAACAACTGGATGCAGGCGCGGAAGAGCTCCACCAACAAGAGGATATGGAGCAATTGTTACAAATGATAGAACAAGACAGAGCCCAAAGCGAGCATCTAGAGAATTCGCTCGGACATGACGGGAGCGGGGAGGGAAAAGGACAGCCGCAAGAGGAACAGTACAGGATGGAGGTGGAGCAGGACAGGATAAGATCGGAGTTCAGTAGGATGACGGAGGTGGGCAGCGAAAGGACCATACCTGAGAGTACGGGAGCAGAGATGGAAAGGAATGGAAGAGGAGAGGGTAGGACAGCAAACCCGAGGACGAGCAATGAATTAAGGCCAAGTGGCAGGGCAGAGTTAGCGACCCGACGGCAAGAGCAGCCGGGAGAGGAAAGTAGTAAATGAAGGACGGTGGACAGGACAGGAGGGTAGCATCCCAAAGTAGGAGGGAAGGGAGGTGTGCCAAGGCGAAAACAGGACAGCTGGTGGTTACGACAAAAGGAGGGAATGAAAAAGGAATAAAGTATAAGGAAAAGGGGAAAAAGGTATTTTGCATGCAGAAGAGAAAGAAGAAAGGTGGCGAGAATGAAAGAGCAGGCAGCAAGAGGAAGAAGAAGGAGCAAGCCAGGAGAAGCATGGTGAAAGGGTATGTGACTTCTCTAGTCTTAAACTGTGAAAGTGTAAATTGTCTGGAATATAGGTTAGAAATGCAGTATGGTACGCATATCTGGTCTGAGCAATTCAATTATCATAGCATTCTCAGAGGTCTGAAAGAAAATCACCTCGAAGAGAACTTGGGTGTCAGGGACAGAGAGAAAGTTAAGAGAGATGGTGAGAAATCTAAGAGCCATGGCTTGGATGAACCATTTTTAACTGACCCCCACCTTAGAATAGAGGCCCTGGTGTCCCATGCTCTAGGGAAAGGAAGAATGCCTGCCGCCCTGGAAGAAGGCAGTGGGGAAAGGAAACTCCAGAATCCATGGGGGATGGAGTTGCACCCTAGGGAGAGGGGAGAACTCTTAGCCAACATAAACCTGGCAGGCAACTCTGAGAAAACCACCCCAAGGGAAGGCCTCTGTAAACCAATCCGCACCAGGGGCGAACCATCGAGGGAGAGAAGGCAAAATGACCAAATGTGGGTTTCTTGCATGGACAGGGCTAAGCAAAGTAGCCATGGGTACCCCACGACCAGAAGAATTATTAAAACCAAAGCCAAGCAAAGTAGGGGAGGCTGCCAGAGGTCAAACATACAGAGAGAGAAAAACTGGAGGATTGGAAACAAGAGGTGGGGGTGGGGGGGTGGGGGAGAAACTCCACGGATAATAATGTAAACTTAAATGATAAGACTGACATTTGTGTTTACTCTGTGATAGGTTTCACAACAGAACAGGGCAGGATCGAGAAACAGAACAAAGAGAAACAAGAAAAGAGTGTTAAAGGCAAAGCGGAAAGAAGAATGGCCCCTAGGAGAAGCAAGAGGAATGCCAAGAAAGAAGAAGGCACCAGCAGTCAGGGACAAAAAAGGGGCAAGAAGCTTGACGGAGCTCAAATGAAGAAGATAATAGACACCTACATGGAAAGGGTCCTGAAGGAGGTTAGAGACCAGATTTGGAACTGGGAACGTGATTTAAGAAACAACCTCAAGAGCAGAGACATACCCATGGAAGAATGGGAAGAAATACTGCAGGACCTGGGGACAACAAATGGCAGGCAATCGTTGTTCAAAAAGACCCTACAGCAATATTGGATCATGAAATATATTGTAGCCCGGGCCATGACTCTTCACCATGAACACATGGAAGGAGAGGTTCTGGACAAATAGGAAAGTAACAAGGAGAAGGACCCAATCCGAGCAGAAATTCTCAAGGATATAGCGACTGTTCAGATCCAGACCTACAGGAACAATCTCGCACTGGGAAGGATCGAACAGACTCTGTTAGAGATCAAATGGAAGCTGGTTCAGGGACGTGAGCTTCCAGGCCCTGGTGTAAAGGCTTCAGGTCCAAGTGCAAAGGCTTCAGTCCAGATAGCATCCTCAGATGAGGACTAGCCTAGTAATCTTGATAGTTCTATCTTTGAATTTTGATTTAGATGAAGGAAATAAGTAGATATGTTTTGTTCTTTAGTGGCAATAGTAGAGACAGTCTCAAACATTATAGACACAGTGGGTGGATCCTCATGAACTTATTCAAATTTTGGAATGGTTTCAATGCTGACCAGTGGTCACCTGGTTTCCTCCGGGCAGGTGACTAACTGAAGGTTTTGGATGTAAAAAATATTTTTTGAAAATAGCTAATACATAGAGGCCTACAATACTTACAAAAAGAAAATATAATACCAATACTCTTTCCCATTTTAAAAGAAATTTTATTGTTAAATTTTATTTTCATGTGATATGCATATTATGATTTTTTTCCTAGAAAAAATGTTTATAATTTTATTAATAATAAAAAAATCAATTACACTACAACACATCCTTCATTCTAAGCTATACATCATCTCTATTTTAATCAAGTTGTTGTTGTTGTTGTTGTTGGATTTATTTTTTTTTCTCTATTAATATAATTCATTTTTTAATATTTTAATTTGATAAGTTTTAATAATTTATTTTTTTATTTATTTCTTTAAAATTATTGTTGAGGGTTTTCTAAATATGGCTTGCATTGTAGCAGGGAATTCTCCCTCTGTTTTGGGCTCTTGCAGGTCCCCGTCCTTGCATGATTCTGAGATTGAAATCTGTACAGGTTCCCCTCGGAATCATGGCTTTCAGACGCCCAAGAGTGGGGGTATTCAGACTAGTTTTGCGGGGTCTCAGCTTCGGCATGTGTTGGCAATCAGAGATGAGAATCTTCTGCGGAGCGATGGGGGAAAAAACCCGGTGAAAAAAGTGCAGCAGAGGGCCGTGTCTCTGTGTGTCGGTGTCCCAGAGGAGAAGAGCCTGGAGAATGATTTGGTTTCTGGCTGCAAGGGCCCCTCGTCGCCACTCAAGAGGAAACGCCCGCCGAGGCTGGATCTTCCTCTCCAGCTGCCTGGTGTAGAGGCGCAATATGCAGCGGTCGTGGAGCAGCCGATGGAGATCAATGAAGAGGGTTTTCACTACGCGGTTTCGTGCAAAAAGGGCCGGCGAGAATTCATGGAGGATACCCACAAGGCCATTCTCAATGTTCTTAGCGATTCCAAACAAGCTATAGCCACAATCAAATTAGTGTTGGATTGCTACAGCCAGCAGTGGATCTGCATCTCGAACCTACCAGATCAGCCTGCAAAGGTACCAATTCTGGCAATACACATCGACTGGTTTGCAGAGCTGAAATGGCAGGTTAGCAAGCCTCTGCATAGGGATTTCTTTGGCATAGATGGTGTCGTTGTCCTCTCTGCCGTAAGCAAGCAGTGGATCTGCTTCTCAAACTTGCCAGATATGCTTGCAGAGGAGAAATCCCCTCCCTATCATCGCCATGGCAGATCTGCTCTCGGACGCACAAGAGGCCCTGGCACTATGTCTAGGCACTTCTTTGACTCCTTTCAGATCCAAATTTCTCAACCTACAGGTAGAACCATCCTGCAATGGGTCAGTTCTTCAGATCTGGTGCTGGATCTCAAACTGGATCTAGAACGGCGGATTGGGATCCCTTCAGGCCTTCAGAGACTTCTCTTTCAAGGTAAACAACTTGAAGACCTTCTTCCTCTTTCTTCTTACAGCATTACCAAAAAGAGCTCTTGGTGTTGACCCTTCGTTTGAGAAGAGGTGCAACACGACAGTCATCCTCTGCTCCTCCTTTCTCTTACAAAGATGCAGTACACTCTGAGAACCCCAAACCCCCGGAAGCCCTTAAACCTAAGCCTTTTTTGGTTGACAAGATAGAGGAAGTTCCCTCTGTTGAAATCACCCATGAAGGTCTTGCAATCCAACTTCAAGAATTTGCAGAAAGAGCCATCATTTGTAGATTTAACAGACTGTGGCCGCGATCTCAGGATCTCTATGCATGGATCCATGCAAACTGGACTCATCATTGTAAGATCAGTTTCTGTTCAAAAGGATACTTCATTGTTCTATTTGATGACAGTAAGCATTATGAAAAGGCTTTAGAAGAAGGCCCTTGGTTCATGGGAACTGCAGGGCTCTTCTTGACTCCTTGGTTCCCAGATTTTGATCCAGCAACTGCAGTCATTACCAGGACACCTGTATGGATCAGGCTTCCAAACTTACCTGCCCACTTATGGCATAGTGCAGTCTATAAAGCTATAGGCAACACCTTGGGCAATTTCATTATGGGAGATTACTAGCAGGAAATTAAAGGTCTCTACACATATGCCAGAATATGTGCGGAGTTAGATTTGAGCAAAGGACTTCCAGAACAAATCAATCTCAAGATAAACGACTTTGTCTGGACCCAGACACTAGATTACGAAAATATTGCATTTTGTTGCCACCATTGCCACCAATCAGGGCATTTGCAGAACACCTGCCCATCTCTCCCAGCAAAAAAGAATAAGGATAACCTCTCCAAGCCCAAGTCCAAACGATGGGCTCCATGCTCTCCACCTCCAGTCGTGGATTCTAAATCCTCCAGCTCTGAAGATGAAGGTAGCAAAGCGGAATTGGATCAAGCCCCTCATTCTGTGGTCCCTTCCACCGATGGTCTAGCGCAGTCCTCCGATATAGCCATCGCCCAGAAACGCATCCATATGACCTCCTCCTCTGATTCAGAAAAGGAGGGCCCCCCTGTGGAGAACCCCAATCTTCAAGTTGTTATTGCTCATTCACCCTAGGATGGTTGGGTCGAAGTCAAAAAAAGGAAAGGGAAAAAGCTTCGTGTTGAGGCTTCTGCCCATTCTGGGTAGAAGTCAGTCTTTTTGCTTCCAGCCATATGTTGTAGCTTCTTGCTTGTTTCACTCCTTCTACGGAACCGAGGTTGATAGTCCTATCATTTCCGGTTGCCGGTTTTTTGTCTCTCTTGATTGTATCTTCTTGTACCATATTTTTGATTAATAGAATTAGTCCAATTCAAAAAAAATAAAATAAATAAATAAATAATTATTGTTTCTATTTACTTAATAAATAATTATGTTATATTATTTTAGTTATTTAACATTATATTTAATAACCCAATCTCTCGTTATGTCCTATTTAAATAATAGTATTTAATAACCCAAGACTTCTCTCATATTATTAAATAATGTAGATTTAATGACTTAGTCTCCTCAATAATAATAATATTGCTTATTTTCCTTTTTTTTTAATATTTAAATATTATCCATCTTTTAAGTATTTTAAGTTTTTTGCCTTTCTACTCTTCTATTTAAAAATATTATAAAATAATAAATAATTAGATGTTGCCAAAGAAAAAATATGTTTCCTCCTATTTTTGTGTTTTTTTTTTTTTTTTTTTTTTGTAAATCAAGTTTTTATTCATTCTTCCAAAAAAGAGTACATCAAAAGTAAAATGCATGTAGTCTCACCCCGACTAGGTTTGTTGACTACCGTTGACAACAAATGATAGTGCAACAGAAAAACATCAAGTTGTAGAGTCCACATCTTGAAGGGCTAGTAGCACCAGTAAACAAACAAAATACATAAAACACCTGTAATCATGTTAGTCATCGGAAGTGATGGAAGTTGGGTTGTTCGAGGCTATTCTTGGAGGTGGAGGGGGCCGGAAAGAACATTGAACATGCTCTTCGAAATGGGCCAACCAGGCCTTCAGCTTTTTGACTTTTTCAAATAACATGTTCTGGCCTTGCCAGACGACCACCACGCATTCCCGAGTATGGCAGAAAGTAGTGCATCTTGTTCAAGGTTGCAATTAGCTCCACATGCTCCTCCTACTTCACTCGCTCCACAGTTTCCATTCGGTCCAAAATTGATTGAATGAGGCCCTAACAACACTCCATGCAACACAACTGATGTTTCCCACATCCCACACGACATGCCACCCCCTGACTCCTAACTCCTCCACGACGAGCCGACCCACCGTGATGTTGAACTCGCTGGGAGTGCCCCCCTCGACCGTCGATCGAATCTCCCTCGGTGTTTCCACCCCTTGCCTCTGAGTGCCCCTAACTTTTGCCTCCCGTTCTGCCACCTTCGCGACTCACTGAGGCTTTTGAGCTCAAGTGACCCCCTTTGGAGCCACCACGACTTGAATGATTGGGGATGGGATCCAGTTCCATCTGGGAGAGGCTCGTACCTCCATCTAGACTGCTTGAATTGGACTTCACGCATGACAAATAATGAGACATGTGAGTAGCAAGGCGCATGCTGATCCACCTAAAACCACAAAATAATTGCATCGGGGGAAAATTCACCCCTCCTATTGGCAAGACCACCTCCAGTCTCTCCAAGGCGAACTCCAAGGATCTCAAACTCACCACAACCATAGACAAAGATTTAACGCTCGCCCTGAGAAGGTTACCCACAAGCCAAATGGCCACCCAAAGAACAATGCACCCACCCCACATACACCACCAAGCTTGAATGGCCCCGGCGAAAGCACCAGTGGGGGTGACTAAGACCTTATCCCTCCAATTCAATGAGAAAACCACCATACCCCAATTGCGCAGCAGGAGAATCCCTAGACCCCTACTGAACCAACACTACTCTAGTAAAACCAATTTTCCCTGTTGACTCCTCTATTCCACATATTTAACTTGTAGACCAAACCAGCAATTGTCAAAGGTAGACGCTTGTGAATGCAAGAAGGAATTTCGGTGGCTCAAACGCCACCTCTCCCAAAATAGGTGTCCATAGAAACAATTGTTTACCCGCTCTAAACTCACATAGCAAATTTCTTGGCATAACCAGACTCCACAACTCTTAATGCTAATTGCACACCATAGCCAGGCATCGCCCGAGTGCTAACGAGTCGCGCCACTGTCCATTAACTCACCACTAACGCCACCACGTGTAGAATACCATGTGAATAGATGTTTCATGCAAGGTTCTTTAAACTCCCTCGTACTCAAGGTGCTTGGAGAGGACCAGGAGGCAAGTCCCCGCACCTGCAACCATGCGCCCTGCATCATATCCCACGTGTTCCTTCGAGGACTGCGTTCACTCGGTTCAACACCCCGATTGGGGATTGTGTCTTTCCTTTTTTAATATCCATATGCTCTTACAAAAAGTTTCACACTCTCTAAAGCTTGATAAAAAAATGGAAATGTTTCTTCTTTAATAATAATATTATTAATTTAAATTTTGTAGTTGAGTAGAATTATTGAGAGATCTATTTTCAAGATCCATCACATAAATCTTTTAAATTGCTGACACATTTCAAACCAACTAATGTGGTTCATCTTTAGGATGATTATAAATTAAATAAATAAATAAATAAATATATATATATATATATATATATATATATATATATATATATATATATAGATATATTTAAATTAATGATTAAAAATATAATATTTAGAAAAAATACATGCTCAAATTTAAAATTATAAAATATGTATATCTTTTCTATTTTTTAATCAAACTTTTCTTCAATGGTAATCAAATGTGATGAAATATATTATTACGAATTATCCATGAACTTAAATATATATTATTAGGAATTATCCATAAACTTAAATATGATAAAAAAACCACATTTATAAAAGGAAGTGTTTTTCTAATATACTTTTTCTACAATCCAGTATGGGGGGAGATGTGTAGGTGTAATGTAAAATTGTAAACTTAAACTTATATATTTCACTTTTATTTTAGTTCTTTTGGTTTTATGTGATTCATGATCAGATACTAACTCTCTTGGAAAAATCACATAGAAATTTCAAAGTCAAGACTTTTCGAACACTTAATGTGGTTCATCATCAAGACAGAGATAAATAACGTAACCCGAGAAACAAATAAATACAATACAGATGCAACTGCTATATCACATTAGATAACAATAAATAATATTATATTCACCTAAAACGTTAAAGCATAAATAAAAATAAAAAATCAATCAAAATCAATAAATTAATGAGAATAACCATAAATAATTAAAATATATATTTTTTTAATAAATAATTAATATTATATCTTTTTAGTTATTTAAAATTATATTTAATAAACCAATCTCTTTTAAATAATAGTATATATAACCCAAGACTTCCTTCTCATCAGAATTTCATTGAGTCTCGCTCTGCGACCTATATAAACCTCGAAGTCTTTGCGCTTTATATAATATTCGTTGCATATATAAACATCGAAGTCTATATGGTGGTATATATACAACATAACATATTGGAACCCACTTTGTGGCATATCTAAACACTGAAGTCTTTGCGGTGGTGGCGCATATTGGACCTCACTCTGCGGTGGCATATCTAAACTCTACAGCCTATGTAAACTCACATACTCGCTCTATGGCATATCTAAACTCACTTTGTGGTCTATATATATTCGGCACATTGAAACTCTCTTTACGTGGTCTAAAATCCTGCGACACATTTAAAATCACTTTGTGCCATATATACAAACATCGCATCTAATACAACTATCCTCGGCCTCGAACTGAAGTCTCGAAATTAAATAATATCTGTGACCTCAGATCGAAGTCTCTACTCAAAATTAAACAAGATCTAACCTTGCGACTCCAGGTGCATTAGCTCCTTTACTTACTCTCTCTTCTCCTTGCTCAATTTTATTTGTTACCATTATGAGTACTTCTCCACATATTTCTATGCCTACTTTTAACGGAGGGAGGCCAAGAAAATTTACTTTAGAGAGAAAAATTACTTTGGAGTGTTTTTATGAATATATTGAATTTGAAGAGAAGAAAGAGAAACACCGCATAAATAAGAATTATCTATAATGGTTTTGGAACATAAAATAGAATTATTTATAGTATTTAACAATAGTTGCAAGTCATTAACACGTAGAATGATAGTATTCAAGATTTAAATTCAAGGAATGATAGCTAGGATACAAGAAGTAGAACACAAAAAACAATTAATGGCTAAAGAAAATTGCACCCTAAAAGACGAGATTAATGAATTAAAAGGTAAACTAGATAACAATTCAGCCCCAAGCAACACAATGGATCACTGATAGATGTGAAACCCATAAAAGAGAAAATGAACAAATTAATTGAACTAGATCTTGAGCGCCACAAAAGAGCTCTAAACCTTATAATTGTTGGTATCAAAGAGAAAATCAATGAGGACACATTAGAAATAGTAAATGAATAACTAAAAACTAACTCACAAATTCAAACAGATTATATAACAGGAGAAAAAAGGGTGTAAAAGTGTAACAACCCCTGGTTTATTTTCCATCTAAATAAAATAAGACCAAGGTCATGGGACACGTACTCCAAGATGATGTTGGAATTATGGCTCAGTTGGTTGGTTGGAATTGATGTCAACCTAGTAGCGTTGGTGTTGGAGGTTGCATTGGTGTTGGTTGGCACTAATGTCAATTTGGTTGTATGTGTCTAGGCACATGGTCCATTAGTTGCAGACCTTATCTTCATGGTTATAGTTGTTAGTGTGGGTTGTTGGCTTGTGTATGGATGCCTTGGCAAGATGTGGAGCTCCTACACCTACTTGACAGTATATGAGACTTTCAAGTCGTGACTATGGTACTAGGTGTCTGTATGGATAGTTTTAAACTTGTATGATCGGTTGCAGGGTTTGTCATTGATGGTTACAGAGGTTGGAGTATTTACGGTGAAATTTGATGGCTTGAGTGTTGAAGTAGTTGATAGATGGCATACAAGTCAACCTAGTTTGACTTATGATGATGATGGAGTTGCTACAGTGGATTGCTAGAGTGTTGTAGGGGCTACACAAGCTACCTGATGATGATCAAGTAGTCGAACAGGTTTGGTGCAAGTTTGAAGGAAGATACTTATGTTTCAGGTGAGTTTTAGCCCTAGTCACATGGAAGGAAGGTCATGGGAGTGATTGAAGCTTGCCAGTTGAATCCTTACAGTGCAGAGAAAGCGAATGAGGAAGAATAACCCAAGTCGCATGGATGTAGGATCATTAGAGCGACTGGAACAATACAACCTCTTGGAGGATAGGTTCATGCAAGCGACCAACCCTTCTAGTCAATTTGGCTCAGGCTTGTGGGTGCGACCGGGACTTGGAGTGGAAATTCCTCCGCATTCCTCACGTTCATCGATTGTTTATTTTCTTTTTCGGCTTGTATTGTTCGAGACTCATCCAGTAAAGTTAGGAAAATGGTTATTGTGCTTCTATAATATGGTGAAAAGAGAATATTCATTAGTAAATGAAGTTATTGGCTAGATTGAGCCAAGAAGCATTGAACCGAACCTCTTTCAGCATATGAATAGAGTTTCACTATAGGATTGGAATTAATTGATTTAATCATCTTTAGAATCTACAAATATGTGGAGAAAGGTTCCTCATTTGGTTGGTGATTGTCATAGTGTGCTGGAGAGCCATTGGTAAGGTGTGTGAATTTGTTGTAGCAGAGTGTGCATGGAGATATAGCTGTAGCAGAGATGGAAGTTTGCTTCAACCTAAGATCTTATGTAGTAGTATGGTGTAGATTGATTATGTGAGTGTATGGATGGTGTCAATGAGTGTTGCGGTATTTTTTCTTAGATGATTATACATCTGTAGTTATGTTGATTTATGTGTATACTTCATTTTATCATTTTCAGATTTATATCAGAGATATGTTGTTGGGTTGCTCATGTTGAGCAGTTTTGAGAACCCAATTTGAAAATGTATAAAACATGGTTCACATAGAGGTATTGAAGGCATGAGGCTTCATTGTAGACAATGTGTAGACAAGGTGGGAGCCTTCTAGCAGATAGTTCAAAACAAAAATCATATTTCTCCATAGTCCAATCAGAGTTGGGCAAGGCTCGTTGGTGGTGGTGGCCTCCAATGAATGGTGGTTCATAGAGTCATGTGAGAAGAGTCTTTATGTTTACTGTTGCTAACAAACTGTCTTAGTAGTCGAGTCTTCCAGCTTCTGGGTGGTAGCTCCTCTATGTAAAACTTGTTTAACATAATAGAAGATTTGAGTAGAAGAGCAACAGGTGGTTTTTTTTCCCTAGAGAGGGTTTTCCACTAGAAAGATATAGTATTCTTTTGTGCATGTTTTCCTTGATTATATCTTATGGTTCTCATATGTTTTTATATATGATTTAATTTACTAATGGGTTAATGAATATTTTATTGCACTAATTGAAAAGGAATTTAAAATTTAATAAACACAGTCACTACTGATTCACCCCCGTCTCAGTAGTGAATGCATTTCAAACAATTGGTATCAGAGCAGGTTCTCTAGGTGAAGCTTGATCGCTTGAGAGAAGATTGTGGGATTATGGAGAAGACTAAGAAGAATCAAACTTAGAAAAAGAAAACGTGCAAACAATACAAGAATGCTCCAAAACCCGGAGAACCTATGCTGCTGGTAAAAGGTATGGCCAATGGTATTTTTAGTCATGGAAATTTTCCTTGCCATTCTAGTGATGATGATTTTGTGGTTATCGAAGAAGTTGATGATCAAAGTTTTGAAGTTGATTCCTCAAGAAATGAGGAAAGTATATTTCCATTTATGGAGTCTAAAGGTGAAGAGATTAAAAGAATAGTGATCCTTGAAGTAAAAACAAAGCTTAAGAAAGATTGATTTAAAATCTTAAGATGGAGAACAAAGATATGAAGAAACTTCTTCATATTCTTGAAGAGAGAGAGCATGCATTCAAAGAAGAGATTTATGATTTGAAAAATTAGATGGAGAAAGAAAAAAAAAATTGAAGATGAGATTGGTAGCCAGCTCAAGAATTGAATCAGTCATTATGAGAAACTTGAATATGAGTTAGAAAAGAGCATCAAGAGAAAAAATGAGGCAGTAGTTGAATAACCCAAAGCAGAATGTTCGAGCAATAATAAAGTAAACCACCAGAAAATTGAGTGCCAAGTAAAAAACCTAAAAATGTGACAAGAAAAGATTTGGGAAATGTTAAGTGCTTTAGTTGTAAAAAAAATTAGGCACTTTTCAACAAATTGTAGAAACAAGAACATAAATTATTTCAAGCAAGAAAAGTAGCCAAAAAAGGAGGTTCTTCAAAGATCATTCCCATCGGTTTTCAGGTATAAGAATTGCTTTTATGGGTATTCATTCTTATGTAATGATTTTGGTCATAAAAGTGTAGATTGTATGACCTATGGAGCAAGGAGTAGAAATCAGATCAAGAAAAGCTCTGAACATTTTCCTACATTTCTATGGCACATTAGAAGCTATGTTTGTGATAATATGAGCCATAAGGCCAAGGACTACAAGCTTCCTATGTTTTTCAGGAAATCAAATGAAAGGAAGGAATTCATGCGAAGCCAATCAATCAAGAAGCCAAATAAGAATATGCATGTCAAGGATCAGCCTCACAAAATTTGGAGAAGAAAGGAGTAACAAATCACTCCCACTAAAAATTGAGGCTTGCATGGTCTCAGGGGGAGAAGATGGTAGCTTTATGGATTGCATGCAAATCATCAAAATTGGTTCCATATTGGAAGTTTGGATGTGAATTATGTTGTAGATGGTTGTTATGATTTTACAGCACTAACTATTGTTTTTATAGATGGCACATGTGCAAGGGGAGCATCTCATATGCTTTCATTTTTTAGTGGTTTATTGATGGCATCATGGTCCATGAGAGTGTTTGGAGGAGGCGTCTATGTCTTTCATGATTATCTATTTATCAAATATTGGCCATTGCAGGAGCTATTAGAGATTGAGGAGAATTTCCTTGAGTTTATATGCCATATATGAGTTGTATGCAACTAATTATTTTCAGGTTGATAGTGTTTATACTTCATATGCATGATTACGGTTTTCTACTTCTGCTGATTTTTTCCACATATGATGCAATGTATTGGTCACAATATTGCATGATCAATCATTTATATCTTGTTGGTCGGCCCTTTGAGGATTTTAGTTGTTGTTACTATGCTGATGGTGTTCTTGATAGATCTCGTTATGGATTATTGTTGTTGGCCTTGTTATTGACAAATCTTGCTACAAGTTTAGTGTTGGTCCAAGTTGATGATGATTTGTTATTTCTTATTTGTTGGTATTATGCATATATGGCTTGATGATTATCAGTGACATGATATGTTGGTGCTAGTTGGAGGTTTTTTTTTATCGGATTTATGTTTCATGGATTCATGATTTACTACCATAATAGTTGAGGCTTATCTTATGATGTGAGATGTGTTGGTTTGGTTCCTTCTATTTTAAGCGGATAATTGCTGCTGCAAATGGTGCACATATTTTTTACATGTTTATTGTTGTCGTTATGTGCATGATGTGAGATGATGGTCATATGTTGTTGCCGGAAGTTCATGATTTATACATATATTGTTGCTACATATTGGAGTTTTGATGTTGCTCGGGTGATGTTTGGTTATATGCTATTATTGCTCATTATTTCAAATCTCTTTATGATTGTTTATTGTTGCTATCAATTCTTTTATTGCTAGATGAAGGATTTATCTTATGTTCTTGGATGGTCGTATGCATGATGAGATTTATATTGATTAAGATCTTGTGGAAAATATTTAGAAGCATCCAATCTGAGAGATTTATATTGCTGATCATTCATCATATTTTTGTTGGCCAAATATTTATAGTGTTGGTCGAGGAGCATATTTGAGTATGTCTTGGGGAGAGGCATATGTTTTGGTCATTATGTAACAACTGTGTGCTTCATATTGTACTTCATCGGTTTCATTCATGTATCTTGTTTATGAAGCCATGTACTCAAGTGTTCATGTCATTAAGTCTATGTTGTCATGAGTTGGTGTTAGGAAGGTTATGAGTCATGACAAGTTGGTGTTGTTATGGTTTGTTACAACCATATTTGGGCTATTGTATATCATGTCATAGTCATTTTATATCCTTGTATTTCATTATACATTCATGTACTACATTGTATTGTATATCATTGGTTATGGTCATGTTGGGGAGAGAGTCATGATGTCTAGTATTCATTGATGAGGACAAACATTCATATGGGTTGATGGTTGTTGTATCAGTCATACTATATAGTCAGACCCTTGGTCCTTGAGGTGTATCCTTCAACAAGAAGGCATTGGTTACAAGATGATGATGCTTAGGGGAGCCTATCCTATATTCTATTGCTAATCAGATATGGTTTGTTGTTTCTACCAGTACACCTTGTTGATGTTTGGCTTAGAGGAGATTGAGGTTGATGTAGTTGGTCTTGCTGAGTAGAGAGTTGTTGATGATATTGTTGCTTATGATGTGTTGTTTCTCATATCACATTGTTGTTGTTGGTGATTATGCTCATGTTGTTGTTGATTTGAGTGTTGTTGTTGTTGGTTGAGAGTAGAGCTTTTATGAGGAAATTTTGTTGTTGCTGCTTTAGGAGAGAGATTTATTATTGCTATTATTTGTTATCATGTTGCTATGAGGAATGTTGTTGTTGTCTGATTATGATTTGACCATGTTGATGTATATGTTATGTTGTTATGTTTTCTAGTTATGGTATGGTGTTTCCCACACTATGTGGATGATTATGGTTGTTGTTGTTAGTAGAGACACAATTGGTGTCCACAGAGAGTAGTGTCTATTCAGCTATGGCTATTTTGATGAGGTCATCCCTTGTCATTGATGTCAAGGGGGGGTGGATGAGGATTTTTTCAAAGGCTATTTGGTTGGTTTATCTAGGGTTTCCATCATTGCCAAAAGGGGAGTTTGATGGCATTATGGCTTAGTAGGTTGGTTGGCATTGATGTCAACCTAATAGTGTTGGTGTTGGTTGGCATTTATGTCAATCTGGTTGTAAGTGTCTATGCATATGGTTCATAGGTTGCAGACCTTAGCTTGATGGTTGCAGTTGTTAGTGCAGGTTGTTGGATTGTGTATGGATGCTTTGGAAGGATGTGTAGCTCCTACACCTAGTTGACAGTATAGGAGATTGTCAAGTGATGACTATGGTACTAGGTGTGTGTATGGATGGTTTCCATCTTGTATGATCAATTACAAGATTTTTCATTGATGGTTGTAGAGGTTGGAGTAGTTGTGTTGAAGTTTGATGGATTAAGTGTTGAAGTGGCTGATGGATGGCATACAAGTCAACCTAGTTTGACTTGTGATGATGATGGAGTTGCTACAATGGATTGGTGGAAATTTGTGGGGGATACAATGGCTTCCTGATGATAATCAAGCAGTGGAACAGGTCCGGTGCAAGTTTGAAGGCAGATACTTATGTTTCAGGTGAGTTTCAGCCCCAGTTGCATGGGAGGAAGGTCATGGGAGTGACTCGAGCTTTCCAGTTGAATCCTTACAATGCAGAGAGAGTGATTGAGGAAGAACAACCCCATTCACATGGATGGAGTTTCATTAGAGCCACTGGAAAAATCCACTCACTTGGAGGATAGGTTCATGCGACTGACCAACCCTTCTAGTTGATTTGGCTCCGGCTTATGAGTGCAACAAGGACTTAGAGTGGAAATTCCTCTACATTCCTTGCACTCATCAATTGTTTATTTTATTTTCCAACTTGTATTGTTCGGGACTCATCTAATAAAGGTCAGAAAATGGTTATTGTGCTTATAGAAGATGGTTGAAAGAGAATATTCATTAGTAAATGAAGTTAGTGGCTAGAATGAGTCAAGAAGCATTGAACCGAACCTCTTCCAGCATATGAATAGAGCTCCACTGCAGGATTGGAATTTATTTCTTTAATCATCTTCAGAATCTACAAATATGTGGAGAAAGGTTGTTCATTGGTTGGTTCTCTTGTGTGAGAAAATTCTCATAGTGTGTTTGAGAGCCATTGCTGAGGTGTGTGAATTTTCTATAGCAGAGTGTGTATTGAGGTATAATTATAGCAGAGACAGAAGTTTGTGTTAGCCTAAGATCTTATGCAGCAATATGGTGTAGATTGATTGTGTGAGTGTATGGATGGTGTGAATGAGTGTTGCAACATTTTTTCTTAGATGATTATACATTTGTAGCTGAGTTGAGTTGTGTGTATACTTCATTCTATAAATTTCTAGATTTATATAAGAGATAGGTTGTTGGGTTGCTCATGTTGGGCAAGTTTGAGAGCCCAGTTTGAAAATGTATGAAACATGATTCACGTAGAGGTGTTGAAGGCATGAGGCTTAATTATAGATAATGTGTAGACAAGGTGGGAGAATTATAGCATATATATGAGAAAGGAAAAAAATATTTCTCCAAAGTCCAATCGGAGTTGGGCAAAGCTCATCAGTGGTGGTGGCCTCCAAATGGTGGTTCATAGAGTCATGTGAGAAGAGTCTTTATGTCTGATGTTACTAGAAGATTGTCTTAGTAGTCAACTCTTCCAGTCGTTGGGTGTAGCTCCTCTATGTAAAACATGTTCAATATAATAAAAGATCTGAGTAGCAGAGCAACAAGTGGTTTTTTTCCTTGGAGAGGGTTTTCCACCAGAAATATACAATGTTCTTTTGTGCATTCTTTCCTTGATTATCTCTTATCGTTATCATATGTTTTCCTTGTTGGGTGTGTTTTATATTCTTTCCACGACAACCCCACGTGCAGAAGATGAATGCAGAAGGAAAGGTGGAGAAATACAAAGCTCGGTTGGTAGCAAAAGGTTATTCCTAGGTGTCGGGAATTGATTTTGGTGATATTTTTTCTCCTGTTGCCAAGGTAGCTTCTATTAGATTAATTTTATCTGTTGTTGCTGCTTTTGATTTTGAGGTAGAACAGATGGATGTGAAGACAAAAATTTTTCACGGGGATATGGAAAAAGATATCTATATGAAACAACTGAAGTATTTGCGGTGAAGGGTAAGAAAGAACTGGTATGCAAGTTAAAAAGTCTTTGTATGGGTTAAAATTGCATGATTCAGCCTAAGAAGATGTTACCTTATTTTTGGATTAAATCTGTGAATTTCACAAATTGCATTCAAAATTTCATGCCTCATAGGGTAGTGCTAAATATGACTCTAGAGGAAGCTTTGATGCATGTTAAGTGTAATGTTTATTCTTTCAAAGTATTTGGTAATTAATTGCAATATTTTATTCCATATAAAAAGCATAAAACTGTAGAATTTTGTAGAATTTTTCTACAAATCAGCTAGCTCTGATACCATGTAGAACTTTTTCTACAAATTAGCTAGCTCTAATACCATGTAGAAATTTCCCACCTGTAGATCACCTGGTAATGCAATGTACTAAAGCAAAACACTTGATCTACTTCTACAAACAATTTAGCGGAAGCTTAATCAACCATGAGCAACATCAATAAGAACACATATAACTGATAAGAAGGAATCAATCACACATAACACAGAATATATCACTGGGGAAAGCACCAGCATAAAACCCCAACACTGTATTATCAATCAAGTGGAAATCCTCAAAACATACAAAAAGAATTAGCTCAAAAGCTATCCTGCTCTCTCTGTACTCTGATGATCTTCAATCAAAGATAAAAATCATGGACTACCTAGGCCTCAATATATAGGCCACAAGTCCTCCAATATTCTATAATAGATCCTTCTCCATGCAAGGAATACTTACTAGAAATATCCAAGCATCTGATAGTACACTGTCCCACATCTGATCTCAACTGGGTCTCTGACAGAACTGACATGCAACAGTTATCCATGAGTGAATCCTCAGTTATCTAAAATAATAGTTGTCACATGCATGCAAGCATTAACAAACTATATTTTATTATTTTAACAACTTGTTAAAATAATCTAACTGGACTTGACTAGTAAGAACTAAGTCAACTGATTCTCTCATTATAGAACTCATACTTATTCCCTCAATCAGTGGAGGAAATTAAGGATAAATTCCTCAATCAGTGGGACAACTCATGTGCATGCTCACAAAGACTTCAAATTCAAATTTCCTTAACTAATTAACTCAACTGAATTAATTAATTAATATTTCCAACTATTGTTAAGACCAAGATTAATTTTACTTCCTATAGATAGACTAGGGACTGCTATAAATAGGAAGGGACCCAGAAATGCTATTTTTAGAACTTTCTATTTTTAGCAGTTTTACCTCTCACCCAATGTGGCTAATGACCTCACTAGCCAAACTGATATTTTTAGACATGCTATTTTTAGCATGCCTATTTTTAGCACATTCTAAATTTAACATTTCTTGTTGCACATTTTTCAACACTCTCTCTCAACAAGAAAGGCTTTCTCTCGAACCCGATCCTGTAACTCTGGAATGTTTTGCATGCAACACATCTACCCGGTCCACTTGCTCCAACAACACTTGGAACAAAAACACTCCCAACTAACCACTATGTTGGGCTAGGAACATACTCTGATGTTGAAGCTCTACCTGCTGCTGACAAGTGCTCCCTCTTTGACATCTGCGCTACTGCAACATCTCCATGCATCTTGCACCATTGCACACCTCTTTGTGCCACCTAGCACTGTGCAAAACACTTATGCCTCTCGCATTACTGCAGCCTGCTAGCTATGCGTTGTCTTGGGATTCCCTGCACTGTCGCTCTCTCTGCCGCTCCATGTGCATTTATCTCTACCCAATCAGTCAGTTCCTGCTACTCCACATCGGGGCTCCTGTAGCAAGGTCTCATCCAAGAGGTTGGGTACCTCAAGGATCCTGCCCCTCCTCCTTGGGACGATCACTCTATATCGCCCCACCTCCTACCTGGAGGTATGGCTGCATGTGATCCCTCAACCCACCTGGATCGAAGTTTCCCCCTACTGGAGGTCTCTGCACGAGTAGATGTCTCTACTCGATCTCGACTCAGCTTCCCCTGTTGTGGCTGCTCCACAACCTCCTGAAGCTACTGCACCAATCATGGCTCCTCCACAAGTGTCTGAGACTTCTTCTGGCTCTGCATGTTGAGAGGTAATTTACTCTCTCTCTCAACCACCAAGTATCCATCAGTTGCCTTGCTGCTCAAGGTTTTGCATGCATCTTGAACCTAAAGAGCATACAGGTTCTTGACCCGTGAACCAATCTGCTTCACCTGTCTAGTGATGATGTGTCTAAGGAAAACCTTTCCCTTACTGAAGACTACATCATAGCCTCTGTCTTCCAACATCGCTATTGACACCAAGTTTCTCTTCAATCCTGGTACATACTTAACATCGATCAAGGTAAGGTGAGATCCATGCTCCCTCTAAAAAATAATCGTGCCTACACCTGAGACACTATACTTCTCATCATTACCCATCACTATGAGTATTTGGAGATCCTTCTCCTCCAAAGTACTGAACAAACTCTTGTCACCAGTCATTTGGAAAGAAGCTCCACTATCAAGAAACCAACCATTTCCCACCATGGATGAAACCATGCACGAAGAGTGTGAAATCCAACTCAAACTGTGAAGCAAGTGCCTCACCTTAGATCCTTCCCCGGATCCCTTCTTGGATTTCCTCCGTGGACAATTTGCAGCATAATGGCCCACCTCATGACAACGAAAGCATGGCACTTTCGATTTGTCAATATCTTCCCATCATTGGAAGAACTGGATTCGGAAAGAGAAACCTTGTCCTTCCCCTTCTTTGTCTTACTTGTTAAGGCACAGTTCTCCTCATCATGCATAGATGAAGAACTGTCTCTGGGCTCCATCTGATCTCCTCCTGATCTCATCAAATCCGACCATAGTCGTTCCCAATCTGGCAGTTTCTCCCTTCCATTCACCGAGTCCTGGTAGCTATTCCAACTCTTAGGAAGGCCAAGGAGTGTTAGACTCACCATATCCTCATCCGATGTCACGACCCCTACACTTGCAAGCTCATCCCTGCATGTGATGAGCTTGGTCAGATACATAGAGATCGTCTCATCCCTTTCACACTTGATCTTTCGAAGTTTGTCCTTCAGTTCCAGCTTCCTCTAATCACGCTATTCTGATATAAATCTTTCAATGTTTTCCACATTGCATGCGGAGTCTCCTTCCCATGGAGGCTCAAGACAATGTGATCTCGCACTCCCTCCAAGAGAATTCTCCTAGCTCTAGCCACACACTTCCTCCATTCCACCTGCTCAGTCTTGTCAGTAGGCTTAGGAATTTCTTGATCAATGAAATCCTTAAGGCCATTATCTTCCAAAATTGCCTCCATGCGATCCTTCCAAGCTATATAGTTTGAGTTGCCATCAAGGGCATACTCAAGCCTCAAACCATAGAACACCATCGATGAAATAGATGTGATAAGAACTTGAGATCTATATCTTGAATAATAAACTTCGAATTTCTCCTGCTAGTATATTGTTTTTTTCTTGATCACCTATGCTCCGATACCATGTAGAATTTTGTAGATTTTTTCTACAAATCAGCTAGCTCTGATACCATGTAGAAATTTTTCTACAAATTAGCTAGCTCTAATACCATGTAGAAATTTCCCACCTGTAGATCACCTGGTAATTCAATGTACTAAAGCAAAAACACTTGATCTACTTCTATAAACAATTTAGCGGAAGCTTAATCAACCATGAGCAACATCAATAAGAACACATATAACTCATAAGAAGGAATCAATCACACATAACACAGAATATATCACTGGGAAAGCACCAACATAAAACCCCAACACTGTATTATCAATCAAGTGGAAATCCTCAAAACATACAAAAAGGATCAGCTCAAAAGCTATCCTGCTCTCTCTGTACTCTAATGATCTTCAATCAGAAGATAAAAATCATGGACTACCTAGGCCTCAATATATAGGCCACAAGTCCTCTAATTTCCTATAATAGATCCTTCTCCATGCAAGGAATACTTACTAGAAATATCCAAGCATATGATAGTACATTGTCCCACATCTGATCTCAACTAGGTCTCTGACAAAACTAACATGCAACAGTTATCCATGAGTGAATCCTTAGTTATCTAAAACAATAGTTGTCACATGCATGCAAGCATTAACAAACATATTTTTATGATTTTAACAACTTGTTAAAATAATCTAACTGGACTTGACTAGTAAGAACTAAGTCAACTGATTCTCTCATTATATAACTCATACTTATCCCCTCAATCAGTGGAGGAAATTAAGGATAAATTCCTCAATCAGTGGGACAACTCATGTGCATGCTCACAAAGACTTGAAATTCAAATTTCCTTAACTAATTAACTCAACTGAATTAATTAATTAATATTTCCAACTGTTGTTAAGACCAAGATTAATTTTACTTCGTATAGATAGACTAGGGACTGCTATAAATAGGAAGGGATCTAGAAATGCTATTTTTAGAACTTTCTACTTTTAGCAGTTTCACCTCTCACCCAATGTGGCCAATGACCTCACTAGCCAAACTGCTATTTTTAGCATGTCTATTGTTAGCATATTCTAAATTTAACATTTCTTGTTGCACATTTTTCAACAAAAACAATAAAGAAGAAGATCCAACCACTATTTATTGTTGATTATTCAAAGGATATTGTAACAACCCTAGTGAAAATTCCATGTAATAAAAGTTAAAAACAATAACCACAGTTGATGGGACACTTATTCCAAGCTGAATGTTGGGAAAAACATCCTAGGGGGTGTTCATTGAGTTGTTTATGGCTAAGGAAATTGGTAAAGGCAATGGCTAAGGCTTTGGAAAGGCAAAATGACATTTTGGCACAATTATTTATGAAAATAATGGAAATTAGGAGAAAAAAGAGGTGAAAGGTCATAGGTTTCATGTGAGGAGGAAATGAAGGAAAATACTGGAAAATGAAGAAAATAGAGGCCTCATTCATAAAAAGTCTTATGAGGATCAATTGATAACCTTTTGTCAGTTTAGCTTTGGAGCTCTCTCATTATCTCTCTCTCTCTCTCTCTCTCACTCTTGGATACTTAGAGTTTCTTGGAACACTTTGGCATTGGAGAAAGAAAGGAAAAGAGGGTAAGAGGAAGCAAAGATCAAGTAGGGAAATGCAGGATCAAGCAGCTACAATAGGCTTCATTGCAGGTATCGACTTGAATGTGTATTTTCCTTGCTAGATTTGGCATGCATGGTATTGCATGTGGTTCTTTTTTATCATGGCATGGGTTTTTCCAGGTGTGATAATGTTCTTCAGCCTAGCCTTGCCATTTCCTAATAGCTTTGATGAGATGGGTTTCTCATATTCAGTTAATGTGGGATGGCCATATGGATTTGAAGATGAGTGGGGTGGATCTCCAGACTGACGAACACATGGCCTAGTTGTCCCTAAACCAGAATATGGATCACAGTAAAGCCATTGACCTAGTAACCCCTAAACCGGACTGTGGGTTGCAATAAAGCCATATTGTGTGCCTAGGAATCCTTTCCGATGAATGGCGAGATATACGGTAAAGCCAAGAGGTGGATTTCTCTCCATGGGCCTAGTAGTCTCGAGATGGATGTATGGTAAATCCTGGAGAGTGTGTCTAGGTGTAGGGCCTATTGATCTCTGGATCAGACTATCAATTACGGTAAAGCCTGACAGACTAGTAGGCACTCAAATTCCTCACAGTGTAGGCGGAGAACCCTGATGGCATCCATGTTTGTTGGTTTTTTTTGGTGTGTTCTATGAGTCCCACATTCATGCTTGGAATATGGCATGGTGGTTATTGGTTGCAGAGAGAGTTGGCTCAACTAATCTATGGTCGGGTGGAACGTGGTAGTCCCATCTCCGATTGGTTTATTGCATTCATTAATGAGAAATTCATTCCCTTGATTTTCATGTGTAAATGTACTGATGTATATGTGGATTTTATGGCTGATATGTTTATGATATTTCTGTCCCTGTTATACTAGTTATATGTATGTTTTATGACAACAATTATGTATGGCTCTCAACATGTTTTTACTTGTAAATGAATGGATAATGTATCTATGGCCTAATGGATGATAACGCAACAAATGACATGAGGGAACAATGGTTCATAGCGATTCTCATATAAGTATGAGATCCCTAGACTTAAATTATGGAAAAATTTTGGGGCTAATATTCGCAGGTGGACTAATTTTCCATGATTTTTCCAAAAAAAAAGATTCGTCAATTTTCGTTCTTTCTAAAAATGATTCACCCAATTTTTACAATATAAAATTATTTTACCTTAATAATTGCCAACATTATATAAAGAATATATATATAATCATTATAAATCTGAATAATTTTACAAATATATTTAATAAACATTTTATAGTTTGCATATTAGGGACTAATGAGATTCGCCAATATTTTTAAACTTCAAGATAATTTTCCATCCTTAAAATTTCCCTGCACTTAATTATTTTGTTTACACATGTAGGTTACATGTTGATGATATGTTTGATGAAATTCCTGTCATGGCTAGTAGGGGTCTGGTTAAGGTCTTTTTCAACTTATTGCTTTGGCATCATTGTTTTCCTGTTCTTTTACTAATCTTAAGCTATCACTCCATTTTGGGCAGTGACCTATGCTCTGGGCCTGAAAAAGTGGCTTAAATCCTGGGGTCGTTGGCACATAACTGGAAAATTGGTCCCTGGACGCTGGCACATAAGCTTGTGAGAGCGACTTTGGGTTTTTGGATGTTTTCATGCCTATAGCATGAGAGCGACTAAGGCCTAAGATGGTCAAAACTTCAGTGGGACCCAAGGGAAAGTTTTCTAAAGTATTGGATTGGTTTCTATGGGTCCTGAAGCTGATGTTGAATGACTATGTGTGATGTTTCCATCGATTCCACTTCCTTAAGGTCACATAGGAGGTTGAATCCAATCATAGTAGCCTCTCATTGCATGTTTACCCTAGTTGGCTAGTTACTTGGGTAGATGTGGGAGGAGGGTGTTACAGAGTGGTATCAAAGCATGGTTCACCCTTGGACTGGATGGGAGGTGTGCGTTGGTCAAGCATGCATGTCAATTGCATGTGTGTATTTTACACTTGCATTCCATGTGCTTGTTTCATTTGTTGGATGATTGATTATGGTTGTAGTAAGGTTGCCATGTTGAATTTGATGTTGATTTTGTGGAATGCATTTGTCATGAGTATATGACTGGTTACATATTATTATATGTCGCTTACATGTTTATTTTATGTTGCCTACTTACATCCTTGTATGTTAGGCTACATTCTTGTAGATTTTATTACATGTATCAGTCTTGTAGGTTGATTACAAGAATTGATCGCTTATGTTCGACTACATGCGTTTATGCATAGGTGTAGTTGATTAGGCATTGCTTATGCATGTTGTTGGTTGCATGTGGCAATGTGTACAATGGATTAATGGTTGTTGTCATGCATGAGGTCATAGCATGCATTTTTTATATGGCCTTGCATTGATGACTGGACCCTAACTAGAACAATGTTTATGTGTTGATACATTTATTTGTGTATGTCTATGTGTTGTTATGTTTATGTTATACATGTATCATGTTGATTTGGAAGACAAGGTATCATCCCCAAATTATGCTAAGGTACATTGATTTAATGTGATTTTGTTTCTCTGACATTTTATGCATTGCAGGAAAGAGATCAAATGGCTAGCAAGGTGGTAGATTGCATAGAATCTCCCTATGCATCAGATGAGAAGCGTGGTGCAGGGCACACTTCTTATTTGTTAGATACATTGAGGAGATTGAAGGAAGAGATAAGGAGTTGTAAGGCAGATAATGACCAGATCATACAGGCACAAGAGAAGCAAGCAAAGGTTAATGCAATACTCCTTCAGATTTTTTCAGACTTGCAGTGAGAAGGGCCGCTTCGGATCAGCCGTGGAAAGGAGGACAAAACTAATGGAGCATATGGCAGTGGATCTCTTGGTAGACACAGGTCAGATATATCTGATATGGTGAGAGATGGCAAATTGTTGGAAACTTCGGATATGAGGGGTGGTGAGTATAGGTAATATTCTAGTTTTGGTTTGATAGACATCATGATCTTCATCGTTATCATCCTTACATGAGGAGTGATAAGGATACTTGTCAGATGAATTCAAGAAAGAAAAACCACCTACTTTTGATGGAGATGTGAAGAAGCCAGAAGATGTAGAGGCTTGGATACTTGGGATGAACAAATTCTTTGAGTTGCATGAGTACAAAGATAACATAAAGGTCATAATAGTTATCTTTAGCTTGAAACGTAAAGCATACATCTGGTGGGAAGATGTTAAGTAGGTCAAAGACATAACGACAGATGACTTGAGTTGGCAGGAGTTCAAGAGGTTGTTCAAGAAGAAGTACTTGTTAGAGAGGTATTATGACAATAAGGCCAAAGAATTCTATGAGCTAAAGATGGGACCAATGACAGATGAAGAGTACACGACCAAGTTTTTGGAGCTATTGAGGTATGTACCATATCTTACCGATGAGAAGGCTAAATTTCAGATATTTGTCAGTGGTTTTCCATTAGCATTTAGAGATCGGATTGAGTATGACGAGCCTCGGTCACTTGAGGAAGTCATTGGGAAATTGAAGCATTGCTATGAACAGTCAAAGTGTAAGAATGAATCTCAACAAGGATGGAAGGGAAAAGATAAAGGTAGAGGTAAATGGCAGCCTAAGAGAACAAGGCCTTAGAATGCAAATGGGAAAGAAAATATGGCACCACAAAAGAAGTTCAATGCAGCTAGATAGGGACATGGGTCGCAGTAGCAGAATAGAGGTGAGGGAACTAGTCGGTTGGAGTGTTGGACATGTGGAGAGGAGCACCTTAGGAGAGATTGTCCGTAACATCAAGGTGGGAGGCCTAAGTTATACAGTGCACAGGAAACATAGACTGTGGGGGGTGTTGGGTAGATCATTCCTCGTATTTATGCAGCAGTGGACAAAATATAGGAAGAACACCAGACATCTATAATTGAGATGGATGGTAGGCTTTGTGATTAAGTTATTTCTATTTTGATTGACCCTAGATCTAATTATAGCTATGTTAGTCCTGATTTGATAGATAAGTGTGGTTTGAGTAAGGAATTGCATGTAGAGCCTTGGTTAGTGCAGTTGGTTACAGGTACAAAGAAGTGAGTGCATCATTGGGTAGGAGCTTATGCATTTGATTTGAATGGTTTTCCTACTGCAACACATCTAAATGTACTACCATTGGGATCGTACGGTATGTTGTTGGGAATGGATTGGTTGTATCTTCATAGAACCAAGGTAGACTATTATGACAAAGCCATTGAGTGTGTTGATGACAATGGGGAACCAAGAGTCTTGCAGGGCAAGAAGAAAGCCACATCAATTAGGATGGTGACAACTATGCAAGAAAAGTGTAACCACAGGAAAGGGCGTGTGTTATTTGCAGTGCACATTTTACTGATAAGGAGGTTGAGGATGTAGATGTGTTGAGCAGGTACCCAGTTTTGCAACAGTTTCAAGATGTATTTCCTGAGGACATTACAGAGTTGCCACCTCACAGGGAGGTAGAATTTTCGATTGAGTTAGTGCCAGGGGCAGCTCCAACATCAAAATCACCTTACAGGATGAGCACACTTGAGTTGGTTGAGTTAAAGTTTCAGTTGAAGGAAATGTTGGACAAGGAATACATTAGGCCAAGTGTATCACCTTTGGTTGCACCAATATTGTTCGTGAAGAAGAAAGGTGGTACTCTCAGACTATGTATCAATTACAGGTAGTTGAACAAAGTGACCATCAAGAACAGGTACACTTTGCTGAGGATTGATGACTTGTTCAATCAACTGAAGGGAGAAGCAGTGTTCTCGAAGATTGATCTGAGATCCGAATACCATCAGGTATGTATCAAAGAGGAGGACATTTACAGGACAACGTTTCGGAACAGGTATGGGTATTATGAGTTCATTGTTGTTCCATTTGGCTTGACTAATGCTCCATCTACATTTATGTGTTTGATGAATAGTGTGTTGCATCCATATTTGGATAAATTTTTTATTTTGTTCATTGATGATTTACTAGTATATTCTAAAAATGAGGAAGAGCATGTCGAGCATTTAGTAGCAGTGTTGAGGTTGTTGAGGGAGAATCAGTTGTATTCCAAGCTCAACAAGTGTAGTTTTTGTCAAATTGAGGTGCAATACTTGGGGCATTTTGTCTCTAAGGAAGGCATTGCAGTAGATCTAGAGAAGATAAGGGCCCTCATGGAGTGGGTAGCTCCTAAGAGTGTGGATGAGGTGAGATATTTCTTGGGTTTAGCAGGCTATTATAAGAGGTTCATTAGGAACTTCTCGCAGATTTCTTATCCTATCACCTCATTGCAAAGGAAAAATAAGAAGTTTGAATGGATAGAGGAGTGTGAGGCTAGCTTTTAGCAACTTAAGAAGTTTTTGACATATGCACCAATGCTACAAATGGCAGACCCAAACAAAGAGTTTGTGGTATGCATAGATGCTTGCAAGAGAGGGCTTGGTGGAGTCCTTATGTAGGATGGATAGGTGGTATGCTATGAGTCCCGGAAACTAAACGAGCATGAACATAACTACCCAACACATGATTTGGAGTTAGCAGCAATCATACATGCATTGAAGATGTGGAAGCACTATCTCCTTGGCAAGAGATTTGTACTAATGAGTGATCATATTAGGTTGAGGTATTTGTTTGACCAGCCGAATCTAAACACCAGGCAGGCTAGATGATTGGCCATGATCATAGAGTTTGATTTCGAGATTAGGTACATCAAAGGTAAAGAGAACAGGGTGGCATATGATCTCAACAAATAGGTACAGGTAAATCACTTGGAAACTATGAGCTCCTATGGGACAGATCTATAGGATAAGATCTTGCAGGCAGGTTAGTAGGATGTCAGGTATATGGAGATTGTGAATAGGTTACAACAAGGTGTTGGTACATGTACAAGTGATAGTATAGGTATAGGTGTAGGTATAGGTACATGTAGTGGTATAGGTACCGGTGGCAGTACAGGTGTTGGCACAGGTATTGGTATAGTTACAAGTGCAGGTGCACAAGGTATGGATTATTATCTTACAGTAGATGGATTGGTCAGGTTCCGAGACAAGATATATGTACCAGATAACAGTGAGCTCAAGAAGGTGATCTTGAGAGAGTTTCATGCAAAACCATATTCGGGTCACCCAGGTTATTAGAAGACATTGACAACAGTGAAGAGATTTTACTATTGGCCGAATTTGAAGAGGGATGTAGCAGAGTTTGTGGCAAGGTGTTTTGACTGTCAACGAGTGAAAGTAGAGTGTAAACATCCAGGTGGACTGTTATAGCCGATCGTGATTCCTAAATGGAAATGGGAGGTTATTTCCATGGATTTCATCACAAAGTTTTTGAAGACAATGAGACAACATGATTCCATCATGGTTATCATGGATAGGTTGACAAAGGTTGCACATTTCATTCCAGTGAAGTCTAGGTTCTCAGCTAGCGATGTAGCACATGTATTCATCAGAGATGTGGTTAGGTTGCATGGTATTCCAAAGAAGATTATGTCAGACATGGATGCGAAGTTCACTTCCAAGTTCGGAAGGAGTTATTTGCAAGTTTGGGCACAGAGTTTGCCTTCAATGCAACTTATCATCCGCAGACAGATGGACAGACAGAGAGGGTCAATAGGATATTAGAGGACATGTTGAGGATGTGTGTGATGCATAAGATGCGGAAGTGGGAAGAGTATCTTCCTTGGGTAGATTTATCATACAACAAAAATTATCAGGAGTCATTGAGGATGAATCCTTTTGAGGCATTGTATGGGTAGAGTTGTAACACTCCTATCAATTGGAGTGATCTCGTTAGCATGGTATTGATTGGACCAGATATGTTGGCAGACATGGAATAGGAAATGCAGGTGATCAAGAAGAATCTAAAGGAAACACAAGATAGGCAGAAGATTTATGCAGATTGAAACAGGTTGTTCAAGGAGTTCCAGGTTGGGGAACATGTGTATTTAAGCACCAAACCGAAGAAGATCTCCTTGTAGATTGGATCATGTGCCAAGATGGCACCATGGTTTTGTGGACCCTTCATTATCATTGAGAGGATTGAGACAATAGCCTATCGAATTGCACTACCTTCAACAGTGAAATTCCATGATGTTTTCCATGTTTCATTGCTTAAGAAGTATATTAAAGATGTTGATCATGTGATTGACTGGTTTGTATTATCGGTGGAACCAGATGGAGAATTCCAGTCGGAGCCTCAGTGCATATTGTAGAAAAAGGTGCTCATGCTCCGGAACCGAGAAATTGAGCGAGTTAAAGTGAAATGGAAGCACTTTGGGACCGATGAACCTCCATGGGAGATTATGGATCAGATGCGAGCTATGTATCCTTCCTTCTTTGTTGGTTGAGGACAAGCAACTTTGATATGGTGTTTTGGTACATGCTTTGATATGGTGTTTTGGTACATGTTTTGATATGGTGTTTTGATATGATGTATTGGTATATGTTTTGGTGATATTGTTGTATGTACATATGTATATGGATGTAAATACCGCCATGAGATGTGTTATAAATTTCCACTAAGCAGTATGGGTGTCATGTCATTATGGTTATGTTTTCATGTTACTATGCTATCATGTGGTTATGTTATCATGATGTTATGATGTCATGTGGGTTGGCACTCAACAAGATGATCATTGTAAATACTGTAATGAGCTATGTTATAAAGCTCCAATATGCGGTATGTTGTCATGATGTTTTTCTTTTGAGCAGGTCCTTCATTGTAAATATTGCATCAAGCTATGTTATAAAGCTCCATGAGCAGTATGTCTTCTTTCAACGGGTTGTTGAGGTATATGTGTGATTGAAGATCAAGGACAATGTTCCCAAGGGGGAGGGTTCTGTAATAACCTTGGTGAAAATTCCATGTAATAAAATTTAAAAACAATAACCACGGTTAATGGGACAGTTATTCCAACCTGAATGTTGGGCAAGACATATTAGGGTGGTGTTCATTTGGTTGTTTGTGGATAAGTAAATTAGCAAAGGAAATGGCTAAGGATTTGGAAAGGAAAAATGGTATTTTGGCACAATTATTTATGAAAATAATGGAAATTAGGAGAAAAAGGAGGTGAAAGGTCACAGGTTGCATGTGAGGAGGAAAATGAAGGAAAATAATGGAAAATGAAGAAAATAGAGGCCTCATTCATAAAAAGGCTTCTGAGGATCAGTTGGTAACCTTTTGTCAGTTTAGCTTTGGAGCTCTCTCATTATTCTCTCTCTCTCTCTCACTCTTGGACACTTAGAGTTTCTTGGAGCACTTTGGCATTGGAGCAAGAAAGGCAAAGAAGGCAAGAGGAAGCAAAGATCAAGTAGGGAAAGGCAGGATCAAGTAGCTACAACAAGCTTCATTGTAGGTATCAACTTGCATGTGTATTTTCCTTGCTAGATTTTGCATGCATGGTATTGCATGTGGTTCTTTTCTATCATGGCATGGGTTTTTCCAGGTGTGACAGTGTTTTTCAGCCTAGCCTTGCCATTTCCTGATAGCTTTGATGAGATGGGTTTCTCATATTCAGTTAATGTGGGATGGCTGGATGGATTCGAAGCTGAGTGGGGTGGATCTTCAAACTGAAAAACACATGGCCTAGTGGTCCTTGAATCGGACTATGGATCACGGTAAAGCCACTGGCCTAGTAACCCCTGAACTAGACCGTGGGTTGCGGTAAATCCAGATTGTGTGCCTCGATGGGCCTAGGAATCCTTATCGGTGAATGGTGGGATATACAGTAAAGCCAAGAGGTGGATTTCTCTTTGTTGGGCCTAGTAGTCCCGGGATGGGTTGTATGGTAAAGCCTGGAGAGTGTGTATCGGTGTAGGGTCTAGTGATCCTTGAATCAGACTGTGAATTACAATAAAGCTTGAGAGATTAGGAGGCACTCAAATTCCTCACAGTGTAGGTGAAGAACTCCGGTGGCATCCATGCTTGTTGGTGTTTTTTGGTGTATTCTACAAGTCCCACATTCATGCTTGGAATATGGAATGGGGGTGATTGGCTACAGAAAGACTTGGCTTAGCCAATCTATGGTCGGGTGGAATGTGGTAGTCCCATCTTCAGTTGGTTTATTGCATTCGTTAATGAGAAATTCATTCCCTTGATTTTCATGTGTAAATATATTGATGTATATATGGATTTTATGGCTGACATGTTTATGATATTTTTATCCCTATTGTATGTTTTATGTCAACAACTACGTATATCTCTCAGCACGTTTTTACTTGTAAATGAATGGATAATGTATCTATGGCCTAATAGATGATAATGCATCAAATGACATGAGGGAACAATGGTTCATAGTTATTCTCATATAAGTATGAGATCCCTACACTTAATTATGTTGTTTACACCTGTAGGTTACATGTTGATGGTATGTTTGACGAAATGCTTGTCATGGATAGTAGGGATCTGGTTAAGGTCTTGTTCAAATTATTGCTTTGGCATCATTGCTTTCCTATTATTTTACTAATCTTAAGCTATCACTCCATTCTGGGCAGTGAGTGACTGGGCTCTAGGCCTGAAAAAGTGGCTTAGATACCAAGGTCGTTGGCATAAAACTAGCAAATTGGGTCCTGGGTGCTGCACATAAGCCTATGAGAGTGACTTTGGGTTTTTGGATGTTGTCATGCCTATAGCATGAGAGCGATTAAGGCCTAAGATGGTCAAAACTTCAGTAGGACCCAAGGGCAAGCTGTCTGAAGTGTTGGATTGGTTTTTGTGGGTCTTGAAGCTGATGTTGGATGATTGTGTGTGATGTTTCCATTGATTCCACTTCCTTAAGGTCACATAGGAGGTTGAATCCAATCATAGTAGCCTCTCGTCGCATGTTTACCCCAGTTGGCTAGTTACTTGGGTATATGTGTGAGGAGGGTGTTACAAATATGAGGGAATATAGGTTATTCAATCGTATTTTTAAAGATGTATTGTTTCAAAGGGCTATACCGCTTTGATGAGCAATTCGACCCAACAAATTCTCCTACTTCTCCCATTGATTGTCTTGCATAATGAAATGTAGATCACATTGAAATTTCTATCTATGCACGATAGGGAAAATTTTAGGGGCTAATATTTGCAAATGGGCTAATTTTCCATATTTTTTCCAAAAAGAAGATTCACCAATTTCCATTTTTCTAAAAGTGATTCACCCAAATTTTATAGGATAAAATTATTTTGACTTAGAAATTCCTAAAATTTGATATAGACTATATAAAATCATTATAAATTTGAACAATTTTGTAAAAGTAATGACAAACATTTTTATAGTTTGCATTTTAGGGACTACTAATATTTGCTAAGGTTTCTAAATTTTAAGATAAATTCCATCCTAAAATTTTCTTTGGTGCATAACAAGGAGTTGTTGAATTTATGTTGTTGTAGATTGCCTATAAATCACAATACTAGAGCTAAAAATCAATGGAAAGAAAATATTTTGGGAGCTAAAAATCCATTATAGGAAAACGTTTTATCAAAATCAAATGAAAATATGCAACTTGAACTAGAACAACCTAATCAAGGACATAATTTGAGAAGGATCCTTGTGAATGAAAAAAGCTTAATAGATATGGTTATGAGACTTGACTAATTTCCACTATGTTACCACTAACCAAAACCATACTTGTTCACAAGCAAGTGGTGTTTGTCTTTTGAGTCACACCATTTTAGTTGATCTACAACAATATTCTAATGCTATATGTATACTAGAATGGGGTGTTGCCATCATAAAAGTGTTTTATTCCTGGCTCAAGAATAAGAATCATACATGGGATCTCATTCCTTTTCTTAAGGGATGAAAACTAGTTCATCATAAATGGGTATACATAACCAAATATGTAACAAATGGCTCTATTGACAAGCATAACACACATCTTGTGGCTAAGGGATTTTCACACTTTAAAAGTGTTGATTATGCTTAGACCCTTGTTCACGTTGCCAAGATGGATTCCATATGTATAGTTATTTCTCTTGTTGTCTCCCAAGGCTAGTCAATCTGTTAGATGGATTTGAAGAGTGCTTTTCTACATGGTGATTTGTGTAATCAAATTTACATGGAGCAACTTCTTGGTTTTGTGCAATATTTTTCACTTGTTTATAGACTCCAATGTTCATTGATATGAAAATATGGATAATCTTTTGAGTTCTTTATTTCCATCATTGTCATTTTGATCCTATAGTATACACTAAGAAATGGGATGTTAATCTCTTGATTCTAGTTTTTTATGTGGGTTATTTAATTCTCACATACAACTCTTCATCCATAATCCAGTGTTCAACAAGCTAAGGAAGTAGATTAATATGATAGACCTTGGTTATTTGCATTATTTCTTGGTTTGTAAATTCTTCAATTTTTAGAATGGATCTCCATAAGTATGTACTTGATTTACTCCAAGGTTTTGGCATGGTTGATCACAAGCCTATGCCCACTCCACTTTGGTCAGGTGTTACATTGTCTACTAGTTTTTCTTCAACATGACTTAATCAATTACTAAATAAGAAATTGGTTAAGAGTCTCCTTTATTTGACTCATACTAATATTTCTTTTGCAAGTGGCCTTGCCTCTTGGTTTTCTCAAGATGCTCATGAGAATCATTGGAATACAACAAAATGTATTTGAAGGTACATTCAAGATACTACCAATTTTGACATTCAATACACCTCTAGTGCTTCTTACATTGTAGGTTTCAATGACCTAGATTATGATGGTTTAATTGATGATCAAAAGTCTACATCTAATTTTGTTTATCACCTTGGTTCTACTCTTATTGCTTGGTCTTGAAAGAAGTAGCCAACAATTGCATTATCTTTTGTAGGTGTTGAGTCTTGTAGCTCTTGCTAGTGAGGAGGTTCTTTGGTTTCGACAATTGATAAGATAGTTTTGTCTTTAGTCATATCACCCCACTACTCTTTGGTATGATAATCAAAATGTGATACACATTACTTAGAATGAAGTTGAGCATCATTAGACAAAACACATTAAGATCCACATGCACTTCATTTGGTAAGTCATCTAGATTGGTATTCTCATTGTGGAGTATTTCTTGCTCAAGTGCAAGATACTAACATTTTCACATAACCTTTCACATTATCTCATTTTCTTTAATTGTGATCAATGCTTAGGGTGATGGAAGTTGTCTCTACAAGGGTCACTTGAGTCCTCATTCCCTAACATGTTTTCTATGATGATTTCTTTCTTTTGAAAATGAAAATTTTGCGTGCAAGCTTTTCTCTTTTTCTCTACTAATAAAAGTTTATACTTATATATTAACAAGCCTAATTGCCATAACCCACTTTTTTTTTTTTTTCACTATGTTTCACTTAAGGAAGTATGTTAGTAAAGGACTATAAGTCAACAATTCATAGTTTCAAGCTTATATAGATGAGTGAATAATTATCAAAGTAATATAAATGTTGATTACCAATCAACGACCTTCCTTAAATATTAGATTTTTTCTCTTATCTATTTCAATACAACAAATATTATAGATGTAGAGTTTATCCATTTCTCTACTTATGAGAATTTAAACTTATATATATTAAACCTTATGGCCATATACATCTTTTTTTTACTCTATATAATATTAATAAATAATTATAAACCAACCATCCATAATTACAAGCTTATATTAACCCACGATTCTTTATCAAAGTATAATTTCCAACAACTAACCAGCGACCTTTTTGAAATGTTAAAGTTTCTCTTAAATATTCCAATACATTAAATCTTGTAAATATAGATTTTTCTCTTTTATAAAAATGCGTCCTTTAGTTTTTCAAAGATTCTCTTTTCTCAATATCTTTCAAAACTCGTATTTTCCCATTCATATTTTATGTATTCAAACATTTCTATCACCCACTTCATTCATATCTCAGAATAAAAGGATGGGAGAGAATCCTTATCTATTCAAAATTCGTATTTTCCCATTCATATTTTATGTATTCAAACATTTCTATCACCCACTTCATTCATTTCTCAGAATGAAAGGATGGGGAGAATCCTTATCTGAGCAAATTACTTTGGAAGGGACTTAATTCTGTATAAGCCAAGATCATTCTGGTTTTTGGGCTCTCCTTTCGTTTTGTATTGGGTGAGGTTTCATTTCGATTTGCATTTGCTTCTGTGTATCCAAGATGGTAACAGTAGAAGGCAACAGCTAATGGAGATTGATATTTAGATAATACTTTAGATGGTTATCTGCCTTGTGTGTATTAAGCTTAAGAGCTTAAGATGGACCTAATTTTGTATCAGTTAAGATCATTCTGGTTTCGGCTCTCCTTTTCATTTTGTCTTTGAGGTTATCTCAATGTCAATTTGCATTTGCTTCTGTGTATTCCAAGATGATAACAGCAGACAGGAGAAAGCAACAGCTAATGCAGATTGATATTTCTTCACTTCTGGCTTTCAAAAGGAGTATTCTCTCTGATCCATATCATATGCTCGATAATTGGAATCCTGCAGTCACGCATGTGTGCAATTGGACAGGAATTTCTTGCACTCCGGGGCTTTCCAGAGTTAACAGACTCAACCTGGCAAGAGTGGCCTTGTGTCGCAGCGTGAGTGCGGAACTGGGAAATCTTAGTGGCCTGCAATATCTGGATCTTTCGGTAAATTCATTCACTGGTCGAATTCTCCAGAGTTGGGAAAAAGTTGACAAATTGAGGGACTGTCTCTGTTTTTCACAAATATTACTGGGAAGCATTCTCGCAACTTGGAATGCTTAAGAATCTA